>CP135557.1:5752669-5847762 GCA_032402905.1 Khaya senegalensis | reverse complement strand
AGTAATTAAAATATTATAAATAAGTTAAAAATATTATGAATGTGACTTAAAAATAAATATGAATAAATAAAAAATAATTATTAAAATTTAAATTTAATTAATTTTTTTAAGATATTTAATTTTGAGATTCATTATAAATTATTTAAATTATTAAAATATTAATTTTTTATTTTTGATTCTAAAATAAAAATATTGTAAAAATGTATTGTAATAAGTAAATTTAATATAATTATTTTATGTATACTTTCATTAACAGATAATTATTTGTGCAATTTTATAGGTAAATATGACATTCCAATCGCAGTTAAAGATTACAGAAAATTAGTACTTTCATGCAGAGACGAGTTGTTTATCACGTTTTGCGGTGATGAATTATATTATGAGGAGATTGATACCATCATAATTTGACCTATTTAGGCATACTTGTTTTGGGCATTTTATAATTATAATTAATTATAATTATAATTAATTATATAAGAAAGATGCACTACGTTTAAAGGCGTCTGAGAAGAATTTTATAAGAAAGTATAATATTGTTGGGTTGCTTATTGCATTTCAAGTACTTATAAAAAATAGTTATATAAAAATAAAAATTATTGTTTATTCTATAACAATTTATTATATTAACACTTTATATATATAGGTTTAGATTTATAAGACCGTGCCTAATTTGTAAGATCATATTGCAGCACGTATTAGTAACGATACCCCATAGATATTGCAGTGAAAAAATCTTAAACAATCTCTTAGTTAGAAGACTATATATAGGTTTTTGTTTGTGAGATCTACTGTAAGTAAATATTTTTTAGTATAAATTAATTTTATACTGAAGTAAATATTAAATAGTTTAAAATGTTGAAATTTATGAATATATTTTTTTTTCAGAGACCGTTAGTACTTAGTGTGTTACAGCTTGATCTCTATGAGGCTAATTTACCGTATGTAGCATATTTACTTCAAGTTATTTAGCTATATGGCACATATGGGGTTACTTTGTTTACGGGTAGGACTTTTAATACATAGACTCGAGTCAAGGACTCTCGTGCCTAGTTAAAAGTTATTAATGTAATACGATTTAATTTTTTCAATCGTTAAGTAATGTATTGATATTTCACTTAAACACATGCATTTACATATTGCAGCATACGCAATTAGATTATTCGTCTATGTTATCACCGCAGCATGTGCTCATACCTTATTATTCTTCGATTCCATCTCTTCATTGTTCATTTGTACTCGTACAGTAATATACTCTTCTGCCTTCACCACATTATTCGCATATACCTACGCTGTATTACTCTTCGATGCCATCGCCACATCATACTCTTACACAGTCACATCAGTATTCACCTGCTCATCCGTCACATTATTCTTCCGGAATCTCATCATTATTCACATACACCTTAGTCACATTATTCTCCGTCACCGTCACATCATCATTTACCTCCACCAGCGCCTTATTATGACGATTACTTTAGGAGGAGTATGATGGATAGATTGGACGCAATAGGATCATATTACCGCGATATGAGAGATGACATCTACCACATTGAGCATAATGTGATGGATTGATTCAAGGCATTAAATTCAGATTATCGCAAGATGAGAGATGATATGCAGAGGATTGAACATAATGTAATGGATCGGTTTAATGCATTAGCAGTAAATTTTTGCGATATGAGAAAAGACATCCAGTAGCAGGTTGAGTATAATGTAATGGGTCGTATTGATAATCTTTCAGTAGATTTTCGAGAGTGAATGCTTGGATTCTCTCAGCCACATATGACATCTACTGTCTCACCTATTCAGGTAATTAAAGTTAAATTATAGTACTTTTATAAATATTTATAACATGTTATTGTTAAAATTAGTACATCCAATTTTTTTAACATGTAAAAGATCCATAGACTTCTACAGTTGATACACCTATACAGGTACGTCATAGACCCTGCATCAGTCCCTCACAAGAGTTGATTCGGTCGGATGTATAAAAAGGATCCACATGCTAGAAACTTGTATACGAATTCATTAAAGAGAAATTGTGGAATCCCTTCTTGACAACTATTACCATAGTATTAGAGGAACTTGATTATAGATCTCATTGCCACTTATTCAAATGACATATATGCTCAGTATTTTTAATGGTTAGAAAACCCGGATGCTTATATAGAGACACGTTCGATTACATTGATACCCCAATAGTTTCAGGGTATTTCTGATTCAGATGTGTAATTAGAGGATATTGTAAGTATTATATCTATATGTATGTTATAATTTTTATCTTATCTTAATTTTTAATATCTATATTATTATTTGACCAGCATATAGATGAGTATATTTATTTGGTTGCGCAATGATAAATAACGTGTACTCATTTGAAATCATAAAATTTGACCGTGGTCTTCGCACATTTATATGTATATTTAACATAACAAATTAATTTTTACATGTACTTATTTTTTTTTCGATCAATGTTATTCTCACATTAATTTTGTTAATATGCAAACAAAATTATTATAAGAGTGGGAATAATTGAATTAAAATGCTGTTAACTTGATCACTCATCTAGAGACTTTGAGTATACAGAAATATGTGAGAGGTAACCCTGATAGAGTGCAGAGATTTTGGACTACTGTTGATTACATTCTACTTCTCGCATTGATTTGTGGTGAGCATTGGGTTGTATGTATCATCAATATACACGAATGTCATGTATGTGTATATGATTCTGCACCACATGACCATTCTGATAGAGAGATGCATGAGGCTTTTATACCATTGTGTCATCTACTATCTATTGTCATGCGCACATATGGTATTTATAGTGCGAGGTCAGACTTGTAGGATATAAGTACGCCATTTTTATTTTTTCGAATGATGGGGTTGTCTCGACATACTATGGGTAGTGCAAATTGCAGAATTTTTACTTGTAAATTCATAGGGTATATTATGTTAGATTGACGGTAAGATTTTACCTCTGAGTATGGGTCATTTTTTAAGATAAAGATGACACTTGATTTGTATGCGAGACTATTACATTCATGATACTTATTTTATATTAGTTACATTATTAAATTTTTCATTTATGTATAGTTAATAGTTTTGTTAATAAATTATTTGTATTTTATTAATTGTATATTTATAAATTATTATTAAATAATTTTATATTTATTAATTACCTAAAATAAATGTCAATATTTAAATCTGTGATCGCACCATTAACATTAAGATCACAACTCTAAAAGTAGGATGTAAGTTTATAATATAATGATATAAATAAATATTACATAATAATTACATGTCAAATTTAAATGGAGTGCAATTACATGTAATTAGGTTTATTTATTATTTATTAATTATGATTAAATAATTAATTTAAATAATCAATATTTATTATAATTAATATTTATTATTATATAAGTAAGAAGTAATATAATATTAATTAACTATTAACCGTACATATTATACTTAATAATAAAGGATCGCATAATGGAACCGAGATCGCAACTTTGATTAATAATATTTACATACATATAAAAAAATATTAATTATTTAATAATAAAGCTATATACATATTAAAACATACAAAGTTAATATCTTCTTAAAATAATTGATTGTAAATTAATTTATATAATATTAATAATATATATAATAATTATTTAATATAAAGTATAAAATTTTTTAATAATAATATAATATACTAAATAAAATATAAAGTTACATATGACAAATAAATAAGACATAAAAAAATACAACACACAATCATTCATTTTCATTACGATACAATGAATTTTTGCATGTTACCTAATTGTATCCATGTTGTTTGCAATGAGAATATCTGCAAATAATTGCTTCCTTTCTTGTAGATGGAATGCGTTGATTTCTTGGTTGACCAAATGGAATGCGGCTCATTAGTGGGTTGACAATAGTAGTACACACCTCATATGGAACCTCCCAGAAACTTTGGTTTCTAACTAGATAAATTTCTTGTGCATATGTTGATAGAAGTGTACCATTTTTATAGTACATAGAACAAAAGTTCTCATACCGTCCTCTTACATATTTTATTGCTGCTATTACATGAGCACATAGGAGTTACTGCAAATTAAAGCGTCGACATTGACATTTACTTATGCTTAAATTGACCACAATAACTTCTCCTCTGCCTATCACTTCAAATTCATGTAGAAAAATGGGATATACTGATAATGTAAGAGAGGAACAATCTTCTTTTCTAATCTTATCCATTGCTGCTTGAGTTAGAGTATCTTCATCATGTTTACTAGCTTCTTCTCGCATCTCATAAAACTAACGCTATAACACAGATCATATCCAATCCATCAAGGCCACAATTGAAAGAGTTCGTGCATATTTCAGTAAAGTATTCATACTTTCTACGATGTTAGTTGTCATTATGTCATACCATCTTACCAGGAAATGAGATCTGGCCCATCTATGAAACTTCACTTTATTCTGTAAATAGTTAGCAGTATCTTGGTGTATCGACCTTAATTTATCCATATATTTTTTAAACTTGTTAAAAACATAAGTCTTGGTCGCAAGATAAAATTCGAACAGAAAAATATATTTTTACGATATTTGAACTTATATTTTGTCTTGAAATTTCCTTCAATGTGGTAAGAACAAAAATTGTGGTCATAATCAGGAAACACTTTCCTTATCCCTTTGATAATACTATTATATCGATCTGACACAAGTTCCAGAATCAAAATGTATCCAAGTGCATCTCGCAATTTCTCTAAGAACCATTCCCATGATGTATCATTTTCATAGTCTCGTACTCTAAATGCCATAGAATAAATTTGATCATTTTCATCAAGAGCTGTTACAATAAACATGGTTTCTCGGTATGTACCCTTTAAGAATGTGCCATCAATAGTAATCACTGGTTAAATTGATGTATGGAAGTCACTAATTGATGCGCCCAATGCCATGAAAAAATGCCAAAAATTATCATTCTCAGCTATTTCTATATATGTGATTGTACCTGAATTACACTATTGTAAAATATAGCAAAATTGTGATAGTAGTTTAAATGACTCAATTGGGTCTCTACGTGCCAATATTTGTACTTTTTCTTTAACTAGCCATGTTTTATGATAGGATACACGAACTCTAAATTCATGGTGTATGTCATCTCAAATGTTATTTTAGGTGTAAATCTTACTAAGATCTTGAAATTTGTCCATCACGTATTCACCAATAAATCGACTACTAACTTGACGATAATCGGGTTACAGTTGGTCGTTTTGACGTGTATAATTTCTTCAAAACGTTTAACAGACCAATATTCACTATATTTATCTGTGTTAGTTGCTCAAGTTCGTCATCTACATCCGTCAGTTACACACTTCGTCTCAAATCGATCTGTTGTAGATTTTGAAACTCGAAACTGAAAATAATTATTCAGTGCCATCATATCAAGTGCATCTCGTAACTCTTTTTTTAAATTAAAAATGTAACCAATAGATATATTATTATGGGCAGAGAAAGATAATGCATCGTATGGTTGAACAATTAACAGTGGAATTGTTGGCAAACGTCGAGAGTTTGATGGTCCTAACATGTCATCTTGACGCCTCATTGAGTTAGTTTGACCTGACTCATAACCCATGTTTGTGGGAACATCCGTATCCTCATCGCAGTAATTCCTATATTAGATTTTGAGTGTATCGCCAAGACTGTAAGAACCTTCACTATCTATACATAGTTGATTGTGAAAAAAATCATGTATATGATCCTCATTATACTCACATGGTGGGCATTGACCATGAATTCCAACATCTTCATGATGTATAGGATCCTTATTATACTCGCATGGTGGGCATTGACCATGAATTCCAATATCTTCATGATGTATAGGTGAAGGCTCTATAAGACGTATCTCATCTAATGAATAATTTTGACTGATGTTGAATTCATTATTTCCTAAGAAGAAATAAATGACCGTACATAAACTTTTGGATTAATAGCTTACAAAGAAGAAGTGCAAGATACTCTATGATCATTAACAACTATCTGCTCTGTAATGATGTAAAAGCGAATGAGATATCTACTTATTAATATCACGATGCTACTTGTAAAGGCAAATACACTATAGTCGTTACTGATATCAACATACAGAACACACCCTAACTCACTATTATGAAATTCGTTTTCATTTTAATAACAAATTTCGTTGAATCAATTATAGTAAAGTCATATAATACTATTAATAATTCGTGATATTTGATGTTCTTTGGAATTGATAAGAGTTCGATCATTTCACCACATTATTTTTCTATACCATCTAATAATGTAACCCATAATCCTCCATAACGAACACCAACTAGCACAATCTCAGCCATATATATAATATATATGAAAAATATTTCAATATAAATAATTTAGTGTTCAATATAAATTAAAGAATACAAAATAATAAATTTTTAATTGATTAAAAAATTCATAAAATACATATATAATAAAAATATAAAAATTTAATTTAATAAATATAAATTAAAAATTAAAATTTAAATTAAAAAATAAAATTTATTTTCAAATTAATAAAGGACAAACAAAAGTGTCCTCAAGTCGTTGGCACAAAGGCAAAAGTGTCTTCGAACTGTTGGCATGAGGGCAAAAGTGCCATTGGGTCATTGGCACAATGGCACAGTGTGTACTCGAGCTGTTGGCACGAGAGCAAAAGTGCTCTCGGGTCGTTCGTACAAGTGCACACTATGCACTCAGGTCATTGGCTTATTTTGCACAAAATTTAATATTTTTTAACTAATTTTTAATTAAAAATATTCTATTTCGAATAAAAAAATTCATATATACATTTATTTATATTTTTATATGTTTATTTAAAATTTTTAAAACATACCAAAATTTATCTAAAAAATATATCGTACATGTAATCTAAATTTAATTCTCACCTATTAATTATAAAAAATTTTACAGCTATATTTATTTTCAAATTAAATAAAAATAAAAAATAAAAAATAAATATACAAACTTACTTGTCAGATTGAATGATAAAATATCGAGATTTTTGTACTATTGTCTGAAATATTTAGAGAGTAAATATTAAGAGAAAACGAAAGTGTTCTGCAAGTGTAATGAAACGTGTGCACAACATATATTTTCTAAATTTTATAAGTAAAAAAGTTGATTATGGGGGGTAAAATTATCAAAAATAGTTATTTTAGTAAGAATCTTTTAGAGTTGGTTATAAATGTAAAGGAATATTAAAATAAAGTCATTTTAAAAAATTTTTCTTATATCAAACCTCCTTAAATATTGTATTATTCTTTCAATATTGCATTTAGTGATTTTCTATTAATAGCTATAGTTAGTAGTTTTGTATTGGTATAGTTTTGATTGTTTGATACAACTATTATCTAGTTAGAATTTTTAAAATAGGTGGAGTTTGAGACAATTATTATTCTAGTTAGAATGTTTGAAACAGATGATTATACTTATATGACAAAGGAGGTTACTAGAAATTGGGAAGAGGTTTCCATGCAAAAATATCAACAGCAACAAGAATTAATTGTTATTAATATGCTAAGACATTAGATTTATAAACCTACTGGATTTGCTAATATGATGACATACACACTTTCAATTGTAGATGATGATGTTCTTTCCACTGATAAAGAAAATTTACAAATGTTTGTAAATTGAATAGTAGAAAAAAGTTATGAATGAAGAAATAAAGTCTCTTTGGAAAAATGAAACCTTGGAAGGTAACTTAATTATCAAAGAATAAGAAAATAATTAGATGCAAATAGATATATACAAAAAAAAAAAAAAAATGGATTTCCTAATAAGAACAATGTTTGCTACAAAGAAAAAGTGGTAGCTAAAAACTATGCTCAAAAGGAAGGGATTGACTTATAATGAAGTATTTTTTTTCTAGTTGTTAAACACGCTTCCATTAAAATTTTGTAGGATTGGTAGCTCATCAATTGAATTTGAAACGAGTCCATGTTGATTTAAAAATTGCAATTTTACGTGTGATTTGAAAGAAAAAATTCTACAGATTTAAGAAGGATTCAAGTTTGCTAGTAAGAAAATTATATTTATAAACTAAACAAATTGCTTTATGGTTTGAAACAATCTTATTGTGTATTTTTGCAAGCTATAAGAAGAGTCTTTCATTTATCTACTATTGTATGTTGATGATATGATAACTTCAAGGAATATTGAACAAATTAAAAAGTTAAAGGTTTTGTTGGATTAAGAATTTGATATAAAGGATTTAAGTAAAATCAAGAAAATTCTTGGTACAGAGATTAACAGATATGAACAAAAAAAAAAGGTAAGATTTTTTTAACACAGAAGTAGTATCTAAAGAAGGTATTATAAGGTTTGGTATTACAATCAACCAAAACCTGTAATTACCTTCATTTCTCCATATTTCGAGTTGAGTGTCTTGTTATCTGCAAGTATAAATGAAGAACGAGAATACATATCAAAATTTTTGTATTATATTATAGTTGATAACTTAATGTATGTTACAGTATATGCGGTGCCTAACATTTTATATGTAGTTAAAGATGTAAGTAAGTATATGATCTAATTTACAATTAAAATGCCTGACATTTTATGTGAAATAGATTCTACAATATTTATCAAATATTGTAGATTTTGGATTGGTTTTTTAGTAGGATGATACATATGATTCACTTGTTATTGGTTATATTGATTCTAATATGTTACTGATTTGGATAAACACGGATCTATTACTAGTTATGTATCTACCTTTGTGAAGGCACTACTGTATTAAAAAATTACTTTGCAGTCTATAATTGCTTTGTTTTCTACAATGGCAAAATATATGACAATTATAGAGGATTTAGTTGCAAGGAATACTAGAGGAACTAGAAATTGTTCAAAAGAATGCCACTATTTATTACGAAAGTCAAGTGTTATTCATTTAGTTAAGAATCCAATGTACCGTATTTGAAAGAATTATACTGATATTCTATATCACTTAGATAAATAATCAATGAATGATTTTAATTTAGAAATATAGGATTGCTGAGAATCTTTTAAATATATTAATCAAAGTGATGATAACAATCAAGTTTAGTTATTATTTAGACTTGATCAATATTCTACAGGTTTGATTGCGTCATTTAAAGTATTTGAAATTGTTGCTAATTTCAACAAAGTATACAAAAAATCAAGAGAGTTATTTTAAAATTGTTGACTAATTAAGCCAATATAGAAATTTTTTAGAGTCTAGCTTAAGTAGCAATGTCTTGCCGAAACTTGAAATGAGTGGAGTAGAGATTTTTGTGCCGATAGATTTATCACAAAAATAAATAAATAAATAGTGATACTCTCTATACAATGTCAATTATTTATAGGTAATTTTAATATGACCTTTCTATCTTATACAATTCATTATTGGTATTTTATTTTCTAATTTATGTGCCTATTTTGTTTCCGATAAAAGTAATTAATCATGATCAAAAGGTAAATTAGCATTAAAAAAAATACTAATGCACTCTTTTGTTTTGTTCACGTGCAACAGGCTGAGAGATCTTCCTTTCGCTTTGGTACTAAACTATACTTCTCTGAATATTAAAGAATTAATTATAGAAAAAGTTAAGAATAATTTTAAAAGGTAATTAAATATTAATTTGCACTTAGGCTAAGATTCATTGGTTAAGCTGCATATTTCCCGGACCACTGTAAATAAGCCATCCTTCTCTTAACAGTTATTTATAAAATAAAAACTAAGCGACCTCTGCCACAAGCATAACGATTATTGAATAATAATGATGCAATGCAATCCAGGATTACCTACGTGTTGAACATCATTTCTGAAAGAGAGAACAATACAATAATATCTGGTTTGGGTTTGATAAGTTAATAGGAGGTCCACTTAGTTAATGATATTGAATATATATAATTGCAAAGTGCGTGTTCTAATTTCTAGTCGATGATTTAATTACCATACAACTCAACTTTGGTATGATCCATAGTGGGTGTGGGTGTAGTGCCTCTTCTTTGCAAGTGATGAGGTGATAATATATTCAAGAATATCTCTATCTCTCAATTTAACTGATTTTATTGTCCACTCAATTTTTAACCAATAAATAATGATAGTAATTGTGTCGACAAAGGTGTACACGCCCAATAGCTTAGCCTAGTTTAGAAAGTGACACTATAGGAATCTTGTTAGTAATTGTCTCAACAATTTCCTTTTGTTTGTCACTATAATATAATTACTTATTGGATACTACTCTTTGATGTTATATCTCTCTCCCATTTATAATAATTAATAATTACATAAATTCTTATCTTAAACAAGCATAATAGGAACTACAAATAAATTTATAATCTCTATACTTTCACTTCATTTAAAAATATTTATGACATTTATCAGTTATCCATTCAGTATTAAAATTAACGTTTTCATTTAATAAAAATTATAAATAAAATATTATTAGAAATAATTCTAAAAGACCCATTAAATTATTAAAAGTTTTCAAGTTTATAATAGTAGTAGTAGTAGTAGGTAATTTGATTAAGCTTAATTTATTGATTTTGTGTAAAAATGTTATGCAATACAAGATTAATATAAAAGTTTGTGTGGAAAGCAATTAAATTGACAAGGCAACTCTATTTGTAAATGGAGGATTGATGGGTGACAAAAAGAGGGAGTGGCATTGATATATAATCTTATATATGTCTAGCTATGATTATTAATCGAAAGATAAAGAAAGAGGGAAATAATTGTATCCTATTTCTCTTTCAAGGAAACCTGATTATTGTAGACTGAAAGTTCGATATACGATTCAATGAAAAGTCGACACCAAGCCTTGTATATGCCTCTCTTTTATGAACTGAGCTCTCTCTTTGTCTTGTCACTCTATATTCTCAAATACACCAGTAAACAATCGAAACATCATAACCAAGTTGTTCTATAGTAACCATGATTAACGCACAAAATTAGAATAAATTTAAATTAATTCCAAGTTAAACAAAGCTATAGCTACCACTCATGCGAACTTAGATATAAACTCCACTCTTCCTAGCTATAATACTCACCAATGGAATCTCATTTATGCTATCTTTGGTTCTTTTTCTCTTCAATCACATACTTTCTCCTCTTAAACCAAGTTTTAGCACATTCACTCTTCCGTGTACATCACCACCGTGGAATTCCAACAAATGTAACCAAGAATCTTTACTTTCCAAACTTCACTTCAAGCTCAACAATTCGTAAAATCAAGCTCTTAGGAAGCGCATCAATCTCACAAGATAACAAGGGTTTCATTCAAATCCCTGATCCATCTCCCGCCATTGATCAAACAAACCAAGCAGGCCGAGCAATCGACTCCTCTCCTATCCGCCTCTATGATCCTCTGACCGAAACCACAGCTTCCTTCCGAACTGCCTTCTCCTTCCAATTTACAAGTACCAATAACTCATTTCCTGGCATTGTTAATGGCGGCCACGGCCTCGCCTTTGTTATAGTCTCCGATGAGTTCACTGTAGGCAGACCTGAGCCTTGGCTTGGCATTCTTAACTATTCATGTGGACATTACAAAGTCTTTGCTGTTGAATTTGACAACAAATATGACCCAAAATTTGGTGACCCTAACGATATAAATCTAGGTAGCGTTGTTTCTTTCAAGACTGCCAATTCGTCAGACACCAATGCTTCTCTTCATGACGATTTAATTCACCGAGCTTGGATTATGTATGATGGTCACGAAAAGTGGATTGATATTCATATAGGAGTAGATGGAAATCCTGTTCCATCACAACCTATATTATCAGCATCGCTTAATCTTTCTCCTTTTCTGAAAGAGTATATGTTTGTTGGTTTCTCTGCTTCAACTGGAGATTCACCACAAATACACAATATATTTTCACGGGAGTTTTCTTCTACAAGTCAAGCAATGCTTAACGTCCCCTCCAGGCATGTCTGTCATGGAAATATTGACCACCAAGTCTCCAAATATTCCCTGAACAATCACACAAATACGCCCGGTGGTTTTATGATCTCTATGTGTTTTATTGGGCTGTGCACGATAGCCGTTCTGAATCTCTAGTGCAATCGTAAACGAAGGGACAGTAAAAGCTCAGTGGCTTTTGGTTTTCCTGATAAGAAGCAGAGCCCAGTCCCACCAAGCAAACCTCGTCGGTTTGAGATTCCAGAAATTTATAGGGCTTCGAAGCTTTTTAGCAAAATGGAGGTATTGACTAGTGACTCGAGAGGAGTTTTGTTCGGAGGAACGTTACCAACTGGTTGTTACGTGGCAGTGAAAAGGTTAGTCAACTGAATTCCCGAACTTTTCGAGATTGGATTGGAGTAGAGTCCTTAAAAGAATCTCCTCAATGACTCAAGTATGTCATCCTAGTTTGGCCACAATTCGAGGGTGGTGTTGCGATAATCGTGGGACAATTCTTGCCTACGATTATTTCCCAAATGGAAGCCTTAATGCTTGTCTGTTTGGAGTCGGAGTACTTCCGTGGACAAGGAGATTCAAGCTCATCAAAGATATAGCAGAGGCACTGAGTTTCCTTCACTCTAAAGAACTCGTTCATGGAAACCTTAAGAGCAGTAGTACATTTCTTGACTATAATTACAACGCCGTTTTGGGTGATTACGGGTTTATTTTCTTTCAAGGCAAGTCAGGCCACGTGGACTCTGTTTCAAGACAGAAATTAGATGTGTTTGGTTTCGGCATGCTAGTGTTAGAAATTGTATCAGGGAAAAAAGCACTAGATACAGAAGAACACGAGATGGGTGTGCTAGGGTTTGTATGGGACATGCATGAGAGAGGAGAAAAGGTAAAGGTAATCGATGAAAGGATGGGGTCAAATCTGAACTTTGAGCAAGCAATTAGGGTTTTGGAAACAGGTTTGGCATGTACTTTAAATGAGAAGAATGCGAGGCCATCAATGGAAGAAGTGGTGCAGTTCTTGAACATACAGAAACCAATTCCGAGATTGCCACCCAAGTCGACCCGACCAGTTGTCCAAAAACAGAGCTAGCTTCTCATTACAAACATGCAAGGCCAAGGCATTCACCCACTAAAATGTTTCCACTTGAAAGCTAAATGAGCCTATACGAATAGTATTAGCTGCTATTGCCAATAGCAATAACCTTATGTATGCTTGGATTTCTACTTTGGTTTCCTGTAAGAAAATTTGTTCTCAATATCAAGTTTCTTATCAATTGGGTGTAAAAGAATTCAGACAACTCTTTTTTTTTTTTTCTTGATATTATCATCATTTAATCACAATATAATATAATTATTCACTACAAATTTACGAATTTTGTTTGACACAAACTTAACCCTTATCCAAAGCTCCGAAATGATAGTACAAATTAAAGAAGAGCTTACGAATCTGAAATTACATTAGCTCCTCAATTTGTGAGGAAGATCGGGTTCAATGTTAAAAGATACAATTCAGAGAGAGAGAGAGAGAGAGAGAGAGATTTATATATATCATGTTGATTACAAGTCAATTTTGGTAGCGCACAAATTGGGGGCATCACTTATTAATTTGGATCTGAAGTTGTGAAGATTCGAGAACCAACCAACCACAAGGTTGACCAGGACCATGTTTGATTTCTGAGTACCAGAAAATAATAAGCCAATTCCATGGCCAATGGTCATAAAAGCGTTCAAATGGTTGACTTGACCAAAATTGAAACAAATGCAAACAGTGCTATTTCTCATAATAATTAATCAATTTTAAAACACAATCAATTAGAGATGGCAGTTTTCCCGCGGGCTGTGGTCAGCCGGTTCAGACCGGACAACAAAATCATATTTAGCTCTGTTTTTTAATTTCGGTTTTATAAAAGGGCCAATAAACAAAGCTTAATCCATCCTTATTTACAAAAAGGGCTAAAGATGGGAATAGCAATCCCCAGCCGATTGCCAACGCTATAATTAATGTCTCAATTTTTCAATAATTAAACACGTCATTTTGAATTAGTATTAATTAAATTTACTCACCTATAACTGTAAGAATATGCATTTATTACTTTGCATCCTATACATTTAATCCAAATAAATAACTAAATAATAATAATATCTTATTGCAATTTGATTAAATATTATATCCCATTGTTAAAGTTACGTGATTTTCATATACATTTTAAAATTAAATACTTAAAAAAAAATATATTATCATTATTGCCTTTTTTTTTAGTAGAATAATGTTTGAAGCATAAAATTTTTTAATATAAATTAACTCGACAAAGTTATATTTTATATAATTTATTTCTTTTATTATGCAAACATACAAAAGATTTTATTAATGTGATAAACTTTTAATTGTTTGGGTAATAATTTTTGTAACTTTCCCAATAATTATTACATTGTTTTGTTATCTAATTGATAAGGTTTGTATTATTTGAAATAACTTTACATTATTTTGCATTATGATTACTTTCAAATAATTTTTCTCCTCTATAATTAGAGGTACAAGATTTAAAAGCACAATTAAAATGACTACTTATGTAGAAAAATTGAAAAAGACAAGATGCTCGAATGAAAAAGATTTTGTATCTTTTTATTGATTGATGACCATCAATCATAATGTTTATTATGCATTGATTACTGTTTATATAAAATAATATTAATAATTTTATATTATTTTTTTATATGAATTAGCTAATATCAAATCTTTTTATTACTCAAACTCTCTCTAATTTTTAAATCATTGTGAGAATCAATAATCTTATTATTTCAAAATTTTTGAGTTTTCTTATCATTCCCTTAATCATGCTAAGCCGTTAGACATTACTAACACCTTTTGGTAAACAATATTGAGATTGAAGACATAATTTAATTCAAAAATAATAAAAAAATTATTTTGAATATTTGTCACGCCCTAAATTAGGGTGAATAGCTGTTAAATTTAAAAAATTAATATTTTAATTTAAACACGTCAATTTTTTTTTAAAAAAATTTAAAAGGTCAAAAAATATTTTAAAATTTTAAAATATATTTAAAAATAATAATAATAATAAATGTAATAAAATATCATAAGAATATGTGAACTCCTACTCTAGTTTAAAAATAGCCAATTTAAATTTTAGTGATCCACATAAATTATACATCATCACATAATTAGAAGTATGATAATTTAAATATAAGTTAATAGGAACATACTAACTAACTAATAATTAGAAACCTATTTTTTTTTTATCTCTAATACCCAAACATCTTACTTGCTTCTTGATATCCATAACACACTAAAAATATTTCTAAAAGGTAAAAAAATGGTGAGCAAAATCACAGTATTCAGTCATAATTTATTTTACTTATCTAAACTCGTTTTACTCAAAATTTTATATAGTTAAATTAAAAATCGTGCATGCCTAATTTCAATGAATTCATCGATGATGCCAAAGTTAAAAATTTACACTTTATACAATACACACACACACACACACACATATAATAAAAATAAAAATCATCAATTTAATCTAAATTATTTAATACAAAATATATTGAGGGGGCACACCAATATTTATCTACCACTCCTATTCCACTTAACTTTAACTTATTTATGTGCCTCAAAGGCCCATTATAAGTTGCACGCTGTAACTATAAAAATATCCAATACACACATATATACATTATATACTAGCCTAAGGTTGCATCACCATTATAATCATATATAAGTAATATAAAATATTCAATTAAAATTTAAGCATTATAACAATAAGAAATCAATAAAATTCATCTTGCATATTATTCATCAAAATTATATTACATTTCATATATTTTTATGCCAAGCAAATAATATTCAAATAAAATATTTAAATCAATACAAGCTTGGTACATTATAACTGTAAGACGTGCCATTCAAATATTTTATTATAAAAATATATAATCTATTATAAATAATTTAAATTTATTTTTAAGTCATAATCATAATCATAAACTTATGCAAAATATATGTATTTAATTTATATTTTAAAAATAAATAACTAAGTAAGTGATGAAATCTCTATTTAAGTTTTCTCGATTTATGTATTTTTTGGTTCAAAAAGTTGTTTAGTAATTTTGAGTTCACGGTTAAATTTTTCTCATTGAAAAGAGTCTAGCAAATATTTCTAGTGTCAAAAATAATATTCAAAAGGCCTAAAATAGAAGGGTTGACTGTGAGTTGATGTTAACTAGTTAACCTACAGGTCAATGTTGGTTAACAATGATGACAATTTAGAATTCGACAATTCGAGCAGTGGGTCCTTATGGTTCTTATATTTTTGATGTCTTAAATCTAATGATGCAATCCATTTTTTTTATCTGATACATTGTTTGTCGAAAATCTAGTCAAAAAGTTATGACTCTAGTGACTTTTTCGAAAAAAAAAATTGGCAATTTTTGGGTTCAAATTTTTTGATGATTTTGTTCTACTCATCGTGATAAGTTCACTAGTATGCTTAATTTTTTTATAGGAGATTATGGTTGGCCAAAAAGTTGAGTTGAAAATTTTAAATAAAATTTGTCGGCTTGTTTAAAGTCAGATTGAGGTGAGGTTTGTGGCGGTGGAATGGCAATGTCAAGGAGAGTGTGTGGTCGAAAAATGGTGTCGATTAAAGGTTCATTCGAAAAGTGACCGAAAAGTGATAAGAGAGAAAGAGGCGAGGTTGATATGAAAATATTAAAAATGTTAGGCATTTATAGGAATTTTTTTAAAAAATTATAGAATTCTTTCTAAAATTATACTTATACTATAAATATTTAAATATTATATAATTTTGTTCAAATTTTCTTACAATTTAGTCATCACTAAAAATTATAAAATATTCATGTATTTTGTGATATTCACTTATTCATTTGATAATTTTTAGGGTGTTATAATTCTTATTCCCTTAAAGAAAATTTTGTTCTTAAAATTTATTATATATAGTTAAAAGTTAAAAAAATATAGATAATACTATTAAACTTTAAACTTAAGCTCTCAAGTAACTTTCTCACAATTATGATAATTCTATAAAATCTTACTAAGAGAAATATTTTTACTATGGAAGACATTAACCTTATAATAAAAAATTTGGCCTAGTGACTTATCACAAGTCGCATCAACCTTTAATGATTTTTCAAGTAACCAATCACAAATCCATGAAAATATAGTTCTACTTTCACTCAACAATATGCAAAATTAATGATATCTTTGTTAACCTCAGATATTCAACCTCTATCAACTGACAGGTCAACTTTAGGTTTCCTACTTAGTCATATCACATTTCAGTTTTTTTTATCTGTATTACTCTCTTAAAATCTTTATATATCCTACAACTTTTCGAGTGTACAATGAGCCTAAATTGTTGTACTTCTATAGTAATATAATCTCTTTAAGTTTGATATCACCTAATACAACCTATTTTTCTATTAAAAAAAAATATATCTTCTACATTTATTCTCCAACTATCCAATTGTTCACCATTTAATAATTGATTCACCTTGCCCTCGAATTTTTATCCAGTCATTGTCTTTATTTCACTATCACCTTAAGTAATAAAACTATAATTATATTATAAATATAAGTTAAAAGGTTATCATCACAATACCATAGTCAAAATCTCTAATTGTCATTGGTCTCTTTCAATCCTTTAAAGTTGTAAATATAAAAATTTTTATTGAATTTACAGCTCAAAGTATCAGCTACTATATTAACTTATCCAAATACTTTATCTAACTTTCGTTATCTCAAGTTCAAAATAAATTGGAAGAAAAAATACTTTAACTTTTATAATTTGAGTATACCTCAAACCTAACCTATAAAAATAATTTCTTCAAACTTTGAGAATAAAATTACAATAGCCAATTCACTATCATAAGTAAGGTATTTTCTCTTATGAAGTTTTAAATATTTAGTAGTATAATAATCTATCACCTTATTATCTTAAATCAAAATACGTTCTCACGCAATAATCAAAGTATTTGTATAAACTATATATGGTTTATCAACATTAAATACGATAAGAATTGAAATACTTGCCAATTGTCTTTTCAATTTTAGGAAAACCTCATATACTTATCATCTCAACAATCTTAACTTACGTCCTCATCCATCTTATTAATGCCCTAGCTATTTGAGAGAAATCTTTAATAAAACATTAATAATAAACATCTATCTTAAAAAAAAACTTTGTATATATACCTCACTCAACGTAATATAACATCTATCTTAACTAAATCCATTAATATACTGTTATTGAAAATGTATCTTAGTAACCCAACTTTTAACATCTATAAGCCATATTTCTTCCTTCTTAGTATACAATTAATAGTCTTCCATATTCTTTTCAAGTCATAGAATATATTAAAATGTCATCAATAATTGTGATTATCCAATCCAAATAAGAGGTAAAGTAATCTTGTTCATGAGATTCATAAAGTTATTGGGGTTTAGATTAGTTTAAATAATACAACTAAAACTCAAAGTACCCATATCAAATACTAATTTATAACTTTATTATATCATTATCCTTGATCCTTTATTGAAGAGTTTTTCGGTCTGATTCAATTTTCAGATAAATATTTTGAATTGCCTAATTGATTAAATAGCTTTTTATCTTAAAATAATGAATACTTAATTTAGATAGTAACTTAGTTCGATTGTAAATAATCAACACATAGTTGCAAGAAACCATCATACTTCTTGATAAATAACATCATAGCTCTTTAAATAAAAACATCAAGGTATATCAATCCCTTTAGTAATTCTATTAATTCAGTTAACGTCATATGATATAAAAAGATATAAAAATTGGAGATCAAATTGTATAAACATAAAACTCTATCGTCGTGTCTAGTGGTAATATAAATAATTTCTTAAAAAAATATACCAGGAAATACACCAACTTTTAATATAAAAGGAATTTATTAACCATTAACTTATTTTTCCTGAATCAATCACAAGTATTTAAAATGTTCAATTTCTTTTATCTGCCATAACCCACTTTAAAATGAGATTAGAAGGTCTCATACGTGAACGAATTTATTATACTATTAATTCTTTATTCTTTTTTTAAAATGTGACTTTCTTGTCATAGTATTCAACTATAACTCAATAATTATACAAATAATTAATATTTATGATGATATTAAACTTATGCCAACTATCATAATTAAATCAATCAAATTAAATTAAGTGTTCAACAATCACATATATAGATTTATACCTAACATGCACCTTAAAAACACCTTTTATAATTTTAAAAATTTTCTTCATGGTTTAATCTATCTCTCACCTGTAATAAAATTAACCTATTCTTAAAAAGGTGACAATTTCACTTTCTAAATTCTTTATAGCTACTTTTATTAACCGCTATTTGTAAAATATGTAGTATTATATTTAAACCTTCATAATCTCACAAGTAAAATTTCTTATAAACATACATCCAAATTTTTTAATGGTTTACTAATATATAACACTTCTGATATCCTTAAGACAATTTCTAATCACCTTTAACATTTGTCCATAAAATTTATCCTTTTTAATATGGTTAAAGCTTATACTATCATAATAAAACTATTATTCAATTTATGAAAGTTCTACAATAAATTTATTATCTATTGACATATTGAATATATTATTCTAAAATTGTATGAATATTTTGTCATTATTCTACTGTATATCCTAAAATAATACATATAAAACATAAGAATTCTAAAATGATAATTAACATGTCTTACAATACCACATAATCCAATATGTGAGACTTTATAATCAATTTTAAATTAATACATTCATATACTATAGGCAAATGATTTAAGGTATTATTTTGATCATATTATTATCTATACTATCAATATGTCCAACTAAAACATTTTCAATAAATTATACATTAATTCAAAAAATTTTATAGATTAATATTTCTTTCAATCACATAATTATTCAATAACTCTACTCACATTATTTAACTATTTTAAAATATAACAATCACAAAAAGAAAAAATGTTAAATCATCAAATAATTCCTAATAGTTAGCATGGCATATGAGAGAACTAATGCTAGTAATAATCAATCATAAAATTTAAACTCAAACTATCTCCATTCAATCCTCAATTCGTATATCAAAGATCTATCAAATATATTAGATACATACTCTAAATCATATTTATTACACTAGCGTAAGTACCCTAAGACTTTTTGTAGAGTTATTCTTTTGGCATTATATCATTTAGCATGCTTTATCATTAAAATAATGCATATGAACTAAAACGATCAAAATCAATAAAATTAAACTTTAAAATCTTAATTTTCAAGTGTAGCATCCATAGAAAAATAAAATCATGCTCTTGTACCAAATTATAATGCTCTAAATTAGTGTAAATTATTGGTAAGTTCAAAAAATTAAAATTTTAATTTAAACATGTTAAATTCTAAAAAAAAAAGGTTAAAAAATCAAAAAAAATGTTTTGATATTTTAAAATATATTTAAAAATAATAATAATAATAAATTCAATAAAATTTCATAGAAATATGCACACTCCTACTTTATTTTAAAAATAAATAATTTAAATTTTAGTCATTCATATAAGTCATAAATCATCACATAGTTAAAAATTTGATAATTTAAATACAAGTCAAAAGGCACGTACCAACTAATTAGCAACTAGAAATTCACTCGTTTTATCTATTAGCACTCAAATGTATTATTTGTTTCTCGATATTCATAGCATCTAAAAATATTCCTGAAGGAAAAAAAATAAAAGGTATCCACAATAATCAATGGGGATTAACATCACTTACTTAAGTTAATTTTATTGAAAAACCTGTATAGTTAAATTAAAAATTATGCATACCAAACTTTAATGAAACCATCAATGATGTTAAAGTTGAAAATTTACACTTTATATAAAATATGCACACACACACACACACACACACACACACATATATATATGTATATATGTACACACACACACACACACAAAAAAACACACACACATTATAATAATCATAAACATCATCAATTTAATTTAAATTAGTTAATACAAATATACTGAATGAGCGCACTAATATCCATCAACTACTTTTACCCCATTCAATTTTCACTCACCTATGAGCCTCAAAAATCCGCCATAGGCTACAAGTTGTGACTACATAAATATCTAATACGCACACAAAAATTACATACTGGCCTAAGGTTAAAAAATTATTTGATAATTTTGAGTTTACGGTTGAATTTTTTTTGTCGAAATAAGTCTAGTGAATGCCTTCATGGTTGAAAATAATGTTCGAAAAGCCTAAAACGAAAAGGTTGACTATTGATTGGTCAACGTTAAACAATGATGACAGTAACTCAAAATCTAGTGATTTAGGCAGTGACTTCTTACAATTCTTATAGTTTTTGATATTCCGAATCTAATAGCACGGTCTATTTTTTCATCTAAAGCACCATTTGCCAAAATTTTAATTGAAAAATTGTGGCTTCAGTGACTTTTTGAAAATAGATTTGACGACTTTTGGATCCAAACTTTTCAATGGTTTTATTTTGCACGTCAAGATGAATTCACCAGTATTCTTGATTTTTTAATAGAAGATCGAAGTTGGCTGGAAAGTTAAGTTAAAGAATTTTTCAAATTTAAATGAGATTTGTTTACTCGTTAAAAGTCGAATTGAGGTGAGGTTTACGATAATGGAATAGCAATGTTGAGGAGAGTGTGTGGTCTAAAAATAGTATTGATTAAAGGATGAAAAGGGATTTGTTGAAGAAGTGTCCAGAAAATTAAGAAAGAGAAAAAAGTGGGGTTGATATGAAAATATTGAAAATGTTAAAGTATTTATAAGAAAATTTTTTAAAAATTATAAAATAACTCCAAATATTTTAAAAATTATACTTGAATCATAAATATTCAAAAATTATATAATTTCGTGTAAATTTTTTTACAATTCAATCCTCATTGAAAATTATTAAATATCTATATATTTTGTAATATACACATATTTATTTGATATTTTTTTTGAACATTATAACATTGGTTTGGGTCAACAACTTGTTGACTAGTAGAAATATGTCAATTGATATGCTAACCAAGGGTAACTTGTTCTTACACTTAGAACGTGGGAATATGGTTAAGAATAGTTTTTATTCTCATCTTTACGAAAGTATATTTCTTGTTGTCACAATATAAATTTTTGCTCTTGTGAATCTATTTTTCTGTATCTATATTTGCATTTATGTTTGAAGTTGGAGTAGTATATTTGGTGAGACTTCAAAGCTTAGTGTTATGTGATAAGATGTTCAATTAATTCTTGACTTTTTGCCAAGGACAATGCTTTTTCACTGCCACAAAGATAATTGGTTGGAGTGCATATGAGAAATGAAATTTCTAACATTTATAAAGAGGAACATTATGGCAAAAAATAAAAATGGTTGAGTGCTCACAATTATGTAGCTTTAATACTATGAAGGAAAATTGAAAAAAGAAGAAATTCTAAAATATACAAAAAAAAAAAAAAAATGTATATTTTTTTATTGATTAGTGATTATTAGCTATAACACTTCCTGCATGGATTATTATTTATATAAAATAATACTAATAACTTTATATGATTTTCTTAAAAATTCTATTGTTTAATTTATTCAATCAATACACTAGAATTTAAATTTGATCTAATCTTTGGTTTGAATTTGTTAACACTAAGTCTTCTTATTACCCAAATTTTTTTCAATTTTTAAATCATTGTGAGGATCTATAACCTTATCACTCCAAATTTTTTGAGTTCCCTTATCACTCCTTGAATCTTGTTAAGTGAGACATTGCTAAGGTTTTGTTTGTTTGTTTTATTTTAATCATGTACTTATAATTTTTTTTTTTTTTTACTCTGTTCAAATTCAATTATCAAGATATTATATTAAAAAAATTATTGTTAAATTTTTGTGTATTTATATAACTTTATAATGACTTGAATATCATGCTATTTTTATTATTGATCAATTGTAAATTATTATTATGATGTTAAATTATATAATTTAAGTTATTTTTTAATTTATTCAAATTTAGATTTATTAAAGTTTTCTTACAAATTGAAAAATACATATATTTATTTTTCATATAACATAAATTATAACAAAATTCAAATTATTATTTTTTTTAATTTTCTTAAGATGTTTTATTATTTATTTAATATTGAAAATAAAGATAAAATATAAAAGTAATAATTGTTTTTGATGTTTTTAAAAAATCAACAAGAAGTTAAAAAAAAATTGAAAAATTTTCCCAAAATGATCTTATTTTAAAATTTATTAGTGTAAATAACTAATTTCAAAATATTTTTACTAATATAAATAGTTTCATTCTTTTTGAACTAATTTATTCTCATTGACCAAAAAACACACTTGTTCACTATACCAGTATAAGAGACAAAACCATTTGTGTGCTTTAGTGGTATAAATAATTTTTTAAAAAATAAAAGTAAAATTTTAATATTTTAATTAATGATAATTAACTACTTAAAAAAAATTATTTATTTTAATCAGAGCAATTTATATAAAAAATAAGAATTTTTATTTATTTAAATAAAAAAATTTAAAAATAAACTTTAATTAACTTTGTATTTAAATATTTTAATCTATTTAGTGCACTGAAAATGATGTTTTTATTTTTATTTTTATTTTTTAATTAACCTAGTTGAGTTTTATTTTCTTTAAATTAAAAAATAAAAAAATTATAAATTATAAATTATAAATATACTTTATAAGTGAAAATATTTATTCTAAAATACAATATTAATATAAAATGTTAGTTATTAATTACTATTTTTATATTAAATAATTATAAAAAAACCAAAATTATAAATCTCCCACCCATGCAGGTGGTATTTGCGCAAGTGCTTTTTAATTTTTAAAATTAAATATTAAAAATTTAATTAATATTTAGAATAACAATTTTAAAATTATAAATTGAAAATAATTTTAATTTTTAAATTAATTATATTAGAAAAATTAAAATAATTTTACAAAATATTGGTTAGAAATTAAATTAAGATTTTAAATTTAAATTTAATTTAAATAAATAAATTTATTTAAGTTAAAATTAAATTAAATTTTAAATTTAAATTTCAACTAAATTTAAATAAAAATTTTTTAATTTTTTTAGTATAATTAATTATTTTTAATTAAAATATTTAAAAATTAATTTTATTTTTTGTAGAGCATAAGTGATTTTGTCAACTGTGTCATTTCAGAGCACACCACCGTGACAGGTAAGTGACAATTTTTATATATATTTTTAATTATGAAAGGTAAATTAGTTCAAAAAAAATAAAATTAATTATATTAACAAGAATATTATTTACGTTAATAGTCTTTAAAATATAATTATTTTAAAAAAAATTTTCGAAAATTCAAACTTTCTGTAGAAAGAGGAGAGAGAATAACAAAATAGTACGTAAAACCAATCTAGAAGACCGATCGGACTTCTCAAGTAATCAATGAACCAAAGAAATCTTCATCTCCCATTGGTTGAAAGAATTTATTATATCATCGATTTCAAGCGTTCCAATTTTGACTCTTCCAGCCCGCCATTCTTCCTTTTACTCATTCAATTAAACTCTCCTTTCTTCTATTTGTTTACCAACAAGTCGCTCTCTGCATTCTCAATTAAATCTTCCCTCTGGGATTTTTCTTGTTTTCCATTTATTATTCAGAATATTCATCTGGTAGTTTTTGCTCCACCTTCTTGTGTTCAAAGCTAAGAGCCCAGCTTAGTTTTTGACTTACTAAGAGGAATTGGTTAAGGATCAAAATTTAAGAGTTTCTGAATTCTGACAGTGTCATTGCTCTTGTTTGGAGTTTTGTTGGTTATCTGGTGTTATATTTGATCAATCAGTGCCAGTATCGAATTTCTTTAACTTTTCTACAGTTTCAAACTTAGAGCTCATCAAGCAGTGAGGTGTATCTTAAGATGGCCGCACATCCAGTTTATTCTGAAATGATGTCGTTTGGAGACTCAGATAGTGGTCAGGGCCAACAAGTTCTTCCATTTGAGACCAATAAAGGGTCTCTAAAAGTTTTGCTCCTGCATGGTAATTTAGATATTTGGGTCAAGGAGGCTAAAAACCTCCCTAACATGGATATCTTTCACAAGAAAATAGGCGACATGTTTGGCAAGTTAAATGTCAAGGTAAGCAGCAAAATCGAGAGTCATATGGCTAACAAGATAACTAGTGATCCCTATGTCACTATTTCTGTTTCTGGTGCTGTAATAGGGAGGACTTTTGTGATTAGTAACAGTGAAAATCCGGTTTGGATGCAGCATTTTAATGTTCCTGTTGCACATTCTGCTGCAGAAGTTCACTTTGTGGTTAAAGATAGTGATATTGTTGGCTCTCAAATTATAGGTGCGGTTGGGATACCAGTAGAGAAATTATGCTCAGGTGCAAAAATTGAAGGAGCATTCCCTATTCTTAACTCGGGTGGGAAGCCCTGCAAGGCTGGAGCTGTATTAGGTTTATCAATTCAGTACTGCCCCATTCAGAATGTGAGTTTTTATCAGAAGGGAGTAGGTGCGGGTCCTGATTACTGTGGAGTTCCTGGTACATATTTTCCTCTTAGGACAGGAGGAAAAGTTACCCTTTATCAAGATGCTCATGCTCATGATGGTTGCCTTTCCAATTTGAAGCTTGATGGTGGTGTGCAGTTTAAGCATTCAAGTTGTTGGCGGGACATCTATGATGCTATAAGTCAGGCTCGTCGATTGATTTACATTTCAGGGTGGTCTGTCTACCATGCAGTTAGACTAATTCGGGATGCTAATAACACACTCACGTTAGGGGATCTTCTCAAAATTAAGTCGCAGGAAGGTGTTAGAGTGCTGCTTCTTGTGTGGGATGATCCTACTTCTGGGAGCATTTTGGGATATAAAACAGTAAGACACTGACTGAAACTTATGTTCTTACCAATAATTCATGTTGATGTCCCGTTTTATAGCTTAATTGGGTCTCAAATTTATGCCTTGTTGTTTCACTCCTCCTTTTTTCTATCCTCGGGGTAATTTACAATTTTCTTAGTTTTCAGTTTTTCCTGAAATAACTGTAAGTTCTTATATGTAGCATTGTTTTTTAAGCACAGCAGTTGACCCAATATTGGACAGCCAATTACTATGCTACTATGCAATTGCAGGTTTGATCTTTGCCCTCCCACTATAGAGGGGGCAGGAAAAAATTTGTATTACTTGTAGTTCGAGGACAACTGCTTGGTTGCTGATACTAAAATTGCAAAGAAGTCAATTTAGGCAATATTTATTCTCTATTATTTTGGTAATTCTTGATTTTACCATATTCTACCATGCTTTCTTGGCATCATTGAGCTTACCTATGTTAGAATCAGTACCAATTTCAATGATTTGGGTTTCTGATGATTAATGAAAGCTAAGGCACTTTATTTTCTTCTGTATTATGTGGCACGATCTAATAAATTTTCAAGCTCAAATCATTAATTGTTACATCTGGTAGTGAATACAGATGAATAAAACATGGGACACAATGACAGTGTCAGTATCATATGGATTTGCACATTACATGTGTAGTTATATTGTCTACATACTTTTCAATAATTCTCTAATTTCATTATTTCAATGTTTAATCTTCAGTATGGTATTGTTTGTTTCTAACCATAAGATACCATTACATCATCAATTGAATATTTCATACTTCTTACTTATTCCATTAGCAATCAGTCGTGTTTCTTCTACCAGGCACTTACAAATTTATGACTTCTAGGATGGGATCATGAACACCAGTGATGAGGAGACTCGCCTTTTTTTCAAGCACTCTTCAGTGCAAGTTATACTTTGCCCTCGGTCAGCTGGAAAAGGACATAGCTTGGCCAAAAAGCAGGTTGGATATAATTAGGCACTGTAATATTTTTATGCTTTATTTGCCATATGAATTATCATTGACAGTTATGAATGCCACAACCTTTTTGAGTTATGCATCTCTTAATCCAATTTATGCTTTTTGCCTGGATGTAACTGCTAAAATGCTAAGTTCCATATATCCAAATGGAGAGCTGAAGTTATTTGCATTTGGTTATTAATTCCCTGATTATGTAGTGAAAACAGACAAAATGTGAAGGAAAATGGCATAAAGTGGAAAGAGAGAAGAAAATACATAGAAAGTCAATGATTAATAGGACTTTATGTGCCCCTTCTATTGCAGATATAGTGATGTGAGTGAGGGTTAATTACCCAGTCTTCTCAAATCTGTATTAGGGAAAAGGTTTGCTCATTAGATATTTTTGATCGAGCTTGACCTTGTGGACATGTGCAGTAGATGACTGGATAAAATGCTTTACCACTGCTTTAAATGGAAATGACTTATTTTCAGTATAGATGCTCCAGTACAACTATAATAGAAAGGTGCAAAATTTGGTCAGACATCCGAAACAATATATTTTCTTCAATTTATTGTTTGCATCGGTAACCATTCACCCATGTCATTTTGAATATATATCTTTCATATGTGTGATAATCTCTATATTTAATGTCCAAAATTATTACTTTCTTTGACAATTTCCTTTAAATGAATTTTTGATTTTCAGGAAGTAGGAACAATCTATACACATCACCAGAAAACTGTGGTTGTGGATGCTGAAGCTGGACAATTTAAAAGGAAGATTGTTGCATTTGTTGGAGGACTTGATTTATGCAAGGGTCGATATGATACTCCTACACATCCTCTGTTTGGGACATTAGAAACACTGCACAAAGATGACTTCTGTAACCCTTCATTCCCGGTAAACATCTAACAAATGTTCCTTTCCATTAGGCGGCATGCATGTTTATAATATTCTGTCACTACAAGGAAGAGTAACTAAAAAATCATCACAGATGGTTAAGGTAACCAAATATAAGCAATTAACAATTATTAATTGTTGTACCGAATTCTCTGTTAGAATGTTATTATTTATAAAATACTACTGAAATTTTATCAGAAATCTTTTCTTTTATCAGCTGAGTACCATCACAATCATTATGATGAAAGATTAAAAAGTGAGCAAACTGGATCATTACAAAAGTTTACTTGTCATGACAATAGATTTTCTTTTTCCTCTTTGTTTTTGACCAACATCTGTTGTAACTCAATCAGGAGCTTATTTCTGGTGGTCCAAGAGAACCATGGCATGACTTGCATTGTCAAATGGATGGTCCAGCTGCTTATGATATCCTGACCAACTTTGAGGAGCGCTGGTTAAAGGCTTCTAAGCCTCATGGGCTTCAAAAACTCAAGAGTTCAAATGATGATGCATTACTCAAACTTGAAAGAATTCCCGAAATTATCGGGAAAACAGAAGCTTCCTGCCTCAATGAGAATGATCCAGAAGCTTGGCATGTTCAGGTATACTAGATGCCATTTAAATATTGATATTCATTTTCCGGTGTTCCTGTTTATATCTTTGACTAATTTTCTAACCCTCGAAGGTTTTCCGCTCAATTGATTCAAGTTCTGTCAAAGGTTTTCCTGATGACCCCAGAGATGCTACAAGCATGGTGAGGAGAAATTAGCTTTCGGCTTCCATTTCTCTTGAATAATACATCTTATCTGTCAACCATGATTCAATAACGGTTGATCCCCTAACTATTTTTTTATATTATTACAGAACCTTGTATGTGGGAAGAATGTTCTAATAGACATGAGTATACATACAGCCTATGTCAAGGCAATCCGGGCTGCCCAACACTTCATCTATATTGAGAACCAGTATTTTGTTGGATCATCATTTAATTGGGACTCTCACAAAGACTTAGGTGAGAATCTTAGAGTTAAAGAATAAAGGAAGGATACCAGCATGCTACTTTATTTCTGAAACATGTTAACTCAAGGATAAACTAGAAACTTTGATATGTTCTTCCTGACTGAAAACTTCCTGACATTAACAAATTGTTGTTTCAAGTGATTAACTTTTTCCTATGTGTTTCTCTTGGGTACAGTACTTAAATCATGTGTTACTGATGAACTGAGTTGAACTTTTTCACGATCAATAGAACTCTTGCGACTGGTATCTATGAAGTATTCTCTGATTGATTGGAAAATATGTGTCAAATGCTTAGACAGAGAATTTGAGGTCCAGCATGGATATAAGGCAGCAAACATAGTGGCCTAAAGTAGGAGTTCTAATTTAGAAACGAGAAGTTTTCAAACTAAAATAGGCTGAAGTAGGAGTTCCCTTGTTTTGTTGTTTTGATAAAATTCTATCAATTCTAAGAAAGGTGCTAAGTTTCTGGCTAATTATGCATGATGGCAATAAATTCTCTTTTCTATAAAAACTTTGGATTATAACAGTTGTTCTACCTTAAGTTTCTATTTTTTTACACTGCACAGCTAGGGTATGGTATACTGTGGTTAGTAACAGTTTTACGCTTCTTCAATCATGAAAAGACAGGGAGATCCAGAATTTTCTTTTCTTTTCCTTTTTAACTTCTTTTCAAAGAAATTTCAGTGGATGATAAGTCAAAATCATGTCTTTTTATTTGTAGGTGCAAACAATTTAATACCAATGGAAATTGCTCTTAAAATAGCCAACAGAATCAGAGCCAATGAAAGGTTTGCTGCATATATTCTTATCCCAATGTGGCCAGAAGGTGTTACAACAAGCACTCCCATTCAGAGGATTCTATATTGGCAGGTATGCTTTCGTTATCATTTAAAAGTATTTTGAGATCATAAACATGTATTCTTGGCTAGAGAGAGAATATAGAGTTTATACTGCATCGTACAATTCATTTCAAGTGCAAACAGAAAACTCTGCTTGTGCAGTCTACCAATGAGAACCTTCAAATTGATTTTTTGTTGGTACTATGGATTTTTTCTTCTTGTTATAATTATTCACGATTACCTCAAAATGATATAATTTAGATGGCTTCTGCTAAGTTCTTTGTTATTGAACTTAAAACTAGAGGAAGATAATGAGTGGGGAAATAAAAGGTTCCTTTATTGATCTTTGTGATGGCATATAGTTCATCTTTATGTAGCATTTGGCATATGGATTTATTTGTTAAAAATAATAACGAAATGACAGTCATGAAGTTTACAAAATAGAAATTGAGCTACCTATCTTGCAGCTTCTATCCTTGAGAACCTCCTGTTGTGTTAATTCCGAGTTCTTGTATTTTCTCCTAATAATTTTCATTACTCAGAAAAAGTGATATTTGATCGAGTAATTATGCTTGAAAAAACATGGAACTAGAAGTATTGTGTGCTCATTAATGCAAATTTTCAACGGTTGTCATTGTTATTACTGCAGCACAAAACAATGCAAATGATGTATGAAACAATTTACAAGGCTCTCGTGGAGGTTGGACTTGAAAACAAATATGTACCACAAGACTATTTGAATTTCTTTTGCCTCGGCAATCGTGAGGCATTGGACGGGATACACAGTGATAATGCTAAGAATTCTAATGCAGCAAACACTCCACAGGTATCTTCCTCTTTTTCTCCACTAATGTTTCAGCTTTCACTAGTTAGTCAATTCATCTGGTTAAATGTTTAATACTTGATGACACAGACACTCTGTCAGAAGAGTCGACGCTTTCAGATATACGTTCATTCTAAAGGTATGATAGTTGATGATGAGTATGTGATAGTGGGATCAGCAAATATCAATCAGCGGTCCATGGAAGGCACCAGGGACACCGAAATAGCAATGGGGGCATATCAGCCTCGCCATACTTGGGCAAGCAAACTCTCCAATCCACACGGGCAGGTAATTTAACGCATACAGACAATCAATGGAAACCCATATACATCTTTAAAATAATTATTGGTATTGGCCATATTGTGTGGCACTGAGTGCAGGTATATGGATATAGAATGTCGCTGTGGGCAGAGCATATAGGAGCAATTGAGGAATGTTTTAACAGACCAGAGAGCGTAGAATGTGTGAGAAGGGTAAGATCACTGAGTGAACAAAATTGGAGACAGTATGCAGGTAATGAGGTAACAGAAATGAAAGGCCACCTACTAAAATATCCAGTGGAAGTTGATGGAACAGGGAAGGTGAAGGCTATGCCTGGCTGTGAGCAATTTCCAGATGTGGGTGGCAACATATTGGGATCATTTACAGCCATTCAAGAAAATCTCACCATTTGAGTTTGAAGCAGAGCCATTGATGAGATCATACCCTCCACTCAGCTCAATCACTATTTGGTTCAGTTATTTGTGCATACATAGCTTCTTGCAATATTACTATTTTGGCACTAATTATACTAATTAGTCTTAGGAAGTTCATTTGTTTAGAACAACTTTTTCTTTTATATTTTCTTTGATGATTTATTGGGAATGAGGATTTTTACTCGTAAAAAATATGAAAAAGAAAAATGGAACAGATTCGCACATTGATTTTGATAATCAATATTTTTGGTAGGAATATTTTATTTCAAAATACATTATTATTTGTCAAGTTAGATCGCAGGGCACATGGATTTTATTTTTAATTTTTAATTTTCTAACACAAAATGAGATCTATACATTTAATAGTCCGGAGATTAATTAAAATACAAAGGTATTGAAAGAACATCGTACAGCCGCCCGAACCTGGGCATGTGCGTGCGCTCACACCCTTTCTTTTTGAACGATGTGACTTTCCAGCAATTTATGAGGTTTTTTATTTATTTATTTATTTATTCAGTTGTTGTTCGCGGCAGCAGCAGCAGTATTATGAAGCTAACATGTGCTGCGAATTATTTTATCAGATGAATTTTCTTATCATTTCATTTGTAAACTAATTAATAAATAAATGAATACGAATTTGATGTCAAAATTATAATTTAAATTGATATAAAATAATATAATTATTAAATTAAATTTAAAATTAAAATTTTTAATGTATTAACTAATTTATAATATAATTAATTTTATAAATAATTATATTATACTAATTCATTATAAATATATATTATAATATAAAAAGTATATATATAAAATGAATGATATGATTATAATTTATTTAAAAATTTAATAATTATACCAATTTAAAATTTTAATTTTTAATATGATTATTAAATAAATTAATTATGATTTAATTTTATTTAATACGATATGAATAAAACTCAATAAAAATATGATATGAAAGTTTAAAATGTAAATCTTAATCACTATCTTACATAATTATGCAATAAATTTTATTTTCAATTCAAACATGTAAACATGTGTTTTTACATAATTATGCAATAAATTTTATTTTCAATTCAAACATGTAAACATGTGTTTTTACATAATTATGCAATAAATTTTAATTTCAATTCAAACATACAACCATGTGTTAACGGAAAGGCAGATTTTGATTTTGAAAGTTTGAAGGGCCTAAAATATTAAAAATACGATTTTAAAAGAAATATATATGCATAAATTTTTACGCATAAATATATGTACATAAATAATCATAGTTTTTTTTTTTTACATAAATTTTTATATAATATTAATAATATAAATTTTTGTATAAAAATTAATAGAATAAAATAATATTTAGTTAAATAAAAATATAAATTAATGTATTTAATAAAAAAATTTATAATATAAATTATGTGACAATAATACCATAAGTATTTAAAATTTTTAACACAATCCATAAATTTTAGTTGTCAATATCCAAACCTAACAATTTTGATATTATAACATAAAAAGTTTATTTATGCTTAAATGAAGTCAATTGTTAGGATTTAAAATATCATTCCTTCTCTCGTAAATAATTAAAATTTTTAAAGCCCTAACATTTTGTTTTGTGCTGCAAATTAAATGAATGGTTCATTACATTACAACCCACGCTCCAATATATATATATTACATGCAAACTTCCTCCCACAAGATCCCCCACAGTCAAATGTTCACAAACGCCAAAAAAAAGAGGAAATTTTAACAGATCCAATCCAAATCTCTCCTAACTTGCGCTCTCTGTCTCAATCTCGCTGCTATGGGTTTTCCGGCCAACGGTTCCGACGGTGGCGCCAACCCTCTCAAGTTTCTCATCTACGGGCGGACCGGCTGGATCGGCGGCTTGCTTGGCAAACTCTGCCAAGCCCAGGGCATTGATTTCACTTACGGTTCCGGTCGCTTGGAGAACCGTTCTTCACTTGAAGCCGACTTAGCTGCTGTTAAGCCCACCCACGTCTTCAATGCAGCTGGCGTCACCGGCAGGCCCAACGTCGACTGGTGCGAATCGCATAAGGTCGAGACCATACGGACTAACGTGGTCGGGACCCTGACACTTGCGGACGTGTGCAGAGAGAAAGGCTTGGTTCTGATTAATTATGCTACTGGTTGTATTTTTGAGTACGATGCGGATCACCCGCTGGGGTCTGGTATCGGGTTCAAGGAGGAGGATACTCCGAATTTCGTCGGATCTTTTTATTCCAAGACTAAAGCCATGGTAAAGTTTAAATCTTTGTGGTTTTTTTTTTTTTTTTTTTTTTGGCAGCGTTTGATTTCGATTTGTAGTTGTTCTGTTTTCAATGATACGGAACTTTAACATATAGTATGAATTTGTGAATCTTGTACACGTTTGATCAAACATAGATCATTAAATTTGCTGTGCATGTAATGCATTAGATCTGGTGATTTGTTCTTGGGATTTAGTTCATTTATCTGAATCTTGTCTCAAATTGTCAACTTTTACATACTTTTGTGTTAACATTCTATTTTTTGCTTCCAGTTCCAACGCTTCTTTTCGTACGTGTATACAGTCTACATGGCTTAGTTATGGGCTTGGGCAAATATGCTATATGATTAGGATGCTCTAGCTTACGCAAGCAAAAGCTGTAGACCAGCATTGCTACCTCGCTTCTTATGCTAATTGGCTATGTTGCTGTACTGAGATCTGGGTTTATATCTGATTTCAGGTTTATATAAGCTGCAGATTTCTAAATCTTGTTTCACGTAGAATATTTGGCTTGTTTATGTGCTTTAACATCCATGGATGATGATGGGCATTGAATAATTTGGGTGGATCAAGATTTAGAAGTTAAAATTAGCCTAAACCATGGTTAACATATCAAGATTACAAATCTACATCCTTTTAGTTATTGTTAATTCTAAGCCTCTTGGTAAATACGTTCAACAGAAATGGTCATTCATGAGTTGGGGCAAATATGTTGGAAACTTAGGAACAGTACAGTCTAAGCATCAGTTTTCAACTTTCCACAAATCTATTCTTTTATTTTTTATTTTTTGTTATTTTTCTGGCAAATAAGAAGAAATGTGTATGTTTTTTAGTTTTTCCTTGGCAATGATTGGCATCAAAATCGTGAACTTAGAAATATGGTCGGCTTGATATGATGCCATCATTGAGGAGACACCTGTTATTCTTATGCATTTTCCCTCCTTTTTTCTAAAAATAAAATTTCTTAACTAGTAACCTGCAGGGAGATGTAGTTGATTTTAGTGCTGTTTGCTAGAAATTGTACAGTTCTCATTGTGGTTGTTTCCTGATTCATGAAAGGTGGAAGAGTTGCTCAAAAATTATGATAATGTCTGTACCTTGCGAGTTAGGATGCCAATCTCATCCGATTTATCCAATCCTCGCAACTTCATCACCAAGATCACTCGATATGAAAAGGTTGTCGACATTCCAAACTCGATGACTATCTTGGATGAGCTCCTCCCAATTTCCATTGAGATGGCAAAGAGAAAACTCACTGGCATTTGGAACTTTACAAATCCTGGTGTGGTCAGCCACAACGAGATTTTAGAGATGTATCGGGAGTACATTGACCCCGACTTCACTTGGAAAAATTTCACCCTTGAAGAGCAGGCAAAGGTGATCATTGCCCCAAGGAGCAACAATGAACTTGATACTGCCAAAATGGAGCAGGAATTTCCTGAACTCTTGTCCATCAAGGAGTCCCTCATTAAATATGTGTTCCAGCCAAATAAGAAGACCACTGGAGCTTGAGAAATTAGGTTTGAGATTTTGCAGTTTCCCTATTTATTGAATTTTGTTTGCACAAGTTGATATGACCCCAGTGCTATATGGGTTCCTCTTCCTGCATGCCATGCCTGATTGCTTCTATTTGTATCTCAAGGTTGTATTCACAACTCAAACATGAATAAATTAGTCAAAAGTGATTTTTCCAGTTATTTAGAAACATGTTTTTGTAATTTGATTGGTGTTCTACAGTTTTAATATTGTGTATTTTTTTCTCAGCAGAATGTTGACTATTGTTATCCAACTTAGACTTATGTCTTATTTGCCAAATGGTCAGATTGGCTTGAAAGATCTGTTTAGTTGGCATTCTTTAGAGAAACGTACGTATAAACCAATGGAGATGACAATTATATATGTTATTGACAGGGTGGAATAGTATAGGCAATCATTTATCAGTTACTTCCATGATTGTTTGTTATCGTCAATGGCTTTTCAGTTGAAGGTACTGCATTTGCTACTGTTACTGGCAATCTGATAGGCCTTGCTCGTGTCTTTTCAATGGATCCACTGCAATTTTAAAACTTGGGAAACAGAAAAATTAAGGCATACTTCTCATCTGTCAGGAAAGAAAGGGCATTACCGCCGGTGAGTTGTGTTGTATATAGAAATAACAATTTTACTCGTGATTTCACTAGTACTTGATCCTTATGGGAAGGATTTAGTGTGTCTATTAGCAGGCTTGAGATGATTTAAGAAAAATAATAAAAATTTGTAACGGATTTAAGATGGATCAATGGATATTTACAATGAGAATACGTGGATATTTAATTTTTTAATTTTTTTTATAATGTTATTAATTTTAATTAATTAATTTTTTTAATGATTAGTTTTAAGTTTTTTAATAAAAATTAAAAATTACATGTATTCAGATGAATAAGATGTTATTAATAAGGTAAATTAATTATTTTTGTTACTTATAAAAATTTATTCTTTATTAATTTATAAATTATTATTTATTATGTAAAAATTTAGTTAAGTGAGTATTAATTATAATTGAGTAAAATAAATATGTAAATTTGGTAATTATTATTTTAAACTTATGTGTTTACAAATTTTTATTTTAAATTTTTAATATTTTATATATAAATTTGTAAAATAATTATATTTTTTTGAATGATTTTAATGAATTTTAATTTATGTTGGATGTAATTAATATTTTATATGAACAATATATTTTATTTTAAATTAATATTAAAAATTTATTATTTTAATTAAATTATTTATATATTTATATATTTAATATTTAATAATAGTACAAATATAATTTAAAATATAAAAAATTAGTTGAAAATTTATTAAATTTAATAAATTTTAAATATTTATTTAAATAGGTTCAATAATAAAATATTAAATTTATTATGAATTTAGTGGGACTTTTGTTAAATTCTTTTTCACGAACACATACTAAAATTTCGAAGTATTGCTTTCAATATAGTTTCATTGCTTTCCTAGTTGTACGTATGATTTGATTCCTTTGAAATAAAACCAATACCTAAAATCAACTTTTCCAAAATTGTGACTTTACGGAGCCTTGCCCTGTCAGTCATGTCACTGATGAATTTTATTTAACAAGATTTAAGAGTTGTATTACAGTATGAATAGGCTAAGCCAATCAAAACTTGCTCTGTGGAGCTGAGATAGCCGTCTTCTAAGTAGGTACATAATAAACAAAACAAGTTATAACACTTCAGAAATTTCTAAGTTTTCAACTCAGCAGAATACCCCACCACACAGTTCTTTCAATAACAGTAACCTGAGATAAATTAATGCCAATTGACAGTATTATTCAAGTTTTATAAACCTGAGATAAGTTTGTGCTGTTGTTGGACTGTAAACCTTCAATGTGAGTGATTTCTGCTCCTTTACATTGGAGAATGACAGAACTGACGGTTCAACCATTACATTAACTACACTAGGCATATACATTCTGAGAGTATAGGTTGCGTTTGGTGAACCGACATTGGTTACTGTCCTGGTAAAGACACAATTAATCTGCCGCCCATCTACCAGTACCAAAGAGAATGAAGGGTAATTGAGATCCTAGGCTCTCCCGGGTTCTATGCTGTTATAGACACTACTGTTGTCACCGGTGATCAATCTTATGTTGGTGGTGTTGTAGCCTTGCTTGCAGAGAAAGTTTATGTAATCTTCCTTGGCTATCATCAACAAGCCCAAGGTCTATAGCTTGAGCTAGGTTGATACGACCTGACCCGTTAGCGAATTCAAGGTCTTGGTGCTGTCATGATATTTGGGGACTTTTAATTATAGTGATCACTGAAATTCAAAACAATTGTTATGCATATAGGAGGTTTAGTCTTTTATAATTGAGACGGCATTGCTAACCATATAAATACAACAATAAATATAATATAAACGGAAGGTTTGGCCTTCCACAATATTTAAGAGACAGTTTCTACCATATAATCACAATAACACAAGTATGAGACTTAACCTTCCATCATATACAGGAGACAGTGCCTACCATACAATAATAATAATAATAATAATAGAAGATGAAAAATAAATAATACAGAATTTACGTGAAAAACTTTCAACATAATTGGAGTAAAAACTACAGGTAAGAAAAAAGAATTCATTATGAAAGTGAGTTATAATTTCTTACTCAATACAATTCTCTCAAATAATTTAAAAAATATTTTCAAGTAAAGTTTTGATAATACTCTTGAGAAAAATTGAGAAATTATGGAAAGGAGAAGAATTGAATTGGGATTGAATGGGATGAAGAAAATTGAAGTGGGAAAAAAGCCTATTTATAGGAAAATCTGCCGCCCTTATTACCAAATCAAAATTTAATTTCATTACCGCCTCAAAGGTTACTTAATTCAATCCAAATTCACTTTCAATGTCGATTTTCACGAAGAGGAAGTCAATTAACTTCTTCTTCTTTGCCATCAATACAGCCAATGAAGAAGTCAAATTGACTTCTTTTCTTGTCTTTTTCATGCACTAATGGGCAATAGGTGCTTCCTCAAATCCATAACATAAGCTATTAATTAACAATGAGGCAAGAGTTCGTGTTAATATATGTCTACGAAAATGCTACTAATTATATTAAGGAAATGAATAATCCGTTTGATCACCTGCGGTCATGAAGGCAGATTTAATAGCAGTTGAAGACCAGTTAGGGTAAGTAGCTTTGACACATGCAGCAACGGCACTGGCGCGAGGGCCAAATATGGATGTACCAGATATTGTGTTGAAATTGAAACTCTTGGGGTCATCTTAGTAGATAGAAGAAGGTGCCGCAAAAGACCATGCAACAAGAATGTCAACACCAGGCACAGTGATGTCAAGCTGTGTATCACCCATCCATCGATCCAAATATTATTATCAAGATATGGTCTTAAACAAATTAGTAGGTAAACATTGATTTTAATTGAATAGTCTATTGACTCTATTAATACCTTGAAAATGTCCAGGGTAATGGGGTTAAGTTCTCTAGAAGAAAAAGATATAACATAAAGTGCTATGACATCCTTCCAAGTATCACTAACCAGAATAGTTGCAATTGGATATCTATTAAGGTGCATTTATTGTGATTAAAATCATATATAATATTGCTTTTGAAGCTAGTTTACTCATTAAGAAAGAATTAGTGGTGCAGTTTTAGTTTACTTTGATCTGATGTAGTCCAAAATTTCCTAGCCATCTTATGTGGTGATGAGTGTTGCTAGTAATGAGTAATTGAAGGCAAAGTCAGTGATTGATGAATCAGCCATTATGGTATCCAAAAACCATTGGCCATCAGAATGTCTGAACCATTTCAAATGGTTTCACAGAAAATAATCTTTCTTGTTACTTTGCAGGAGTTCATTGCACTAGTGACGCAATATCTTGCAAAATCTAGATTAGGTCCAGCAGAATAATTGGTTGCATCTCTTCCCTAAATCATTGAATGTGAGATCTCATTAAGATCAAAGCTATTGATGGAAAATTTGCAGTTTGATAATTTCAATTTCATTCAGTGTAAACTTGTCCATTGCCAAGCACTACTTGGGTAACAAATTTTCTGTCAATAGTACTGGCAGCAACAATTGGGTGTCCTGGGTGCATAATTGGAAACTAAATAGGGCCAAAGCTCTGAATTGCCGATAGAATTTGAGGTCAATGTATCATGTCTCATGGAATGGAAAGAACCAATGACAATAAAGCCTTTAGAGTATTCGAGTGGCCAGCTAGCACCAAGAGACACTCATATAATATCAACTCCATCTGCTATTGCATCACCAAATGCTGCTAAGACATATGCAGTAGCGCATTCGAATGACCAGCAAACCTTGTATATCGTAATTATTGCATTTGGAACTCCGTCTTTTGCAGTACCTTCAGCTAGTCCATAGTAACTGCAGTTGAGGACGAATAAGTTCCGTGTCCCTCAGAATCTCCTTGTGAGTGGAAGTCAGTGATGTCATAGAAATTCTCACTATTGTAGTATCAAGCTCCAATTATCTTGCTGTGATGTCAAATATATCCCATTAGTTGTTGAACGATCAATGCAATCATACATGTGTTTCATAAAAAGTTCCTATTCATATATACTACATTGTTCTTATTAGAGATACCTCTTCGTTTGGAGCAATCACTAACATGGTCTTATTAGTAATTTTCTCGTACTTTGTTTTAGAAAGAATGATTGGGTAAAAGAAGAGAACTTACTTATTACAAATGAAGTTGGCACTTATGCTATCACACCCCGATTCGGAGGCCACTATGACAACCGCCTCATATCTTCAAGATACACCCTATTAGCATCGAACATCTCTTAAGAACCCACAATGCTCTTAAGTACCATACACTCCATTTAGATAAATAAAACACATACCTACTCACACACATACATCTATCTATTTATTATTCCATCTATCTATCTATCTATCTATCTATCTATATGACAATCAACATTTATAACATTTAAAATAACCTATAGTATAAGTGCTTATAAAATTTTAAAGAAAAAAAAAATGAATAAAATATTTTAAATCTAAATAATATTTAAGATGTACATTATAAAATTATTAAATATAGCGTGAAAAAGTTTTACCAGTAGACCTTAAACAATATATGATGTGTTGAGGAGTTTATACCAAGTAATGTAGAAAGCTACAATGTCCTTCATCACTGTAAAGGAGCAAATGCAAGATCTATTCTGAAAGTAGTAAAATGGGAGGTGAGTATAAAATATATCTAATGAATGAAGAGGTAGTAACATATAATTATAAGATTTAGAGATATTAGGATATTAAAATAATTTTGAACTATGTTTATTTATTTGACAAATCTCATATTGTTTCTAAAATTAATTATGCTACTAAAAGAAAAGTATAAAATATGCATCTTGGCCTGGGTTTGATTCTTCTACAAAAGATTAGGTTTATTTTTTTTTTTTTAAGTTGTCACTTTAGTCGAGATAAGCACTTAAGACTACCGGTGTATTTTATTTTATTAAAAATCAATGTAACTTATCAATTGTAAATGTATATGTATTTAAAATTAATTTATAATTCAGTTTATAAAATTAGTTTATCAATTTACAACCCAACTTACTGGTGTTGGCTCGAGTAACCATGTGGTGAAAAATATGACATCCTCGTATTACCTTTCATTAAGTAAGCTCCACAATAATATCCTCTCATATACCAGTTCCACTTAGTGCTCTATCACCTATGCGACCTCTACAAAAGTCCTTTTCATGTAACTTTCTATTGTACAACAACAATACCAATATATCATACACACACACATACACATACACACACAAAGACACGCGCGCCTAAGGCCTCATCATCAATAAACAAGGATTATAAAATAAAGTCTTTTTAAATATATATGCACCAAGGACCATATCAAATAATCATAGTCATAAGCATGCAAAACAGTGGTAAATAATCAATCCACAGGCTTTTTATGATATACGAGCATTTATGTACTGACTTAACATTCCAATAGTTTAAAACAATTTATTAAATCAAAACATGTAATTCAAAATAATTTTCTAATAAATTAAATATTGTATACCATTCACTCATAGTTTGAAAGAGGGTGTAGACTCCCTTACCAATCCTCATGCTAGCTTGAGTTTCCTTTTATCCTCATGCTGGCTTGAGTTTCCTTTTAAAGTGTTACCACTTAAAAAATACATATGCATTTTTATTAAAATTCAAACTCCAATAAAATACCCATATACCCCTATGTGTAATATATATGCATGTTGAACTTAGATCTCCAAGTTAACATATCAATCGAGGCTCGAATCTATACAAAATTATTTATAGAAAATGGTAAGATTTTTAATAAAAATCGACTTTTAAGGATAATTTGATAATTTTGAAAATAATAAGGTTAAAAATTCAAAAAATATTCTTTTCAAAAATAAATTAGACTTTTTAATGGCTCTTGAATCACTCAATTTGGAGATTGTTTAAAAGTTCAAAAGTGATTCACAAAACAAAGAAATAAAACGCTTAAGGCCATGGCTTTAAGTTACAAGCGATGCAATGTGTTATGGTAACTGTGCTATAATATTTCATAAAATTTGGAAAACATAAGCTTGAGGGTCGTGGCACCAAAATCCAAGGCCATTGTGCTAGGTCAAAATTTTGCACAATGACAAACAGAAAGAAATAAAAAGAAAATTGGTACTTTTAATATGGCAAATAACCTCTAAATTAGTCCTATAAATATTCTTTGAAAAGATTTTTAAATATACTATAATTTTATCTTTAATAAACTTTGTTCAAAAATACTTCTATATTTCATAAATTAAGAAAAACTATAAGAATGTCAAAACTAATAACTATTCATTTTATTACTTATCGATGCCAAACTCAACTCTTTCAAATTAGCTTGTATTCAAACCTTAAATTTATCTTCTAAACCTTAAAATAACCATTTTAAACTTAAATCAAATTTCAAAAAATATTTAAATCAAAATCTAACTCAACCTTAGTAAATATCCAATCTAATTTAAAGTTAAAAATTTTTGCCATTTAAGCAATTTCTATGCAACAAAATTTCATGACAAGGTTTTTTAATTCTCATACAGCTCATAATCAATTTCAAATAATCATGATTAAATCCAAAATTTAAAAACTAAACCATAACACAAATATGTCTATTGTTATCATTTAAACTAAAACAAAAAATAAATAAAATTTAAAGCTCTAAAATAGTAACCTTAGCTAAATTGAATGGAAATTCTTAAATCAAAGAGGAGATGTGGGGGAGTGGAAGATTGGAAGAAAGAAAAAAATGGGGGTGGTTGTGTGTTTTGTGGAGGAAGAGAAAGGACAGATGAATGAGGGAAGAAGAAAAAATGGATTTTTATTAAGGATTTTGGACTGTTTGACAAAATTATTATTCTTCTTTTTTTCAAATTTTAAAAATGTCATTTGCTTAATAAATATAATATAAATAAATAAATATTTTTAAATTTTAATCTCATAAAAATAAATAATAATTCTCAATAATATATTCACCAGTCATAAAACATGCGTGTGCATAAAAATATAATTTAAATAATAAAAAACTAAATTACCTTTAAATTTTGAAAGATGAATTTTACACATACAAATTTGTTTTTATTTAGAGGGAGTAACACTGAGTTCTTAAATATTGACGCTCTCTTAAATTCTTACAGGAGAAAGAAATTAAAAACTTCAATTTAGATTATTATCTTGGATTTATCAAGTAAATAAAGCGTTGAGAGTGAGTATTTATTTATATAATAAAATGACTCGTGTCTAGAAATCAAATAACTACATTTCCTTCTTAGGATGCTGAAAGGTTTCCCCTAGAGAAACCCATGAAGTCCTATATCCTTATGGTATGAATGTTTAGAATATGATTTGGAATTACTGAAATTACACATCCAATTTTGCAACCCATTTCAATTGCATTAGTAAGAAAGAGTTTAATAATATTTAGTTCCTAGTAACTAAATTGTTTGATAGTTTCACCTGAATACCTTACAACTTCTTCATCTGTCAACTTAGTGGCAGTAAATCCGTTGAAACACCTTCCATAACTGTGGATTGGAGACTCCTTGGCAGATGAAGTACTGCAATTGAAGCATTTAGGTATTAAAGATTACTCATGAGGGAAAGTTTATTCCTGGTCTTTTTTGGAGGGAAAACATATATAACTCTACTTCAACCTTTTGATATAATTAGTTTCAAACTGCATTTTAATTAGTGAAAATAATAATCAAGATGTCCAAGAGAGTTCAAAGGATGAATAATAACTGATCAAACCCTATTGTATATAGGTTCACGATGTTATGTACAATTTTTGCTACTTATATCACTTTAGGTGCTAGTTTTTGACATCTAGTAGTAATAGTGAACTGAAGTGAACTTGTTGTATTGTTAACATTAAATTTTGATAGATTTAGAAACAAATAATACTAGTCTCAATAATTTAACCACATTCCAAGAACATTTTCTAGCATGGAATGGTGTTTGGATGCAACAGAAGTATCTCCTTGAGTTTGCTTTGCCACGTATATAATATGGACCTAATTGGAAGTAGATATAAAATTTAGCATAAACCAATTTATTGATTTTAATATAAATGTAGTTGTAAAATTTATTGTGGTTAATATTAAAATTTAATTTAGATTATGTATGCATTAATTTGTTAAAACTTGTTTGTTAAAATTTTGAATAATAGTATAAATATTTAAAATAGTAAAATTTAAATTCTGACCATAAATTTTTAATGAAAATTGACGAAAAATTGCCCCTGTGTAATTGACACGAAAGCAATTATAAGTGTCCTCGTGTGGTTGACACGATGACAAAATTAAAATTTTTTAATTTTATATTATTTTTAAATTAAATTAAATTTTTTATTTATATTTTTAAATTAAATTTAAATTTTATATTTATTTAAAATTATTTAAAAATTAGATAAAAATTAGTTAAATTATAAAAATAATTAATTTTTAATTTTAATTTGAGTAATTAATTGAATTGAAAAATTAAAAAGGTTGGAAGTTAAAATAAAAATTAATTTTTTACTTGTAAAATCAAATATACAAATTTAATTATAAATTTTTTGAAGTATATAAAAATTTATTATTAAAATTGATCATAAATATAAAAAATAATTAAAATAGAATTATTTTAGAAATTTTTTCATGTTGCTTTGGTCGTAAATTTATCATGTTAACAGTTGGATCTACATTGCTGGGTGCTTATAAAGAAAGCCAACTTGTTTGTTGTTTAGCTTGGTGATAATTATATGATCCTCCCCCCTTAGATTGAACATTTTGTCGAATTATTTTCTTTGCTGGGTCCGTTAATGACTATGAATGAAATGGATGCAGCTGCAATCAAATAAAAATTATTTCAAAAATGATTATGAAGTAATTGTACTTTTTTTTTTATAATTTATTATAAATTAAATTAATTTAGATAATTAATAGTATTATCATTATAAATTAAGAGTTTTATCCAATATTTTTTTTAAAATTTGTGATTATTTTATTTTATGATAAATTTTATAAAAATATGTATTTATTTTTTTATAATAAATAAATTAATTAAAAAATAAATATATTCTAATTTATTCATTCTAGAAATGGTAACTAGTTAGGTGCAGACTTAAAATTACTATTTTTGTCCCCATCTCGAGAGACTTTCCCCCGTTCTTGGCTTGTCCTCATCTTCGTCTTCTCCCACTCTGTCCTTATTTATTTTAATTTATTTAAAATTTTAAAATATATTATTAAAATTTATTTTCTTTGTTTTATTTCACGTATTAACTTATTTCTAATAAAAGATAATTTTAAAATACATATTTTGAATAACTTAAAATCAACTGTATAAAAAAAATAAACATTTTTAATAATCAACAATCAACTACATTAAAAAAAAAAATTAAATTATATATTTTTAATAATCAATATTCAACCCAGTTAAAAAATAAAAAAATTAAATATATTTAATAATCAATAGTCAATCACATAAAAAAAAATTTAAATTACACATATTCAATAATTAACGTTCAACTCACATTAAAAAAAAATTCAAATTATTCACCTCTAATAATTAACATTCAACTCATATTAAAAAAAAATTAATTATTCACCTTTAATAACTAACATTCAACTTACATAAAAAATAAATAAATAAATAAATAAATTATACATCTCTAAAAATTATCTTTCAACCCACATTAAAAAAATCTAAATTACGCATTTTTCAACTTTCTCCATCAAATTATAGAAATATCAAAAATAAATACATAATAAAAAATATTTAGAAAATATTAATTAAAAATATTATAAAACTATAATAAATAATTCTAAATTGGTAAAGGATCGGAGATGGGGATGACTTTCCATCCCTATCCCTGGCCTCTCTTAAAAAACAGGGACAATTCTCATCCTTGATTCCTAGCCCACGTCAAATTTGACCCGGCTCATTAAGTCAAATGGGGCCAAATTTAATCCCATTCGCTAGCCCAAAAAGGCCGATACCCCATAGACCCTGTATCCGGGGAAAATTTTCCCCACGTAAGTACAATCTTAATTTACCTATTCTTATTTAAATTTTTTTATTTTTAAATTTTTATTAGGTACTTATTTATATACTAAATTTTTAATAACATAAAATTTTAATTAACTTAAAATAAATGTTATTAATGTAGTACTATAATATTTTGCAAATAATTTATATCAAACTTTTAATATTTTATAATACAATTATTACAGTACAAAAAATTCTTGTAGTAATCAAAATTATAATATTATAATATTATTATTATTAATTAATACTATTTAAATAATTATACAATAAAGATATTTTTAAATATAAATTATCAATTTTATAAAAAAAATAAATAATTTTTAATTAATTTATTAAAAAATTAATATGTGTGCATATAATTTAGATACTTTTAATAAAATATTATTTTTATTTATTTTAAAAACTATATCTAATAAATTTTAACAATTAAATAAAAATGAGTAAATTTAAGTTTTATTCATAAAAATTAAATAAATTAAAAATATATTTATTTTTTAATTAGTCAACTTATAATCACAAAAAAGGTAAGTGTACATTTTTATAAAATTTGTTATAAAATAAAATTATTATAAATCTCAAAAAAAGTATCTTATAAAACTCTTAATAAATTATTACAAAAAAAATTAAAAAAAATTAAACACTTAGGTAATGTTTACTTTCTAATTTCTATTGTAAAATCTAAATATATTTGAATATATAAATTTGAACAATAAAATTATTTTCATTTATAGCATCTAAAAATAAATCTTTGAAATTTAAAATTTTAAGGAAACATTATGTTTTTTATAAAATTAATAGTTCTTACTCAAAATAATAACAATGGTGTTTGCTGTTAAATAGAAAAAAAAATTAAAATAATATTATTTTTAAAGTTATTTACGTAAATAGTCAATTTTAATTTTTTTTTCTTACCAACTTAGTTAATGCCAGAATTTTTAGACAATTTTACTCTTATTAACCATCTACAATTTGAACAACTATTCACACTTAAAATAACATATATAATAGATATATCTTAAAAAAAATATTGCTTTGTATATCAATATATCATTATAGTTTGGTAGGTGTGGGCTCAAAATTGAGCTCATACTTGACTAGCTTGAAGAATGGTTATGTAAAGATAAAATGGTTGAAAATTTATAAAATTAGTTGAATTGGTAAAAATAAAGTTGATTATTTACGTAAACGATCTTAAAAATAAGATTATTTTTATAATTTTTACATTAATATGCTTTTACTTATACTTTAAAAGCACAATAATTAAAATATTTAGTAATCATTAATTTTTAATTGTGACTACTTATTTTAATACTTGTAATTGCATTTTGTGATTTTACTTCATACTTCAATTTAGAATAAATCACCTTATGAGTCATTATACTTAGTAAAACTAGATTACAAGTTATTGAAAATATTTAGTTCAACACATGATCATCTTCTAAGACCATACAATAAATATATATTTTAGTTTAATCTCTTGAATGTATTTTTATAAGATATGGTCCAAATCACAAGACCATACAATAAACATAAAATTTAATTTTATACTTTAAGGAGTATTTTTGTAGGATCCATAAGAATTATCTATTATTACACTCAGTTCAAAAGAATTTATAAAGCTAGACATGTCACATTAAACAAATAATCCTGCGCTTTTTTAGATTTTCTATCCTCATTCTGACAACGCAAAAACCAAATAGCCTTCTTACACCCACAATTTTTTGCAATACACTTCATGTAAATAAATTTGTAAAGAACACTTGAGTTGCTGAAAGGAGTGCAACTTCAAGAATCAAGCACAACATGAGCATAACAAACATCCGCCATTTCTCTAGTCACCCATACAGCCCAAATTCATTCTATACATACCACAAATATAATGTTTGATCGAGAAACACAGCCACCAACTACCACCAATACTCATCCCATGATTAACAGGGCTTCAGATGGAATCTTCAAGCCCCAAAAACTACCGAACATGTAGCTTAGAAACCCAAACATCTTTGCAACAGCTCTAAGTATTTCATAGTCGAAATGGCAATGAACAAGGTTGTACAAAGACCGCACACACACAACCTTTCATATTAAAAATAAAAATTGCAAGAAACAAATGGGTGTTTAAGATAATAAATAAATAAAAAATTATTTTCTTTAATGATTAATAACAATAATAATAAATATTTTTTTTAGAATAATAGTTTATAAATGAATACGGAAAAAAATAATTTGCAATTATAAATATGTTCATTTGATTTTTTTAAAAAAATTGATTTATAAAAATTATTATTTAATTTTTAAATTAATCTGAATGTAATATTTATTACAAAATAATACGGGGTTTTTCTTTAAAAAAAAAATGCATCTTTAAATTGAAACCAGAGGAACAATAAATAACAAACAATTGGGCTAAACTAAAGAAGATGCTGATAATTAGGCCAAACTTGAGGAGATACAGAACAATTAAGCCGAACTTGCGGGTAAACGGACAAAAACTGAATTGGGTTTTGGTTCAATCCCATATAACAGAGCATAAAATTAGATGACGTGGAAGATTCTTTCAAATATTCGACACATTTACCTTACGATATACTTAAAATTCAAAGTTGAATTTTCACAAATACCTTTATAAAGATGGACCCCCTTGCTGTCCCCAAAATCAGAGAGGACCACAACAGAGTACAGAGTGATAAGAGCCGTCCATGCTGTTATCATGGGTCCACTTAAATTAGCCAATAGATTTTCAGCTTTCCCTCTCCAACAAACCAATCCCAACGTCTTGATCTTGATCTTTGATCACTTGGGTCCCAAAAATATCTGCCAGTTAACAACGAATTAGGATAAAGCTATGGGATCCGCCGCACATTTCTGCCGCACGCTACTTGTTGGTCCCCACGTTTCACCGATCACCTCTGGCGTGGTCCCACAAGACAAGATTTTTACTACTCGCATAAAGTGCGTGTACAACAATTTCCAAGTCGAAGGTCACTGAAACGAGGAGTGTCGGACACGGTCCGAAGAGCAGTGTGGAGGGATCATCATCATCATAATGGGGCTTGTTGACCCCCCTCCCCCCGGCCCCAATTTGATAATGGACCACGACCACACCAGACCACAAATGCATCAACCAAAGTCCGTCTACTTCGGTTTCTTTACACGCGTGGGTATCAAACTCACGTATCTTATGGTCACCACACCGTGTTTGGTTCTTTCCTTAGCTGTAAAACCAATTTCTTACACCGGAGCTCACAAGTGCAGATTGGCTTAGAAAACGTTGCCGTTTTCTCCCTCACCGTTTTATTTCGTTAGTTTTATGCGGTTATACTTGTATGTCAGCTTCAAAATTAAGATAAGGATTCTTTTTAATAGATTTTTTTCAAAACAAAACAAGAAAAAAAAAAAAAAAAAAAAAAGGAAAAAAAATTGGCCCGCATTGGAATAATTTAAAAGCTTCAATAACACTATCTTCTTATCCCCTCTCGACATTCTTCAATTGTGAACCTGAAAGAATATATAGAAGCTTTTAATTACTTTTGAGTTGAAATTGAGCAGAAAATGTCATATAAACAGTATTAAAAGTTGTTCACTGAAGCGCAAATTACAATCATCGAAAGATTTAAAGAAAACTATTGCACTTTGTTTTTATTTAATCTGTCTTAAATTTTATTACTCGGCGGATACGGCAGTGAATTATGAACAGTAAACCCCGAATTTCGCCGGCTATTTTCATGGCTTATTAACTTGCGTTCGTAGTTGTAGATTCCCAGACCGCGACCGTCCCATCAACTGCAACTCCTGTTTGTCATAAATCTGCAAACTAAAATCCCTAAGCATCTGCGGCTTTCGGCCACTACCACTACTCACACATGGCGCCATGCTCGACTTTTTCGTTACCGTTGCCCCAACACTACTCGATATACCATTAACATTATTATTAACAGCTACTGGCACTGGCACACTCGTCTTCACATCTAACGGATTCATGGCTGCAGCTCCCGCAAACGACGATATGGGCCTCGCTGCCACGTTGAAAACAGGAGAAAATGCCCATAGCTGTGGCTGCGGCTGCGATGGCCCAACTGCAGCCGGCGGAACTTGTGGAATCATCCAGAAAGTGTTGGCTGGCACCATCATTCCCGCATTTCCCACCGTCCAAACGGGGACTAATCCTTGTGGGCCCACCGGGGCTAGCCCGCAAGGTTGCGAGACTGCAACAATTCTGTCGTCGTCTTCCTCTGATGATCTCTTGCGTTTTTTCTCTGGTGTCGATATTTCAACGGTGTTTGAATTACGAACGTTACTAGTGCTGCTGGAGTTGGTGATTGTCGACGTTGACTTTGATGTTGTTGGGATTTTGAGGGTCCCATTAACGGAGACGGCGATGGCGGGGACTGTTCCAGTGCCGGTGGCTTCAATGATGGCCTGTTCCGCGTGTTCGAGGAGCCACCTGACGGTTTCGCCGTCCGATTTATGACCGAGTTCTCGAGTGAGCTGAAAGATCCGAGCCGCACAGGTGGCAGGTATCCGGATCCTACGGCCACGGCCCTCTACTTTGGTGTGGCGGTCTTTGGTGGATGAGCCTTTAGTGGCGGTTTGAATTGGAACCTGTATCTGGCTCTGCATGGGCATGGCGACTGGGACTATCCCGATAGGCGGCGGTGGGGGCTTCTTGTCCTGGTAGTGGTAAGAGTCTATGGGCTCTTCTTTTAACGGCAAGGGTTGTAGTAATGACGTGGTATTATTCTTGTAGGTTTCGTCTGTGTCTCCTCCGGTGCTAAGATCAGAGGCTTCTCCGTCTTCAACCGGCCCATTTTCTCGAAAGGACGTCATTTGTTAATTTTGGGTTCGGTAGTGAAATAATGATAAAAGGAAGAAAACTCAGAAAATCTCTCAGGGTCAGAAGAATTTTACCGACACAGAGTAGAGAATTGAGAGCAATAACAAGCGAAGATCAGAGCATAGAGTTAATGATTAAATGAGGAATGAGAATCCAACGGTGGGGTGAGATTATAGGAGAGGGTGGGGATGTTATGTGGCCATGAAAATTATTGGGACCTACAGTATCAGTGGAGGAGGTGGAGCATTATATAACAGTGGGGACAGATGGGGTGAGCCGAGTCTCACTCAGCCAAAATGTTTTCCCAAGTGCTTTGCCTGTCCTGTCCTGTCCTGCCTACGCAAAAAGTCTCCAATGACAAAATGTTCTGCAATTATTTTATTACTAAACGGTTGATTCACCTCACTCGCACACCCGTACCATTTACTAATTATGGTCCCCTTGTGTTGTTGTGTTACAGAGGAGAGGTCCAATGGTCCCATGTGTATCTGTTGCTGCTTTTAAGAGAGGATAAATATCTCAATGGTTTTTATTTTGAACTTTCTTCAATAGAAGCATTGGTTAATTGCATTATGATATGTTCCAGACCAAAAGAGAAAGTGATAAATGCGAGATTAATTAAGTCTTTAAAGTGTTCTTTTTTGTTACAACGAGTGTCTTTTCTGTTAATTTTTATCACCCCCCATGTGTCAGCAGGCAGCAGCACCTATTGGCATTGGTGGCCGGTATGATATGCATGTAAAACTCGATCTTTTTGATGCCAGCAGGCCACAAAGTTGGGGAATTGTTTTATAAGTCACGGTAAGAAATCGTTTCACAACTGATTGATTGTTCAAGAACAATCTGGACTCACAGGGCCCCTGCTTCCCCAACTACCGTAATTTTAAGTCCTTTCCAACATACCGGATTTCTAGTAGAAAGCAACTATTTTAATCTTTAAAAATATAATAATTATTTTTTTAATAAAAATAATTTAATTTTTAAATTCATTTAAATTTATAACACAATTTTAAATTTTTATATTTGAAGTTAAAAGTTTTATTTTTAAGCGAATTCGTTAAAAAATTTTAATATAACAAAAATCTCTTTTTATTTATTATTCAACAATAAATTTTGTTAAAGAAAAAGATCAATTTTATACTAATTTTTTTATTAAAATTCAATAAAAAATATGAATCATCAACTCAATAATTATGAATAAATTCATCTAAATAAATACTAAACTATTGATATTAAATACAACAAAATTTTAAATCAAACTAAATTTATTGATGAGCTTAAAAATTGAATCATTTTTGTTAAAAACTAAAGTGTTTACTAACATTCTCATAATAGTTTGAACTAATCTCTACCGCCCACCCTACTTCTACTTGACCATTCCCCGAGTATGCACGCATAAGAGAAATCTAAATCTAAAGGATTTTATGAGTCCTCGCAATCACACCGAGAACTAGCTTTTTTAAACAAGGCATTTCGGGAACTTTTATTACAAAGAAAACGATTTGCAGTTGATATCCGGATAGAGAACAATGATGTATAAACTATTAGCTTTTAACATCAAACTTATGGGGTCATGGATATTTTAACCACTAGCAACATCATCTAGTCCAAAACAACATCAAACACAAGCCAACTTCCGGCTTTACAAACAGTATCCTGCCATCAAACACAAGCCAACTTCTGGCTTTACAAACAGTAACCCGCTAACTCTTTAGTGACCATTTGGGAGGGAACCATTCTCGCAGGTGGTAGTCTCTGCAGGCTTCTTGGCATAGAATCTCCGGTACTTTGAGTCAACTTCAGTGAGATAGTATGTTCCAGGAGCCAAAAGGCTACTGTCTTTGCTCGTTACAAAGTCCTTTGCCCCATACCTATGCTCCATTAGCTTCATTACTCCCACAAACTTCTCTGGAGGAAACTGCAAGTAGAGCACGTATTTGTTAAAATGTTTCAATGGTATAACACCTTTGTTCAAAAAATCAAAGCAGAAATCTTGGTCCCCATCCAATTCCAATAGGGGAAATCGTTTTAACTTTAAAAATCTTGGATGACTCCAAGGAAAAAATTTCAGTTAATGACTCCAAGGAATTTAGAAAGCAATCAAAGTTGTAGTTCTATCAACTTCAATTGGCAACACAAACTACTCAACGGACAGGATCATCTTCACAAAGGTAGATGGTTAGGCTATGTTTTCACATATATTTGCAATCTTCTTCAATCGTGGGTTAGTGATCCCCAAATTATCCTCCTCATACCAGATTTTATGATAATGTGTCACCTTATAACCCCAGCCAGAAGTTTCAAGCAGTTAAGAATGAGTGAGTTACATATCCTCAAAGTGCCAAGGTTCTTAGTTGGTCCATTTTAGATGAATGCAGAGAATAAACAATATCCTAGCCTCCCTATGCCAACCGAATGCAGGGAATGGTTATAGATAACATGTTAAGATGTGCCATGTGAACATGTTTTGTTTTCTTTTTTCTTTTTATGATGAGTGAAAACACATTATGCCTGAAATATAACTATTTGTAGAAAATGGAGAATTACCTCATGCCTTGACTTCAACTTTCCTGCAACATTCATAACAGATACAATGTTTGACAAACTAAAGGGATGTTGACCTGCACTGAGTTTCAGTGAAAACATCGTGGCAGTCAAACCACTTCCATATGAGAACAATATTACTCGCTTACCGACCTGCAAGTTACAAATGGAATCATATATTTATGTACTAAAGCCAGCAATGATAAATGAAATTACAAAATAGGAAAAGCAACTACCAATTCACTGTTTTTGTTGTGAACAAGTGATGCAAATGCCGCATACAGAGATGCTGTGTACATGTTACCAACTTGCTTCGGTATTAAAGTGGTTGGTTGGACCTTCACATCATAAAAAGGCTTTGCAACTTGTTGGGATACCTGTAGATGCAAGATATCAGCAAGAGCTCCAATCTTAATGTTTAATCATTTCCACCAGAGATTGCTCAAACACCTTTGATTTAAATCAAGATATGTTGGTGTATACTGAAACATGGAAGGTAATCCATACATAGACTCATGGCAGAATACAAGAAATTGGATCGTGTCAACGTAATGCCATTAAAATATGTGAACTATCAACACGTGAACTAAATAAAGTGACTGGAGAAAGAGAAATATTGAAAATGAGAGGACTTGAAGAAGCTATTTGATGAATTGTCACTATGATGTCAACTATGTCAGAAATCAAAATCACCAACCTCAGCCCTCCCCGCAGAAAATGTTATATGAAGAAATTCACCACTTAAAATTAACAGTCAAGGTTCAAAGCATACCTTCTCAAGATCCCGGTTTTGGTAGCTTTCATCACTAGATAAAGTTGAAAATGGCCCCAGCTTTTCTTTAGAAGCCTCATCAATATAACTGTAAGTACCATATATAGCCAGCCACCCGGTCATGTACATCAAATTAATACATATACATATACATATACATATACATATACATATACATATACATATACATATACATATACATGCATGCACGCATACATACATTTAATGTGTGTGTGTGTGTGTGATGCTTAGACAGATCAAGAATAAAGAAAAGAACTCACCTGGCATTCCTCACAAAGTCATTAAACAACAAACGAGCAAAGCTTTTCTGCACAAGCTGCAGAAGCACAAAAGAAAAAAAAATTGGATATTAAAAAAATCACCTTATATTCCAATAATTTGTTGAAAACTCAAAAGAAATATTTATTGAAGGATCATAATAGAGAATACCTTGTTATATGGAGAATGAAACACAAAGTAATCAGCATCAGAAAGAGAAAATTGTTTGCCCTCCAGTTTCTCATATCTACAAAAACCAAAGTCGTTAGGCATTTAGAAAGCATAAACACAGATGAAAAATTTATAGCAAAGAAAAATGTTATCAGGCCAAAAATACAGACTTACTTGCTGCATAGATGTTTGTAGCAAGAATCAAGAGCCATTAGGTAGCAAGTCTGAGATAGTTTGCCATCAACAACCTACAAAAATATTTTCCAACAGGATAAATCTTTAAGTATAAGAGAAAAATTAACAAGCCACCCCCAAGAATAATGCCACGCTGACCCATATCAAAGAAGCCTGACATTTATCCAAATACATAATTCAAGTACTTCAAGTAGTTGCTCTGGTAAAGAAGGTCTTATCTTATGCCTACTATAAGGTGCTCACTACCGAATGTCATCCCTACAAAAGAGGGCTTTGAGGAGGGTTACATAAAAATGTATCTCTTTATATTACTATGAAATCAATTTGATCACAAGAAACTACAATATCTGGACTAAAAACACTGAAACAAATCAATGAAAATTTAACTGGCAATTCTGCAAATCAGCTAACACATTATGATCAGGGGAAGTTTTGGTAAACAGAAAACATTGGCCAAAACCCTTATGTCAACAATATTCGTAATCATGTCAGCTGTCAAAGGGAATTGAGAATGATTACCGGATATTCACTAGCAAGGTTTGGCTTGTAGAAATCGTAGGCATGAGACATATGACTACCCCTAAATTTGCTCTCAAAGGAAATAGGGGCATCAGGCCCAACTAAAATGGCAATAGCAGCTGCTCCTCCAGTGGGCCTTGCTGGTCCTTCCGCATAGACCTGTAGAAAAAATCTCATGTAAAACTATAGAACAATTTTCCAGGGTGTCTAACATCTAAACCTAAAATTATACACTCATTTCTGCATGTAAAAAACCATATCCAACTCATCAAAATGGCAAATAATAATATAAATACATTTCATGCTCAAATTTTAACTGCTATATCTTGGAAAATATATAAATATAATGTTTAAAGGAATTTATCATACCGCACTGTCGGTACACACAACAAGCCCATAGCGCCCGTCCCATGAACTACTCTCCACCCAGTTCACACAGTTAAATAAAGCTGCAGTTCCTCCGTAGCATGCATTGGTTGAGTCAACACCTTCAATATCAGTGTTCCCACATTTCTGCTTGTTTTACATAAGAAAAGAGTAGGATGTGAGTCAGAGACATTTTATGTGTATTAATCATTCCTGATAAAAGAGGAAATATTTATAGCAAGTTACGCAGGAATGATATGACTTATTAAACTGAATTTTAATCTAAATAAAATGGAAAACCTGAAAGAAAGTATTATGCTTTTAAACCCAAACCCATACACACAAGTACCACAAAGAAACCAGGTTCTGCCACAACCATTTACTGTCCACTTTCTCTACCCATTAATCTTGATACTTGAAGCTGCTCTGGGTATGTATAAAATTGAAGCAGTTTAACAGCCAATTCAAGCAAAATGGTCCACAACAACTAGAGATATACAGATCTAAACCAAGTAGATATTGAATATAGTTGCCAGTTGGATAGCCTCAGTTAAATCAGTTTGGAACTCTCCAATATATTTACACTAATTGATGATCTTCAACATCACATCCCAGGATCATGATTCCAGCCTTGCCTCCCCCATCCAAGAAAAGAAAGGCAATGTTTTACATAGGAAGAGCACATTGACTTGGAAAATTACCTCAAAAATTTGCATCAGGAAGGTCTTGATGGATTTGCTCTTGTCTATTACTGTTTCACTTCCTACTTCAAGACGACCAATTTGTTTGGGATCAATCTTATACTTCTCAAGGAGGGAAGTGACGACTGTCAAACTGAAAATCCAAGAATTAAAGAAAATGGTCAATGGTGATTTAAACAATAATGCCTTTAATGTAATTCAACGAGTTTGTTTTTTCTTGAAAAGGGTGGTGATCAAATGTATAATCACAACCTCATGGAGATGACATCTTCTACCTCCGAACAAAATGCCATGCAATCTTGTCCAAGTCCAATGGTGTATTTTCCTTTGCTTGCACCATCATGTGCCTCCAAAGCTTCCTATTTAGGCCATAGAAAGACAAAATTAAATTTGAGAGGTCATAAATGTGAAATACATGCATTAGCCAAGTTCAAACAAGATATTCGTAATGCTATGATCCTAAAAACACTCATCTTACTTCCATCTCAAATGGTGTAATCCCTCATTTTTCACTCCATTTCAGAAGAAGATGACCACTATTACGTCATCAATTAACAAAAATACATCACAAAATAATTGAAGATAAGATCCAATATAGGGCCATTCACAAAAAAGATCATTTACAAAAGGAAGGCAAGTCAGGCAGGTGAAACTCAAAATAATAATTGAAGATAAGATCGAAGTTAGACTCATTTACGAAGAAGTTCATTTACGAAAAGAAGCTCAATTAGGTAGGTGAAACTTAAAATAATAATTGAAGATAAGAACCAAGATAGACTCATTCAAAAAAAAGATCATTCACGAATAGAAGCCAATTTAAGTAGGTGAAACTCAAAGTATCAGAAGAAAAATTTACCANACGAAAAGAAGCTCAATTAGGTAGGTGAAACTTAAAATAATAATTGAAGATAAGAACCAAGATAGACTCATTCAAAAAAAAGATCATTCACGAATAGAAGCCAATTTAAGTAGGTGAAACTCAAAGTATCAGAAGAAAAATTTACCAAAAAGTCACACATATAATCTTTATGCAAATTAACTTTTAGACTTTCTTATGAACCGGAAGTAACTTGAGAGCCGTAAAGATCAAGCTATCATTTTCATAGCAGCTTAATGATGGAAATGGTAGGCCAAACCAGTAGCTTATATCTATTTACCCAACAATTTTTTCTAAATAAAAAAAAAAGTGTAGAATCTATGACCATCAACATTTAGTGTTTGAAAACCTTAAATTCAGTCCACCAATTGCAAATCACTTCATGTACCTCCATAAACAAATGCATCTTGAACCACCTATACATGCAATCCTACGGCAAACCCCGCTTAAAATTAACACTTCAAATACACACACAGATATCAACGTTTATTTGGTATCTGGGAAACTTTCCCCTCAATTGTATCCAAAAGGAGAATAATAAGAAACAGATAAATGAGCTCAAATTTCCATGTTTCAAATAAATAAATTTAATGAAACAAAAGCCTAACAAAATCCGGAAAAAAGAAAAGAAATTGAACACTCTCTCTCTCTCTGCATTTCTCAACGAACGCAGCGAAAAGTCAAAACACTGGCAACAACTACAACAAGAAGAAGAACTCAAAGATAGTGCGAGATCGTTACCTGTTGGACGCATGTAGGAGGGAAGTAGATGTCCATAGCGAGGATTCCCACATTCTTTGCCATTTTTTTTAGTTTTCCTTGTTTCTCAAGAATAATACACAGAAATGATAGAAGATCAAGAAAACAAAAGCACCAGCAACAGCAATATCTATACACACACAATTATGTTGCTTTGCTTTCTTGCTTTGCAGCGCCGAGTCTGTATGCAGTTGTTCAGAGAGAAAAAGAAGGATACAACTCGAAAGACGGAGAGCGGAATTGCATGCCCACGGGCGAGAATCCTTTATGTTTTTATAGAGAAAATTTTAATTTTCAAAATAAATATAAACATATTTTCTCTAAATTTATAAAACAAGAATAAATAAAACTTGGCACACTTGACAAACTAGCGTAATGCCCCATTCTTGGGGCGGATCCTATTCTATCTCTGCCCATACATTTTCATTTAATCACTGGTTTGCCATTATAAGTGCATGAAGAATGGTTGTCTAATTTGTTACCATCCATCCAGTTGGCCGGTATTTTAAGTTGTTTTTGGGACGGACGCTCAGCTTTTTATTTTTTTAATTTTCCAATTAAATTTCTGTTATTAATCAATAATAATAATAATAATACGGACCACCCACTCTTGTTACATGTTTGGTAGCTGTTAATGGATACTATTTATATCTTATGTGGTTTATTAAGTTGGCTAATCTTGTCCTGAAAACCCATAACAATTTTCCTAATTTTGAGAAGCCAGATTTGTATACTCTTAATAATTTAATTATTTAATTTGCCATGTCATCATCAATTTCTAAGTTGGACTGACAACGAAGACCTTTCCACTGCCGCGTCCACAGCCACAGGTGGCTGATTCTATGTGACATTAACATTCACCTAACTCTTGAATTGGCACCGTCTAATCACAATTTTCCACCCACATGATGATTTTCTATCTCTTGGACTTACAACGATATTTACGAAAAGGGGCTTCAAAATATTGACGTATATTATATTGACAACCAAAATTGACTGCTTGACTAAATAGGCAAATAAGTAATTGGCTTAGAATAGATGTGAACCGTTGAATCGTTGATATCTATGAGACGTGATGAGATTAGGTGGGATGAGAAGCACGTGGTAGTAACGGTCAATTCAAGATAGAAGATCTTTTGTATGATTACGTGGAAGTGGAATCACTGGAATGTAGCTGATGACTGATATACGTAACTGTATGTAATGCGTGTGTATATATAGATGCCACGTGACGTGGTTATATTAGTAGTGTTGCACAGACGAGTGTTATTTATCTAATTAACAGAAATGAATGGGGGTCGCTTTCATTTAAGATTTGGGAAAGCCATGCTCCAATCCAAATTGAAGCAGTTCCTGTCTGCTGTTTTTAATATTCTGTTTCACGTGCATCTCGATATTCAAGAGTGTTAAAGAGTGGTTCTCACAAAATTTATTTATAGAAATAAATAAATAAATATTTATATTATACTTTCTCAATAAAATAATAATAATAGTAATAATAAAAATAACAATAATTTTTAAAAAAAATTGAAATGTATTGTCAAATATTTTAATAAAATAAAATAAATATTATCTTACAAATTCTTATAAAATTTATGATTAAATTTTTATTTAACGCTTAATAATATACTATCAAAATTATTTATAATATTAATATGTAAGTTTGTTTATTTATTTAATTTTTATTTTAATTTTATTTTATTATCTAAAATATATATATGTGACATTCTTTTATATTTCATGTGGAATGGATGAATATAAATACAATAGAGCTAAAATTATAAAATTTGAATAATTTTTTTTTTTTTTTTGTTATATACTATACAACTGCAGTCCCATTTTGAATTACAAAAATTATAATAATAAGTTGTTTGAATTAAAAAATAAACCACGTATCTCTCAAAGTCCTTGTACTGCACTTTGGCCATGTCTGGTGGGTGAACATGCATTACTAAATAAAATTTGATAATAATACCACCAGCATGCCAATGTTGATTCTACCTGATGAAGTAGACAAATTTTGACTCAGAAACCGAGGGCTCATTTTCTTTCTTGGTAAAAATGGCGGGTTCTTGACTCGAGTGCATGAGCATTCATCAGCACATAGCATTCGCTTTCTCTTACATGTTCGACCGCTGAATTTACGACTTGCAACATATTGGATGGATAACGTTGTCCAACTAATCCCCTTTTATTTACTGAAATGCCAAATCTTTTACTTCTTTTTACTTCAAGTGAATGAAATAATAACAGATATAGCATTTCATTAATAGAAGAAGAATGTATGGTTTTGATTTGGCGATGCGCTCCTGAGGCTAAAACCATGGAGAATGGTTTTATCATTGTCTTGCTTTCTACTTGTTTGCATTTGAAGAGAAAAATCAAACAAATAATTGGAGCCCCAATTAAACTTTCCTTTTTTAATTAATGCTTCAAAGTCCTGCCTTTTAAGACATCCACATCTACATCTACGTTTACAAGTTCAATTAAAATTAAAATACACTACTCTTTTATTGACTGGCCGTCCTCGACAATCACAACAAATAAAATAAGTGCGAGAAAGCAGTGCATAGTTGTTAATTAACGTGAAAATAGTTAAAAGAGGAAAAAAAATCAAGATGCTCGTATCTGTCCTGTTCTTTTTTAATACTCTTATTACAAAAATACGCACAATATGTTTGAATACTCTCCCACCAACTTTCTTCGCCACCCACCATCTCATCTACCTTGTACCCACACATATAGATTAGATTGGTTACACCTTGAAGGTAGCATAATTAGTGTTTTATCTTTAATTTTTTAAATATAGACTATGTTCAACAGCTCCTCTTTTTATCCAATTTTTATACTATTACTATATTATTAAATTAATATTAATTATTTAATTAATATTATATTTTATTTATACATTAATTACGTATTAATTAAATAAATTAAATTTAATATCAATTATTAAAATATATTAATTCAATAATTTAAAAATTAGTATAAAAATTTTATAAAGCCAATGTTTCAATCCTTTAAATATACTATAAATTCTCCTATTATCGGTAAATTAACAAAATTTATAGTGAGGACTAGACCCAGAAACAAAATTTATAAATCGCTTTAAAAAAACAAAAAAAAGGAGTTATAGTATTAGCATCACATGTATTATACTAGGAATTTAATTTTGTTTACAAACTCCAAAATTTCGTGGCTCTTTCTTATAAATTGCCCTTGATGTCAGGAAACTACAAACTTTAACAACCAAATTTTGTTTTGCTAAGAATACACAGACATATATATGTTCGTTCGTTTGTATGTATGTATGTTGAAAGAGAATTAGTAATTGTAAGAGGCTTTCTTCTTCTTCTTCTTCTTTTTTTTCTCTTATTACTTAATTTGTTGAATGTAATTATTTAGGTAATTAAGTCTGTTTTTTTTTTTAATTCAATAAAAATTTTTAAATACTTTTACTTTTAACAAAAAAAAAAGTAATTTCTTTTTATAAATTTTTTAACTAAATTTAAATGTATGAAAGTTAATATTAAGACTATTCCAAAAAGGTTCCTACCCAATTAATTTATTTACACTTTAAGAGTGTGTATACATAAACATTCATGTATACATATATACACACATATTTTTTCTTGCATCATGTCGGACCATAATTCAGTCATTAGATAAATTTAGTAGCTAGGATTCATAGATATTTAATAATACTAACATGATACAATTTTAAGAGTTTTATATCTAATAAATTATTGTATTGATAAAGTTACTTTAAAATATTGTCCAAAAATTTTAGTGTAATTGTTAATTAGAATTGATGTGAGCAAATTGATGGTGATATATTTTGATATTTGTTGAAAGATTTAAAATTCAAAATTCTATAATTTATAAGATAATGAGATTATTAAAGTCACAATTGGCGGTGGTGTTGACAAACGTGATAATTCACAGTTACTAGCTCCTATTTAACAATCACAATAAAGTTATTGCAACAGTTTATGTTTTGTTTGGGCATCTTTTGGTATTTTACAATTGAAAATGATGTTACTAATTTATAAATTTATATAAAAATATTTGGAGTTCAATGACATCAATGAAGAACAAATATACCATCACCATTGACAAAGATTTCGATTTTCACTAACAATGACATATTTTTATTTACTAATTTATTTCACATTGTATTAATAAATATTACATTATAATACATTGCATATAATGCATAATTATTTTACATTATAGTATTCGTAAATATTATATTTGTTTTATTATACAATAATACACATGCTAAATATAAATTTTAAATAATAGAAGCTATGTAAATATAGTAAATATAAATTAAATATAAATGTATTAATTATATTTGTATAATTCTTATTGAATATACAATGTATGTTATTAGTAGGGATCATCATCACTGTTTTCATGTTTTTGCATGATATTTGATTACTCATAGCTCTACCTCAAAGTGTATGGGTCACGCAAAACATTATAGGACAACAAGAGTATTGTATTCATAAGGAAGAGGTTCAAGCATTGACTTATAGAATTTCTTGAATTATTTAAACAAATTAAAAATAAGATAAAATTTAATTTCAAACAAATAAAAACAGAATGAAAATTTAATCCAAAAAATCAATTAATAACGAATATAATGTTTTGTATTTTGTCAATTGAATCTTTCAATGAATCAAAATCTAGTCACCAAATTTCTATTACATGCAATGACTAAATTCTCTAATATATGTGATATCCTCTTTCAATAGTATATGGATATGAATTATATGTCTACTTTTATGATCATAAAAATTAGTACAAATTTATTGATGTCTATAAAATTTTTGATTAAAGTTCATAAAGGTGTGTATTTATATTTAAATTACACTACATAAGTTTAATAAATCCACAAAATAATAATGAACAATAATGAACGTCTATTCTTTCTCAATCATTCAATGCCGTAAACATGTAATTAATAATTAGTTAATTATAAGAATAAAATCTAAATTTATTAAAATAAAATATTTAACACTACCAATTTGATTTATCTCAAATATTTAAGAGACTACATCCTAACCCTGGAATAAGAACTTAGAAATTTATAGCTAAATTAATGAACAACTTCAAACAAAAATTCGAAAAGTAACATTCTTGACAATAAAACAAATTTAGTACTGAAAATTAAAGAGAAAAGATAAGAACTCTTCATTGAAGATTGCGTGGCTACTCTTCCTTTTAAAATTGAAGCCCCTCAATTCTTCAAAAACGAATTCCAATTGTGTTATGAGCATCTAAACACAGTAGTTTGTCATTTGTCCCTCCTTGAAAGATTTACATCTCTCTCTTAACTTTTCAACGCATTTAACCTTGCTTCAGTATGACTTCTGCAACTCCAGATATGGGCTAAAAGGCTAGACAGGGTATGGGTTGTAATAATAGTTTAAATAGATTCAGACTTCTCAGTTATTTTTTAAGTTTTGGACTTCAAAATTGTAGGACTAGTTTTGGGTTCTTCATTAAAGTTAGAGGTCCATATCTTAGCATTCTAACAAGCTGAAGAACACCAAAAACCGAAGCTTCCAGCTCCAGATACAACCCAAAATTCAGACAGTGTTTTGAATCAATTAATCCAATGTAATTAGAATTTGCTTTCTCTAGGTTTAGCCCTAATTTTAAGCTCTTCACATCAGCCCATAATCAACTTAGTTCTGTTATAAAACACCTGAAAAATACCAAGAAGTCTCTAAATTAAAGAAATATAAAAGACACCTACAATTCTAAGCAAATAAACTAAAAAACATATAAAACAATCCAAATAAAACAATTAAGACTAAAAAAATGTGCGAAATATATTCTCACATCAATGTCCGTTCTCAATCCTGTTTTGGAGAAAGGTTTCATATCCGTCTTCATTTTATAATATTTAAATAAATAAAAATTATGTATTAATAAAATTAAATAACAAGATAATAAATTAATATATCAATAAATTATTTATAAATTTAATAAATTAGCATGTCAATAAATAATTATTTTAATTTTTTATAAAATAGCAAAGAAAACCTAAAATTAAATGAAATGAAATATTTAGAGTTCTATGCTTCTTATTTAATTTTGTAGAAAATATATTTTGTTCGAGAAATGAGAAAAAAAAAATTTTAAAATCTTTTTTTCCTTTGTTAATCTTGTGTTATGCACTAAAATATTAGTTTAATATTAATAATTGGTCATATAATTTAGTATCCACTAATTTTATTTTTTTATTTTAATAAATTTTTATCTAATTATATATATTAAAATATAAATTAATATTAGTTCTTTTTTAATTTTAAAAATATTTTCATAGAAAACGAGGAAGGAGGATGGAGATAAAAATCTATTCACATTCTATCCTTGCCCTGGAATAAAATCAGTAATGGAGATAAATTCATGTATCCATCTTACTTTCTCATTTAAGGAAAAAAGGGTATTTAATTTCGGTTTCAAATGGATCAAGCCTCTACAAATTTCATACTCAGTAAAATTTTATCATTCCTAATTATAAGTGAATTAAATTATGTTATATGTTATTTATGTATTACCTTTATCTAGCTTCAACAAAAATAAAATTTAAAGTTAAATGATAATTAAGATGAGTATTATAATAACTATAATGATAAAAAAAATTCTATATATTAAAATTTACTAATAAACTAAGATTTAAATAAATATTTTTAAGGTCTAAGTGTCAATTTTTCTAAATTAAGGAGGTTCAAGCATCATTTTTCTAATTTGTAATTATCCTCGCTACTTATATTGCTGGTTTTATTAAAATAAAAATAATGTAATTAGTAAAGAATACTATTTGTGTTTTGTTCAAACTATAATTTGAGGACTATCTAATAAATTAAGCTAATATGGAAACCATGCAAGCTTTTGAATTATTCTTTAGGCAACCATGAACAATGCTTGCTCAATTTTATTGGTCTCTTACTGAACTAAAGTATCAACAAATTTGGTCTAAAAGCAAATAGACAAACTACTTGAAAATTCTGACATTGACAAACGTTATGTTTGTTAATACATCAAAACATTGGCATTTCATATAATCTTGGTGAGAGGAATTTTAGGAGTAAAACTGTCTGGTTAAAAAAGCACTTTGAGAATATGACTATGAATATCTTATAGTTACACTAATAAATCTTATATATGAATATAATATAAAATAATTTTTTTTTAAAATAGCCATCACTAATTCATTTATCAAATTAATCACTTTCACAATTCATTTATCAAACAACTAAATATAATATTTTTGGGCAAAAATATTCTTAATTCTACAAAATAAACTTAAGGATAAACTTATTAAATTTTTTTTCACTTATCAGATTTTTTACAATCAAAATATATTTATTTATAATTTGTTTATTTTGTATATCTTAGTTGTATTTTGTGATAATTTGGTGAAATATATTAATAAAAAATTTGATGTGATTGAAATCGAAATAAATATAACTCTAGCAAAAAATCACCTATTTTAAGTATCGAAAAAGTTAATTATGAATCGCCTCTTAGCAAATCATAAATTTGATATTTCAATCCACCAAAATGAGGGATTCCAAATAGCAAAAAATGGTCCGATGTAACTAAAACTTGGGTTTATATCACATTTGGATGACCAAAACCAATGGAAGGATTCCCACTTTTGTTCACTCTCTTTCCAAAAAATTTTAATTTTAGATTAATTTTTAATAATTTTCAACAATTTTTTGGCAATAAATTTTGACAACAATCTCTTCAAATATTAACAAAATTAAATAAAATATAAATAATAACATCAAAATATAAGTTCATAATATTTCAACATTAATGTCATAATTTTTTTTATAACTTTCTCCCTTGCTGGAAAACACTTGAGTGAGAGAGAAAAGAAAGAATGAGAAAATGAATGAGAGAGAAAAGAAGAGTTAGGTTATTTTTAGGGGTGTCAAACGCACTAGCCCGCCAAAATAGAGCTCACACAGGCTCACGGGTTTGGCTGGGTTGGCATAATAAAGGTATGCCCAGCATAGACCAAAAGTCTAGTCCATTAAGCCCAGTGCCAGGCTTGTCCACGGACCTAAATGGGCCTCTCTTAAAAATAATAAAAAAATAAAAAATAATTTAATTAGTATTATAAATTTAAATTAATTTAAATAAAAAAATTAAAAATAGTTGATACATAAATAAATCAAATAAGTAAAATATTTATATAAATTATTTGTATTTACTTATAAAATATAAATTTATAATATTTATATATATTAAAATATAACAAATAGGCATGCGGGCTCATACTTGTGTGATAGCCTTTATTTTTGAGGCTTGGTCTGGGCCCGTCACACGTCCAAGTTGCGTTGGGCTTTGTTGTTCATGAGTCGGGTTAGGTTAGGCTTGGGCCTTTTGATATTTCTAGTTATGTTTTTAATTTCGATTATTTTTGTCCTATTACATTTTTTTTTTGACTTACTTAATAAATAAATTATGAAAGTGGTTAATTTGGTAAATAAATTAGTAAAAAAAGTTATTTAAAATTTTTTTTCAATATCTTATGCATGATTAAAATATCATTTATTTTTTAATATCATTTTTATTATCGCGTGGATAAAGTATTGTACCTTCAAAACAATCTATTGGAATCATTCTTTTTTAATTAACCTTTTTTTGTAAAGTGAATATATTTTCACCCCATATTTTGTATAATTACTTCAGGAAATTAACATGCACTGTTGTAGTTTTAAGAGTTGTAATATTTTATAATTTAATTTCTTATTATAATATTAAAATAACCCTATCTTAAATTAAAAAGAATTTTATTATATGCCTTTTTTGAGATTTATGGTAATCTTAATTTACAAAAAATTTTATCAAAAGTGTGATATACTTATCTCCCCGCTATATTTTTTTGATAATGAGTTGACTAACTTTTCTTTATATTCATTTCACTATGAGTTGACTAACTAAAAGACTTAAATATCTTTAATTAATTTATTTTTTAATTAAAACTTTAATTTATTAAATCTTGTATGTATGTGTATCACTCTAATAAATTAATTTAAAATAATTCAATACTCCATATAAGATTTATAATTTATACTAAAAAAATTATTATAAAAATATTTAAACAGTATTAATTAATTATATCAATACTTATATCGAAATATTCTAATTTTTATTATTTAGTGTATTAATATAATATAATGATTGTCTTGTAAAATTTTAAAATTTTAATTTAAAAATAATATGAAAATATATAAATGATATTTGGTTTAAGTTAATTTAAATTTATATTATTAGAAATTTAGAATATAAATTAATACCTAATATAAANAATAAAAATTAGAATATTTCGATATTCTAATTTTTATTATTTAGTGTATTAATATAATATAATGATTGTCTTGTAAAATTTTAAAATTTTAATTTAAAAATAATATGAAAATATATAAATGATATTTGGTTTAAGTTAATTTAAATTTATATTATTAGAAATTTAGAATATAAATTAATACCTAATATAAATAAATTAAAGAACAAAAAATAGGTAAATTAGGATTTTCCCTAAAAACAATGAGGGAAATAGGAGTATTTTAATCTTTTGATTAACTAACTCACAATAAAAGAAATATAAAGGAGAGTTAAATGTGCATTTTTACAAAATTTTTGTAAAATGAGATTACCACAAGTTTTAGAGGTGGTATATGATAAAACTAAATCTTCTTTTTATTTTTATATTCAGATTCTTGAATATTTTATGATATAGAGATGTTTATCAATAACTATTTTTTGTGAAATTTTACATAAAACTTATTTTTTCTTTTCAAATTTACTTCATTACGTATTTTCTTCTTTTGTCATCTCAAAATACATTATAAATTTTTAAATATATATTAATTAAAGAAAACAATAAAATTGCATGAAAATAGTACGTAATTTATATGTTATCTTTTTTTTTTAATAATGTGATTTAAAATAAAATTATAATTATACAAAAAATAAATTAAGAAGTGGGTTGTCATTATACAAATAGTAAGGTGGGAATTTTTAATTTTTTTTAATGGACGAGATTCTTTACCTCTCAAAAAATACTTTAAACTCTCCAAATCTCATATTTCAATTTATTGGCTTTGAAATATAAATTTTTACTAGGTATGTATACTCACTAAAATTCTAAAGCATTCCTCACTTAACTTCTTTTTCATTTCTAACTTTATCTATTATTTTATATATTTATAAAATTTATAATATAATACAATCTAATTATTTTTTTGTTATTATCAACAATTATATTTTGTGTTTATCAAAATCTCTCACATGATGAGATTTTTTCTTTATCGTATAAATGATTTTTCTTCTTCAATTTTTCTCTTAAATTAAATTATCATTTCTTTTATTCCTATCATAATTTTTTTAAAATAGCAATAACAAATTCTTTTTTCAAACATTTTCAGCTTATGTTGGTCTTTATTTTCAGGATTTATTTTTATTTTTTTTAAAAGTATAAAGCAACAATAGAATTATTAGTTTTTTGAATAAGTAAAACTACTTGTCTTTGTGTTTCTTCTCTTTGATGATAGATTGAAAATCTAATTAATTTACAAACACATGGCATATTACAAAAACCTAAAATTTTTATGTATGCTCCAAACATTATCTTAAACTTAGAATAATATAAATGTACATGCATGCATACATGCATACAAATAAGTTTAAAGGTTTAACAAAATTTCATTTAGGTGCCTTTATTATATTTAGTAGTAATTTTATAAAAAATATAGGTGTCTAAAGTAATTTTCACGACGTTAGTCTTCGAATTACTAAGAGTGAGTTCTTCGTATTTCTAAATGCACCAATTGCCATGGATGGAGTAAGGGAATAATCAGAATGTGTATGAGTACATTTAGCATATCAGGGAAATTGTATTCTCCGCCCAGGCCCATTAATGGCAGGCCATTTCGAAATCGAACCCATCATCACGCAGACAATCCAACAACGGCGAGTACCTAGATTTTGAAGCCGTTGCTCGCCAGTTGAGCCCGCCTGAGTCTGACCGTCGCTCCATCATGTCTCCCGACGAATACAGGCTTGGCTACAGAAGTGTTGTTTGCTCTCTCACAACTCTAAAGTAGAAAAATTATATTATCCAATAATGTTTTGTTGGGTTATGGTACGGGGAAGAATTTGTCGGAAAGATAGTGATTCTTCTAATTTATCGCACTGGGGTCAAGCTGTCTCTGTTTCTGCTAACATCTGTTCTCATTTTGTTTCTCTTAATGATCTCTGCCAAGATTCTGCCTTTTAGTTGATTATTTTACCAATAAGTTATGTTACTGTGCATGATCATTGTTCTTGAATTAATGGTCTTAATTCATCACTAGACATTTCTTATTGTAGTTAAAATCCATTGTTGACCGTATACAAAATTTTTTACTTTTATTTTCTGAACCACTTCAGAATAATTCCTAATTGGCCGTGCCATTACTCTACCGTTAGAATGTATACTTGATTAAATATGACATGATTGAATGGACATCATAAAATTTTGACAGTAATTGATCCTCATACTAGAAAGAACAAAAGAATAGTTTAAATCTCAATTGTCTGTTGGTCAAGAGCCATGTATCTCCACCTCTCCTTCTCTACAAAATCTGCATCTAAGAATCTGGAAACAAATGCCCAGAGCTTGTACATATCCTCAAAATTTGTCAAGAATCCCAGAGCAGCTGTAACCGCAGATATCCCGCAATGAGTTGCATCTCCTCTCCTATTTAAAGCTGTTTCTTCTGTTGCAGTTCTTGTTCTCGTCTCCAATTTCCTCTCCCTCTCTTCTTCGTACTTGTCTGAGAACCAGATGTGCTGTAAAATACCACAACTTAGAGAAATATTATATCGATCAGCAAGCTTCTGTACCAGTAAGGGATCAATCTTTGTGCCATTCCAATCAAACACATTGAATGCTACTGATGGTGCTCTATCAAACGCTACCTTTGGTCCATAAATTCTAACCAGGGGAGGCCCCTGTTCCGAATATGGATGTTGAAGACTCATTAATGCATTTACCAGCCAGTTGATCAGGTATCTTGCTCTATTACTGATCAGTATTAGGCCTACCGAATCTGCTTGATCTAAGCCCTGACATTCAAGTTTTGTGTTCTCTGTAATGCTGCTTTCTGTGACTTTGGATTGGCCAGATTCACTGGGCGACTCTAATTCCACAATTTTGGAAACCGAAAGCTCCCTGCTTCTCTTAGTGATTTTCTCTTCATCTTCACGCAGTTCAGAAGTTTCATCCCTCATCTTCTGAAGAGATATTGGCCCTGAGAATGAGCCTATTAAGGCTGTATCATCTTTTTGTATCTCTAACTTCGATTTTTGTTCAGTTTCTTCATCAGCAACTGGTAATTTTTCAGGGAATTGAGGTGGTTTCATGGATGGGATAAGATTCACAATCCCCAAGCTTCTTGTAACAGTTGAATCCTTTAACACTGAAGCACTGGACTTCTTGACAAACAGGCACCCAAATCCAGAAGGATTTTCTCCAAAAATCTTGTAGAAGGAGCAAATGAGAAAGTCCGGCTTAAAAAGAGAGAGGCCTAAAGTGTCCATGTCCCTAGGTCCCAATGCAGTTGCATCAAATAATACATGCCACCCATTTTCTTGAGCTATGTTCATCCATAGACAGGAATATCTAGTTCCAGTCACCCTTGACTGAAGTGGGAAAACAAATAGCCCCTTATTTTTCCTTTTCTTCTTGCTCACTATTTTCTTCATCAATTTTCCGGATTGAATTCTTAAGCAGGGCCATGAGAACTCAGCTGACAATATTCTTGCTCCTCTCTTCTTGGAGCTTTCATTCATTACTTGTACCGCTTCATTTTCGCAGTCATAAACTGTGAGAAGTTTGCTATTAGAATAATAAGGATAAGATTCTGCCAGAAGCTTAAATGCAGATGACTCATTTGCTGTGAATACCAAAGTGTAGTCATCTTCAGAAATGTTCATGAAAGCCATGATTCTTTTCCTGATATTGGATTCCACATCTGATTCTTCACCACCATACTGCATCCAAGAATTTAAGTTCACTGAGCTGTAGGAAATGTCAAAGAAGGGTGGTTCCACTTGCAGGGATGTAAAATGAAAAGATGATGAAGAGGCAACCAATGGTCTTGGACAATGACTCTCGAGCTGAGAGTAGGAGAAGAGACCGTGGCCAATGTAATCAAAACAGACATGGTTGTACAACGAAAGATGGAAATACTCTTGGGCTCGGATTTGGTCAACCTGATCAGTGCGGGAATAGAATGGAAACACTTTGGTGAAGATTGAAAATGATTCATGCAATGAAGGGAGGGACTCATGGTTGGTAAATCGGGTATTTGGGAAGAGACATGAAGTTATGTAAACTTTAAATTCATGCCGAGCAGTGGCTGCAGTACAGCGAGAATTTGGAGATTGAACATGAGATTGATAAGGAAGGCCAACAAAAGGATTTGGACAACAACCATGACAACAATGCTCAGAGGCCTCTCTCAAGCAAGGTGAAAGCATCTTGTTTCCCCTTTATGTTCATCCCACGACTGATATATTTATTGATTTATTTCTTCTCAATCTATTCCTATTGGTTGATTGGATATACGTTGGTACTTAATAATTTGATAAAAGTCTTAATAATAAGTGTGGATTTTGCCGTATTGAACAAGTTGGCTCCTGGCGCATTCCGTAAGTAGATCACCCATTGACTCCGTCTTCCCCGAATTGCAATGATAGTTGACTAGTAAATGAAGAAATGACAAAGCAAATCCTCCCATACTTTTCCACTCAATATTGCCTCTGCCTGCTGACCGAAAACATGTTAATTGATACCCCTGCCTTGGTGTAAAAGGAAGTTGAACAAGTGCAGAGCAGTTAGTGGCCAACTTCTTAAACCATTTAATTAGAAGTCTAGTTGTCCTGCATCTGGTTCTAAGTCAGCCGTGAATTTAGTGAACCACAGGCTCAAAATCTATCTCTTGATGGCAAAGACCTTATATTAAACGGCCCTCTCAGATAATAAAATCTTGGCATTATTTTTGATAATTTTGTGAGTAGATGCGACCATGCAAAAGAACAAACAGAAAAAGTGACAAACTTTGGATTGGTAGTGGCCGGCATTCATTGGAGTGTTGAATTGCTGGTTCAGGATTTTGAGCCCGCCACTGGACATTTTATATTCATTCGTTCAAAATTTCAAGTTGGAAACTCCGGGTGGTATCTAGGGAATGAGGTCCCCAACACAAAAGTCATGTCTGCATCTTCCAGCTATCTTCCACTGTGCTTCAAATGTAACATCAGCCTATATTATTAAATAGTTTAATGCCACTGAACTTTCACGAAGGATACCGCCAATATTATGTAATATCATTGAAACTACTAAGAATGCTTAATTGTCTTGTGTGAGTTATTATATAAAGTTTTAGGTTGTGATATGAGGATAAAAGAAGACAATTGTGCAGCGTAAACCAGATGATGAAAGTTGAGCATGTCATTTTATTCAATGAATCAACAAAACAAGGGTCATCTTCCTTGAGGTTTGCAGCATAAATGAAATTTCTAGCTATCACAAATTTACAAATTTTGTAAATAAATTATAAATTAAAGTAAAAATATTTAAATTATGAAATAAAATTATATTACTAAGATTTTATTATTAAATTCATTCACTGCAATAGAATTGGTGATATTACTTTGATTTTAATTGTGTCCGAAGGAGGCATGTTACCTACATACATAAGGGGGTTTGAAGGGGGGTGGTGGCAATGTGAAATTTTTGGTATTGCTGGATTTCAATTGGTAACGTGGGAGCAGTGGAAGCCACCATTTATTTCTTCCTTTTGGATATAGGGCTAAACTTGACTAATAAGTTGTTAGAAAAAGCTATATTTAGTCTAATACATTATGCTAGATACAATAAAATTTCAATTGTATTTAAATATGATACTTCTAGATTAAGTATCTCTACATAATTTTTTCTAAGATAAAATTAGTTCCTTTTAAGATCAGAAGAACACATAACCATAAGAGTACTTAACAGATGAGTTTGTTATATTGAAATGTTTCAAAATCTTTTCAACATAGGTAAATTAGTGTATAAATATTTTGTTAGATTAGTACTTAATCAGTAAACTGAGATAGTAATTAGTTTTTCTTAAATCTTTTATTTTAAACTTCTTTTTTAAATATTTTACAACTTTTAGAAACGCTTCAAGATTTTTAATTATATTAATGTCATTAGCAAATACTTTTATAATGGAAAATTCAAATTCAAATTTCTTTATGAATATGCATAGGTGTATTGGATTACTAATGTATTGATTTGAATCCATGAATTAGAAATTCTAGAACTTACAATTAGATTGATGCACACTTAAGAAAGAAAAAAATCAAGTCCTAAACTAATTTAAACCTGTTAAAAGCTTGTTTCAAGAATTTAAATTGCAAGTAAGAATGCCATAGAAAATTGTTTCTTTGATAAGTTCAGAGTTTATTCAAGAATAATAATAGAAATAATCGCTGGTGGCTAGGTTAAAAAACTTCTTATTATAATGCGTTAAATCCATTTATATAGACTATATCAAAAAGTAACCACTAATGACTAAGAAAGAAAGAAAGAAAATAAAATCAAACCCTAATTTGTCTAAAACAAATATCTACTTATATGAGCCTTACATAATGTTTAGCCCAAACAATAAACGAAAACATAAACATAAAAAAAAATAGATTAAAGCCTAATCTGTATGGTCTATCAATGTTTAGCCCCTTGATATGGCACATACCTTTCACGTGTTAACTTGCCTCTTCCTTAGCTTGAATCATATGAACTAAGGCTAGATCCTCACCTTTCAAATCCATCTTGTATATTATTGTTTTGCTAGATGAACTTGTAAGTTTGGCCCAAGTAGATTATACAAGCCCTTGCATTACTTCCTTGATTTTCTTTACTCTTGATTTTTTATTGGCCTATCTGAAACATGTAAGGAATTTTTGATAACTAGTTCATTAAACTACCATAAATTCCCCTCTCTTTAATAAGATTCAACCTTGAATTATTACCTACATCAAAGGGAGAAAGATCAGTAACATTAAAAGAAGTAGATATATTAAACTCATTTAGAAAGTCCACTTTGTATGCATTGTCATTAATTTTTTCAAGGATTTGAAATGGTTCATCTTTTCTCGGATGTAATTTGGATCTTCTATGGGTTAAAAATCTTTCCTTTCACATATGAACCAATCTTCTAGTTCACACGTCTTCTTCCTTTATTGGCTTAGGAAGCATATTGTTCATTCTTTTTCACAATCTGAAGTCATAGCCTTTTATGCATTGACTTAACCAATTTTGCATTTTTTATTTTTTTATTTTTTCATCCAAACTACCTTTTTCAATAATAAATACATTATATTCAAGGAAGTAAGCGAATTAAAACCATAAACAATTTCAAAGTGAGAATAAGAAGTAGTAATATACATGGTTCTGTTGTATTCAAACTCTATGAATAGCAAACAATCCTCCCAAGTTTTCAAATTCTTATAAATAATTGTGCACAAAAGCTGAGTTAGAGTCCTATTAACTACTTTAGTTTGTCTATTAGTTTGTGAGTGACAAATAGTGAAAAATAAATGTTTAGTACTTAATTTATTCCATAAAAATTTTCAAAAATAGCTAAGAAATTTAACATCTTTCTCTGACACAAAACTTTTAAGTACACTATAGAGTCGTACTATTTTCCTAAAAAATAAGTCAGCTATATTTGTGGTATTATCTATTTTATGGTATAGAATTAAGTGTACCATCTTACTAAATCTATCTACTGCTATGAAAATAGTCTTTATCTTTTTTTGTCTTAGAAAGCTCCAAAATAAAGTACATAGATATGTCTACTCATGGTTCATTAGGAATGGGTAAAGGTGTATACAATCCATATGGCAAAATCTTAAACTTGGCATTTTTACATGTAATGCACCTACTATACATGCGAATGGCATATCTTCTCATCTTAGGAAAAAAAAAAAAAATGCTCATATAAGACCTTTAAGGTTTTCTTAATACCAAAATCCTTCAATAGTCTCCCACCATGTGTTTCAAGCACTAATAACTTATGTATTGAATAATTAGGGACATATAATTTATTTTTTTGAAATAAATAACATCATACTTGTAAAATTTACCAAATGCTACTTTATCACATTTTATATATATATAAGCAAAATTAGCATCATTAGTACACATATCTTTTATAAATTCAAACCCAATCATTTTAGCACTTATAGAAGTGAGAAGTACGTCCCTCTTGAATAAAGTATCAGTAACTATATTCTCTTTACCTTATTTTTATTGAATGATATAATAAATTGTTCAATATACTTTGTACATCTAGCGTGCTTTTTATTTAATTTAACTTGGCATTCAAGATGTTTCAATGACTCATGATTGGTATGGATCACAAACTTCTTAGGCTATAAATAGTGTTGCCACATGTCTAAAACTCGGACAAGTGTATAAAGCTTTTGTAATAATTTTGGACAACAATGTTCTGATGTGGGACTCCCATACCCATTTTAAAAAAAATAAGTAATAATTTTTAAACAAGTATATAAAAAAATACTATTTTTTTTTTTTTTTGGTCAAAGCAAATGTTCATCATATATATACTTATTTACAACATATACAATATATCAAAAATACAATTTATAACAAAAGTATAATTTATAACAAAAGTATAATTTATAACAAAAGTACAATTATTACAGTGTCAAAAGTTGGTATGCCCAATTCTCTTGACAAGTCATTGTCCTGAGAGTTTGCCCGGTTCCACTGTCCTACTAGCTATACCTGAAAATCATTTTAACCACGGAATGAGTAATTTAAAATTACTCAGTAAGAACTATAAAACCCAACAAAATAATTTAACAAACTATAATATTCCAACCATACAAATAATAACTAATCTGGACAACAATATATTATGTATATCCAACGTTATACAACAACCAGTTAGGACTAACCATCGTAACTAAACAATTAATAATTCAATGAGAATATTACGAATAATTATAGTATAGTACCACTTTCCTTTGTACATTGTCTACCCATCTATTCTAATTCTACTATCATGTTCTCTTTTCATTTAATCAGTCATTCTTAGACAAACTATGGATCATGACCATGTTATTTATCTTACACACCAATACATGAATAAGTTTGGCACAATTATAATACTACCATGGGTTCTTCATGCCCTTAAGGGCACCATGGTGTACTGCCGTTTCCTACTATGGGTTCAACGTGCCCAAAGGCGCCATGGAGGACTGCCGTGATTTCTCATGTACAATTCCGGACACCACAAGGACGACCGTAGGTTCCATGTATCCCAAAGAGCACCACAGTAAATAATAAATCATTATTCCATTTTGTCCTAAGCGGCTCTACCGGTGTGCAAGAAAATTTCAAAATCATACCTTAAGGATATTGGCCACTCATACATTTCTCCACAATTTATCATATGCTCATATTACTTATTTACCCTTTACTATTATTCAAAGGTTTTTTAGTAAATTATTCAAATTCTAATAATCACATATACAATATTTTTATAATTTCTTCCCAATATAAAATAATTTATACCTATCACCGCTTTTCAATACATACCTATTTATATATCACCAAATCAATTATAAAAAATTAATATTTCTAATAATAACAATAACCAATTCATATATATATATATATATATCTATCTATCTATTTATATATATATATACTCCTAATCCATTTACAAGATATATATATATATATATATACACATACCTTTACGCGCACACACACATACATACCTATATTAAGGTATTCCTACATTAAACATACATTGTCGGAAAAGTATTTTAAAATACCTTTTTAGACGATGGATGTTGGCAGAGTAAGGCGTGACTATAAAGAATACTTAATTATTAATTTTTCACAATTATATATATATACACATACACACACACACACACACACACACACACACACACACACACACATATCTATGCACATATTTAATCAACCATTTAAAACACTTCTAAATTCCACACTCGTACCCATTCTCCGGCAATGGGATTTTCTTTATATACATATATATATATACACACACACACACACACACACACACATATTTAATCAACCATTTTAAACATTTCTAAATCAATTCCTACTAATTTCATCTATTCCCAAACATATTTATACACATTTAAACATGTCAAAATATATTAAAATCAAATATTTAAATACTCTATAAATAGTGACCGAATATGTTATATTATGAATAAGCTAAATTTTTTTCTTATTTATACAATTCTATTCACTTTAATCTATTTTATAAACACTCAATTTCATAAATTAGGCATCAATTCTATAAAATCTCTAAATTAGAAAGTTAGGGTTTAGGGTTTTTACTTCAAATCCAAATATGATGGCTATTGTATCCAATTCACACTAAAAAAATCCTAAAACATCATTTAATCCATAAAATCATTATTTAAATAATTTTTTTCAATAACTCCAAAAATTAAAACTTAATAAAATTAAAAAATTTTACCGTCAAATTAAAACTCTCGATGCATAGAACAAGTTTTCCTTCTATGGTAACGCGATTAAACGGGCAGATTAAGAGATTTTGCTTGATTTCTTTTCAAAAAAATTGAAAGAGAAAGAAATGGGAGCTCACGGTAAGGAGAAGAGAAAAAGGTGGGCTTGCTTCAATTTTGAAAAGTCAACCAATCTTATCCACATTCATATTTTTAAAAATTATACTATTGCCCAATAACTTTTCAAAGTTTCCATTTGACTCCTAAGAAAATTATGAGGCTACCTAGGCTATTTTCATATTTTTTCATTTTAGTCCATCAGATTTTAGTGACATGAAATTCAAAAATTTCTTATAAAATGACCATTTTGCCTCTAGGGAAGAAAATTGATCATTTTGGTCATTTTCTTCTCTTTTCTAAGGGTATTCTTGTCTAAATTCGATTTTGTTTCTTTCTACATACTTCTAACAATATTTCTAACATTATTAAAAATTTAGATTTCAATCTGACCTTTGTGACATTGGTAAATTGACCATTTTACCTTTTTCGACAAAATTATCATTTTATTTATTTTTTTCGGCAAATTAGCGATTCTTATCATTTTAAAATTATCCAACCTATATTTTTCTTTAGTAATAATTAAAATATAACCTTTAACTCAATCGTCTCTCATTTGATCTATCAACGCTCATTCAAAATGACAGTTTTACCCTTTACTGTTATTTTGACCAATTTTTTGCTAAAATTGCTCTAACTAGAGTTCCAAAAATTTTCTTATATATTTCACAGTCCAAAACTCAAAATATACTACAAAAATAATTATACTAAAGTTTCAAAGGAATATCTAGATTTGAGAATGTTACATCTGATGAGGTAAAACTTTAAAAATTAGCTTAGAAATCTCAAAATAGCTTTAGATTTTGAAAAATTTGGCCATGTCTTGGAGGGTGTTTTACTTCTTGAGATAGATAAGGATGCTTCATGTAATGATCATGAAGAATTCAAAAGATGGCACGACAACAATTGAAGAGTTCGTGGCTACATATTAACATCGATGAATAGAAAATTTCAAACTAGATACGAGAAGTTCTATAGTACCTATGATATTATTTATATCCTACAAGAGTTGTATGGCAATAATTCTTGAGTTATAGAGTATAACCTATATGTTTTCCTTTTTAATATAAAGCTTAGAGAATGAGTGCCGCTAGATGATCAAATCATCAATATGATTAATCATTTAGGATAGTTATAAATCATTTATAACTAATTATAATTTGAATAGAATTAAATAAATTTTTTCAGAGTTGCTTAATGAGTTTTAAGAGTTCTATAAGTAAAACAATAGAGGGAAGAGACATGAGTATGTCTATATAGCTTTTACTAGTGGGACTAGCAAGAAGTCAAAAAAGGCATGAAAGAAGAGGCTAAAGGTTAGTTCAAAGAAAAAGAGTTTTAAGAAAACTTAATTCAAAATAGAGAAGGCCAAGGATAAAGAAAATTGTTTCTATTATGAGAAGTTTAGTCAATGAAAGAGGAATCGTCCTTAATAGTTTGAAAGTCTTAAGAAGATTAGAGTAGGTATGTATAGTTGTTATATGATTAACTGTAAAGTTATTTCAGATAATCAATTTTGGATAGTTGATTCAGTAGTTACTACTCATATATGTATTTTTTTGTAGGCAATGTAGAATAATTTCACATTACAAAAAGGTGAGATCGTATTAAGGATGGCTAATAGAGCAACTGTTATTGCAAAAGCTAAGAGATCTTGTTTTCTCAGATTGACCATATGACATATTTTGAGTTTATATTTTATATTGTATTTTGCTAAGACCAGTTGAAATATCATTTTTATTTTTGTATTATGTAAATTTTGTTACATTGTATAGTTTAATGAAAATAAATATTTGATATATTTAAGAAATGTATTAGTTGGCAGAAAAGTGAATACAAATAGTTTATATATGCTTGAGTTATGCAATACAAATTCTGTTAAATTCATTATTAATAAAAGAGTTTAAAATAAAACATATTTTAAAGTTCTATGGTATCATAAATTATATCATATCGAAGAAAAAATAATGATTTAGCTTAAAGAAAAAAAGGATTTTAGACTTATTAATTTTAAAATCCTATCTAACCTGTGAATCATATCTTTAAGATAAAATGACCAAATTATCTTTTAAGAGTAAATAGAAAAGAGTTAAAGAATTGTTGGAACTTATACATATAGATGTGTCTAGACCATAAAGTAAACAAGGTCGAGGAGGATTTGAATACTTTATTACCTTTATTGATGACATGTCATGGTATGGGAATGTGTATTTAATGAAATATAAATATAAATCCTTTGAAAAGTTCAAAGAATTCAAGAATAAAGTTAAAAAACAAATACGAAAAAGTATTAAATGTTTATGATCAGATCGTGAAGGTGAATATTTGAATATGAAAATTTGAGAATTCTTAAAGGATAATCAAATTGTTTTCTATTTGACTCCTTCTTATACGCCACAATTCAATGATGTAGTGAAAAGAAGCAATTACACCCAATTAGATATGGTGCGATCAATAATGAGTTTTACGAATTTGCTGATGTATTTGTGGGGGTATGCCTTCCATAATACTGTACATATCTTGAATAAAATTCCCAATAAAATTAGTTCAAAAGACTCTGTATGAAATTTGGACTGGAAAGAAATTTAGTCTTGATTATATGAGAAATTGTCTGACTTATGTTTAATTAGTTAACATAGATAAGTTAGAAAAAAAATTAGAGAAGGGTTAGTTTATAAGATATTCTAAATATAGTTTAGGATATTATTTTTTTAGTTTCTTTTTGGTCAAACAATTTTGATTAGTAAGAATGCACATTTTTTAGAGAATGAGTTTTCAGAAGAAGGAGGTGCAGGTAAAAATATTAAACTTGAGGAAAAATTCTCAAAGACTTAAACTTACATTGTTGTACTTGGATCATTTAGTTAGCAAACCTCAGTGTTGATTTCAGTTTAGTGATTTTCTAGAGTATTGAAATCTCTGAATCGATACGAGTTTCATCACAAGTATAAATATAACTCATACTTAGTGAGAGAAATTGATCATAGTGATGATTTTAGAAGTTTTGAGAAAACTATCTTGAATAGAGATTCAGATAAATAGCTAAAGACAATGGATTTTGAGATATAATCTATGTATGCCAATTAAGTCTAAGCACTGCTAGATTTATTAGAAGGAATAGTTTCTATTGGTTGTAAATGAATTTGCAAGAGAAATAATGGTAAAGATGACCAAGTAAAGACTTATAAAGTTTTACTAATGGTAAAATATTATATTTAAAAACAAAGGTTAGATTATAAGAAAATCTTTTCACTAACAGTTATGATTAAGTCAATTTGAATTATACTAGTTGTGGCTAAATACTATAATTATGAGATCTGTCAAATAAATGTAAAAATTGCATTCTTCAATGGGTATCTTGAGGAAAATATTTACATAAAATAGTTCATGGGTTTTATATCCACTATAGATAGGAATAAGGCATGCAAGTTACATCAATCTATTTATAAATTAAAACAAGCTTCAAGGAGTTAGAATATTTAATTTGATGAAGTGATCAAATCGTATAGATTTATGAAAAACTCTGATAAACCTTGTGTTTATAAATGGATTAAAGATCATGTTATCATGTTCCTTATATTATATATGGATGACATCTTATTGATGGGTAATGATGTTGGTTTACTAATTGAAGTAAAAATCTAATTATACAAGAACTTATCTATAAAAGATTTAGGAGAGGTGACCTATGTCTTTAGAGTTCACGTATAAAGAGATAGAGTAAAGAAGATAATTGAATTATCTTAAAAATTATACATAAAAAAAATATTGAAAAAAGTTAAATATGTAGAACTAAGAATTTAGTTTTAAGTTATGAATGTCAAGAGTTAAACATTTAGGGATAGTCAGATTTAGATTTTCAATTCGATGTTAATGATAGAAAATCTATCTCAACATTTATTTTTGTATGTAACGGAGGAGCTATTAGTTAGAAAAGTTCTAAGCAGATTAAAACAATAGACTCTGTAATAGAAGATAAATATATTGCTACTTAACAAGTAGCAAAAGAGGCTGGTTGGATGCAAAAATTCATATATGAACTTGGTATGGTTTATAATCATATTTTGTGATAATACTAAAACCATTGCATAAACACAAAAAAAACCAAGAGCACACCAGAAGCCTAAACATATCCAAAGTAAATACCACATTTTGAGAGAACTTATTAGAGCTGAAGAATTATTAATCTAAAAAGTATATTTAGTAGACAATATTGTTAACCCATTGACTAAAGTGATAATATAAAAATAATTAGACCATCATTTTTAGAATATGGGTATGAGATATAATAGTGAATGATTTTAGTGTAAGTAAGAGTTTATTATAATATGTCCTAAAAGTCATTCAAATTATCGGCTTCAGAGATATACTTTATCATGTATATACATTATTTGTTAATGAAAGAAAAAATTTTTTATTCATAATTTTTTTATTTGGTAATGCATATAAATAAAGTTTATAAATTATTCAAATAAGTTATTTAATTATTAAATAAAATTATTAATGTCATTCTCTACGGAGGTGATATCTAATGGGTAACGATATTACATAGTAGGCATACTGAATATTTCCAATATTTCATGAAATAATATTAATGCAAGAAAAGTGAATGTTACATTATTAGAATATTAGTATGAATTAAATAGTTAGAGAACTATTTATTCAAATATGACCACATGACGATAAACCATGTAGTAATATATATAGTCAATGATTTATTATTTAATTTTGATTAATATACAATGTTATCTTTTGATTTGAGATATCATAGTCAAATCTGGTATAGATGAATATGGTTCATATGATATATGAGTACGAGACAAATTACATTTTGTATAATAAAACCTGTTTAGTCACGTGTTATTTGCAACTAGAAATAGATGATAGTTAAGATATGATTTGTTGGTTTGATATATAGGTTCAGAGTTTTTGCTGACTTGATCTAAATTCAAGTTTTTTAACAAACATCAATAAATAATTGAAACAGTAAATCACAGGCCAGTATAATCAAATAACATACGAAAGAGTTTGTAGTGACTAGTTTAGTGCATATTGATCGATAGTTCATATTTATATCTATACAGGTTTTTGACATGTTATGAACCTTTACTCAATTATAATTAGATAACGGAAGAATTTTACCCACATGATATGTATAATTAGGATGAGATTTGATGAATTATAACTTTATCATGGTTTAGAGTTATGGCATATTACTAAATGTTAACTATAGTCATTGAATTTTTAAATAATTTAAAATCTAAAAAATTTGAAATAGGTTCGTAGCTATTCTACAATGAATCTATATAATCACACCAACAATTAAAGGTAAAGAGAAATATTTGAAAGAAAAATTATTATTGGTAAGAAGGCTAACATCTTTGAAATAATATTTAAGTCGAAATAAATATTTATAAATGTTATATATATTTATTAATTCTTTAAAGTATTTGAAATTTTTTTTAACTTTACATTATATTATAATTTAATATAAATTACATAGTCATATTAATAATTTATATTATTGATAGATCTAAATACAAATATGTAACAATTGAATAATTATACTTAAACCTATGAAATTATACTTAATTATATTTATTTAATGGTTAAATAAATATCTTACATTTAACTACATAGACTAAAATGCAAAAAATGATAATTATTAAATGATTACCATTTTGTTTATAACACATATTATTTTTTTTATTAAAACTAGGGCAAATTTGAAAAAATATGGATAACTGTAAGTATATAAAAGCTTACTTTACTAATTTTTCATGAGATTGAAAAGAAAAACCTAATATTTTTTTCCAAAATTTGGCCAAGCTTCTCCCATTACATTTTTGGTGGTGTAAATTGAAGTATTTTCATAATATTAAAGGTAATTTTCATTACCCATATATTTATACATGATATAAACTCATCTTACTGTGAAATTTATGCATATATGTGATATATGTTTAATTGATAATCTAAGTATTTGGTCTTAAAGGCAATTTTGCACTTATCTGCTTTCTTTCATCATAATTTGATGGTATCCACTCTTAAGATCTGTTTTACTAAAAATAAATAACTCATATAATTCATAAAGCATATTATCTAATTTAAGTATAGGATAACGATACTTTATATTATATAGTTGATTGCCCTGAAATCAATGCACATTCTCTATGTTCTATATATATATATATATATATATATTTTTGGCACTAATAGCACTCGTACAATACACGAGCTCATGCTTTCTTGTATGTACCCTTTAATCATCAACTCCTCAGCTTGCTTTTGAAGCTCTTTTATCTCTTTCAGATTATCTTGATAGACCGGTCAATTTGGAATAATAACTCTAAGTACAAAATCAATATAATGTGCAATACTTCCAATAGGTAGTAGCCCACTAAGCATCTCTTCAAGGAACACATTCTCAAACTCTTGCAACAAACAAATAGCCACACTAGAAAAGGATTCGTTAGTTTCATCAAGAATAAGATATGATTCTTTGTACACTAACAAAATCATATATTTGTTTGTTATAAAAGTCTTCTTAATTTCACTTTCTTTTGCATAAAAACTTATTTTTGTTTTTCCTTTCCTCTTTGCATGCTTTTTTTTCTATTCCTTTAAGCGACAATTTTTTTTCATTATTTTCAACCACTCATCCATTTTTTTTCTCACTTTATCTTTTTCTCGAGGTTTTAACCTTACTATTATTTTTCCTTTTTTTTATTCCTTTTTCTCTTTTCTTGTATTTTAGCTTGACTTTTTTTTTTTCTTACTTAACCTTATCTTTTAATTTCATTTGGTCTTTATACATTTATTTTGGAGTTAAAAAAACAAGTGTAACTGATTTTCTATCTCTAATAAAGTTGTACCTATTCTTAAACTCATTATGTATCACTTTCTTATTATAGTGCCATAGTTTTCCTAACAAAATATGGCCAACATGCATTGAAACCACATCACAAAGCACCTTATTATTATACATCTCAATAGTAAAAGACACTGAGACTTGCTTATTAACCTTGACTTCTTCACATTCATTCAACTGCTGTAATTTATAAGGTTTATGATGTTTTAGCAAAGACCAGTCTAATTTTTCAACAAGGGTGGTATTAGCTACATTGGTGTAATTCCTTCCATTTATGATCATATTACAAACCTTGTTGTTAATATAGTATGAAATATATTCTTTCTTTGCTACTTTATATAATCTACCTTGATTAGTGCATTAAGAGCAAACCTAACAATAAGAGATTTACCTTCTTTAACATACTTTACCACATCATCATCATCATTAACATTAATTAGCTTCGGCATTTCATCACCATCACTATTCTTCTCACTCTCATTCACCACTTTTTCATTGCCACACATAATCATTACCATTTTGTTGGGATATTGTGAAGCAATGTGCCATAAACCCAAGAATTTAAAACATTTAATGTCCCTATTCTTAAAAGATTGGAAATTAGTATTAGGTTTATTTTTATTAGCTACCTCTTCTTTTCCCTTAGGTGGTTTGATTTTATATCTTTAAGACAACTTTATATTTTTATCATTATTACCTCATTGTGGTTCCTAAGGTAGAGAAGAACTCGATGGATACCTTGTTATTCTTTTTCTTTTCATTAGGCTTTTCACCTTTATAGCCATATGCACTATATTTTCTAACTCTATACAATGCTATAGCTTAACTCTATTAGCTATATTCTTATTTAAACTATTTAAAAACCTAACCATTGTGGCTTCCCTATCCTCCTTAATGTTTGCCTTAATTGTAACAACCTCAATTTTTTTGTGATAATCCTTTACACTTTTAGATTCTTGTATAAGGCTTTGAATTTTTTTGGTAAAGATCTTTATAATAATGGCTAAGTATGAATCTCCTTTTCGTGAGAGCCTTTAGTTCACCCCATGTATTTATTGGTCTTTCGTGATTTCTTTTTTTATTGGTAACTAATTGATCCCATCAAATAATAACATAGTCAGTGAATTCAATTATTGCTAGCTTTATTTTCTTCCCTCAAAATAATTATGACAATAAAAAATTAACTTAATGTTCTTTTTCCATTCTTGGTAAGCTTTAGGATCACTTTTAACTTGGAAGGATGGTATTCTCATTTTAATGTTTTCAAGATTTTTATCTACCCCATCTTAACTCTCTAGGTCTCTTTTAGTTTCCCTTTCATGTATACTTCCTCTAAACCTAAATCTATTTATTTTAACTTTAAATTCTTTCCACTAAAGCTAATAACGTATTTGCCTATATTCAATAATAGTTTATGGATAATGATTATTTTTTATAATTTTAGTAGCTATTGTAAATAAGAAAATATTATTAATAATTATTTTATTATGATTCCACTTTTTCTTTGTATATGTATAATTTGTAAACTTTTTTTTTTAATTTTTAAATGTTAGTGCAATTGTAGAGGCAATTATCTCTTTAGAGATAAAAGTCGCTTTAGGAATAATTATTACTTCAGGCACCTATGTCACTTTGGAGACTTCTATCACTTTAAAGACAATTAACTTTTTTAGAGCTAACGGCTTAGAAAATATAGGTATATTTACTGCTTGAGTATTATTTTAATAGAATTTTAATTTTTTAATTTTTTTTCACAAAATAATATCTTTCAAACTAATTGGTTTACAATACCTTTGGCATATAGTAGATGATTCATTTACTATCTTATGATTAGATTGTTCTTTAGAAATAATTATTTAAGTTGATGTATTAGCAGTGGAAATACATAATTTGATTATTCTTACATTATCAGTAAATACATTTGGTAATTAATTTGTAATTTGTTGAAGTATATTTATTAAAGTATAGCTATTTTTTGCATTTTATTTTTATATTGATTAATGTAAGGATCAAAATGAGAGAGTAGTTATTTTTCAAAAAAGTTCAGGCCTCATTTCAGGAGGCCTTTTTTTTTCCTTCTTATGGTAAAAAAATAATCTTATTAAAATTATAATCCATAAAATATGTGATAAATAGATTACACATTAGGAGTTTAAGATATTTAATAATAAAAGTTGAGTTAAAACTAACATAAATTTTTAAACGACATTAGAGTCCCTTCTTAATGCATTGCTAAAAAAGATATATGAACATATACAACACAATAGAAAGTGCATAGAAAAGAACTATTAAGTTGATTAATAAGTATAAATTGTAGTATGGAGTGTTGATAAGAAGCAATAGGTTTATGATAAATTAGTATTACTACATGTAAATTAGCATGTTTCTATGCAAAAATTGGCAATATAATGTATATTATTAAAATTTGAGCAATTACCTAAAATCATTTAATGAGTGATTTAGCTAATCCATTCTATATATGGACATGTGAAATAGGATGATTTATATCAATCTTTATTAATGTATAATAGTTATCAAATATCTTTAAAGTAAACTTACCCAACATTATTTAAATGTATAGTTTTAATTGTATAATCAAGAAATTATGCCTTAATTTGATAATATATGCTAACAATGTAAGAAATGTAACATTAAGAGTAAACAACAAACAAATATATGACCAACAAATAGATGCGTCAGTTAAGATTATAAAATAGTGAAATAGTTCTTTAGATAAATAAATAGGCTCGTAAATGTTTCTTTGTATTCTCTTTGGGGGATTCAAAACCAATTTTAGAAAGGAATGGTTTAATGATCAATTTTTGTCATGAGTAAGCAGTATAAATATCTTTATTGAATAATAAAATCTTCTCATTCTTTAATAGGTGTCTATGAGAATTTTGAATGATTTTACACATCATTATAAATCTTGTATGGTCAAGGCAGTTATGTTATAATATAAATATTTTTGGATTAATGAACTTTTTGTTCATTATTGCGTATCTCTCAATTGTATTTATGATTGTATAATATAATTTAAATGATAAAGCGGGAAGCTTTTCTTATATGCATTTTTTGCCTAAGTAATTAGAAGTAATGTAAAGATATTTTACATTATTCTCATTTACAATCTCTATATGATATTCATTTTAGCAAATATTCTTAAAATTAAACAAATTTCTTATGGATTTAGTTGAATATAAAATATGATAAATCCATAATCTAGTTCTACTTACAAATAAGATTATGGTCTCCACTAAGAACTAAGTTTGAAAGTTTACCCTTCAAATATATAACTATCATATAATTAGAATAAGTATTGTCGACAACAACCTTCAACACTTTATTATCAATACCTCATTCTTAAATGCATGATTCTACCATTTTTTTTTATGTCATTTCCTTTATAATTAGGCATTTTAATAAAATTTAGAATTTTTTATGCAACAACCAATATTATCAATGAAATATGTAGTCAGACATAGATAATTAAAAGTTTGAATAGAAGTTCAAATATTTATTTTTAAAGTAATTATTATATTTATGAATTTTAAATGTTCTTGTAAAACTAATATTTTCACTCATATATACTTTCATTTAAACTTTAGCAATAGTAAAGTGAGATACAAACTAAAATTGAAGTTATAAAACATGCACACATTCTCTAAAACCTTCATTCTCTATTATGATAAAATGCAACTTAATTTTTATAATAGTAACTGGCATCATCCTATAATATTCTTGATTAAATTTTTATATAGTAAGAGTACTATTTTTATATTATTAGAGGACTTACTTGCAAGTAACTTTTGCTTTTTATTTATATTATGAGGATACTTAAGATACCTATCAAGATGTTTATTTATTGCAGAAGTACCCTATTGAACTTTGTACACTAAAACCTTCGCACAATACTTGGATTTTTTTTTTAAATTTTTGATAACAACAATATGCTAATTATTTATGCGCTCAAAATGATCCCATGTATTAAAAGTGTTTTTATGAGTTTGGAATACTATAGAAGTAGCTTGACCATTTATAATGACGACATTCATCTTTGTTCTTGCAAATTTTTAGAATTATACAAGAGATACATTTAATATAAAAGCGAAAAATGAAAAATAAAAGATGATTGAACCCATAATATTATAATTCTCAAATAAAACGTCATGCTAAGATATTGTGTGGATATAAAGAAGCTCTTAGTGCTTAATTAATAGGCAACTAAATGCTCCTAATACAAATAGAGTTTGTATTACTTAATTGAAATATATATGTAGGCTTCTTTTGATGAAGACAAAATAAGGAAATTGGGTGGGCATATAGAACATGATACTATTAAAGTGAAATAAAACTCAAAGCTTTAATTAATTTGTCAAGATTCATTTTGAAGCGTGATGCTTTGAATTAGATTTTGGATAAATAATCCCATTTACAAAACTAAATTATGATTTTAATAGCCATTGGCCTTATACTTATGTAGGTTAATTGTATATGTCTAGCAACCACTAGTAAAATCTAATCGTGCATTGATGTTGGTTTTCAACATAAAGAATAACATGCACAAACATACTAACATATACATAATATAACTCAAGTTTACAAAATCATATACAAAACATATAAATATATATAGAACATAATCTAAGTTTTCAAACGAAGTATAAAAACAATTAGCATTGCTTTAACTCCTTTGTTGTTCTAAAATATGTTTTAAAAGATTTTCATTTTATTTTTAGAGATCTAAGAAATCCCTAATAGAAATTTGTAGACTAAATTAAAGATAAAGGAAGAGAGAAAAGTGAGAGAGTTTTGGTTTTGTAAACTTACATCAACAAATGGTTTCGAAGTCATGTTTATAGTGATCGTATAACTAATCATTCTAGAAAGAAGTATAAATTGGAATAAATGGTTCTTGAATTTGGAATTTGAAATGAAAGAAATAGTCAATAAAATTGAAGAAAAGAAAGAATCTGTATGATTAGATCTAATTTAAACCAAAATTAATTCACCAAGTATTATAAGGAACTTTAGTTAAATTTGTTTTGAAATACACTAAACTATTGGGCTTACTTTTCTTTTCAAATAATGCCTTATGTTTACGCAATTTTTTTGGAAGTGTTCAGGTTTCCCATAGAAATGAAACTTATCTTTCTTGTGTTCTTTCTTGTGAATTTGGATAAATGACTTGTCACATTAAATGGTTTGTGCTTACCTTTTTCATAATTTCTTTTAACTTTTTTCCAGCTTCTTGATTACTTACAAGATGAATAGAATGAGTTCCTTGATTCATAAACCTCATTTTCTCTTGAGCAAGCTATTGTGAAGTTCATTCGTATTCTATTTATCTTTCATAAAATTGTACTTCATTTAGAATGAACCATACATAAAAGACCATAAGTTTATGATGAATTATACAAAAAAATTCTCATTAAATTCTCATTAACACTCATCCCAAATGACTTTTAAGTCTTATAATAACATTGGTCATTTCAATGACATACTTGTGCATGGTATAAGAACTATCAAATGTTATGGTGGTTAAAGTAGCCGTTAATATTTTCATAAGTGACTTCTCAATAGTTTGAGAGTGTTCTTCTACAAATTTCATAAATTTTTTAACACTTAGTTTTAGGAAGAGTTTCCTAAGTATCATGAAAATTCTTTTTCATCATCATTGTTAGCATCAATAATAGCAAAATGTTTCTTTAATTGAATTGATAAATTCTAGATCCAAAAGAATAATGTAAAATTAAATTTGTTTTGCTTTAATAAGAGAAATTAAACCCATTAAATAACGGAATAGATGAAGCACATGGATGAAAAGAAACAAGAATATGTATTGCAAGAAGTATATAATGCTTGTGTATTAATGTTTTGAGTTATACACCTAAATACATATAATATATATATATATATAAAAAATATTTAGATAGAATTCATATAAGTAGTAAATGTATATCAATTCTCTTTTGGGTAATGCAAGGACACAATAATAAATATAATTATACTAATAAAATTTCAATAATTTCACAACTATTATTAGATATACTTATGACAATAAGATTTTAATAATTTGACAATCTTTATTAAATATACTTACTATTTTTTTTTTTATATGCAAAGAGAACATACTAGTTACAACAATTATATTAATTAACTATAAGGACAACTAATCAACCTTTAGGCAATCTTAAAATATCTTATAATAATAAACTTCAATATACTAATCATATACATACATTTAGATAGCATCAATAAAAATAGGTAATTGAAAAATTTACACAATTAAAATTTTATGAACTTCATGATATGGTCACTTTGTTGGCTAATAAATCAACCATAATATAAAATTTCACTTGTATAAATTTTACATAAAAGTTTATGTATGTAAAACATTATGTGTAAACTAATTTTTTAGCTATTTTATTAAACTTAATGCCAAATATCATATTATATAAAATTTTAGAAACTACAATAAAATTTTACATATTAATCGCCATTTGCCAAAACATCCCTTAGATGAACACAATGTGATGGATGATCTTTTTGAACAGCTAGAATCATATAAAATTTCATAGTTTTATTAGGATAATATTTTCATATAAAATAATAATTAATAAATACTGAATTGATACATATCATATTGAGTTATTACAAATCATTATGAAAAATATGATTTATTAAACTATTGGTTTTAATAAGATATGTTAGTTTTCAAATCCTAATGTTAAACAATCATACATAGAAATACAAAAAATTTGAACTTTTTGAATTTTTTTTTTTCTTTTTTACACATTACAATATTGACAAAAGTGATTTAGAGTACATACCTTGTGTTATAACTTTTTTCTTTATGCCCAAATCTCTATTTTTGATTACTAGAACAATGAAATAAGTTTATTTATTTTATCATTTTTTTAAATATAATAAAACTCAATCATACATGATGAAAAATACAACTATTATTTCTTTTATAGAGAGAGAAAGGATCAGTTTTTGTAAATTATAAAAACATGTTCCATTAATGTGTAAATAAGTGCTTTTTTAACTTGAACCAATAGAAATTTAGCAATTATTATCTATTTAGTTAAATCGATATAAATAAAAATAATATCCCATGAATGTGGATGATGATAAATAATCTCGTTACTTATGACACATTAGCCATCACTTTTAGTCAACTAATGTGCACTACACTAAATACTTGGTACGAAATCTATAGTAAATAAATAGAATCCTATGTTTGATTTTTTTTTTTTCCGTGTGATATTGTATAAAATTAAAATTTATTATAGGCTTTAATGCATAATACATTAACAATTTCATGCATCACCAAATTCAATATAACATTAAATCTAATATAATACAATTTAATTCATTGTAAACTACTTAATTTAGCTCGTATCAATATTAAATTGATAAATGGATCAAACTCGTGTAAAAAAAACAGGGGGTTGACACAACATGTGAGCCCACGTAGATTTGGGCTAGCCTTACATTTTAGACATATAAATCCAAAAATACTGGCACAAGGACTAGCATGAAAGTGCTAATAATTAATTAAAATATTTAAAAATAATTAACTAACAAAATTAACAATGCATATAATAATAATAATAAAAGTATATAAGTAAAATATTATGATATTTTGATAATTTTTTGATTTAATTATTTTTTTAATATTTAAAAATTAAAAATAGAAAAAATTCATATGTTAGGATACCATGTGACATGAATTAAATAGACTTATAAGTTGAGTTGGACTAAACTTTTAAAAATTAAAAATTAGGTACAACACAAAATATGAATAGACTTAAATTTTATAATTGAGCTGGCATGACACATTTGCCATCTTTAATTAATATATATTGTTTGAAACGCACCTGAATTTTGCATTCAATTAGAGATTGTACAGCTACCTCAAGGCAATGAGAGTGCCATTGTTTTTTTAAGCATCCCCCTTAAAAATTTGTATCCTAAATTAAAAGTAACAATATATTATTTGGATCATTCTATTTACACTCTAAAATGTACTTTGAATATTTAATTTAAATAATTTAAAAATTACTTTTTTATTTATTTTATACACCTTTATCAATAGTTAAATAACTATCAACTAAATTTTTTTCTTTATTGTATATTAACTTTTTTTGCTATGAACTCATAAAATTTTTTATCACGCTGAAATATAAATAGTTGACATGATATTTGATATTTGGCCTCCAATGTTATATTTTGATTTCGGTAATTTTTCAAATAGGATAAAAATTAAGTATGAAAAGATTTTAATCTTTAGCATTGCCGAAGGTTTTCTTCTCAATTGAGCTGGCCAATAAAGTAAAATATGTATAATGGGTTCACTTGATCTGTACGAGGCTATGAGCATCCTCACATCAATGATATTATTGCTTACATATGCCTGCAACAAAGGATGGGCGATTGAATTAGAATAGACAAACTCCTCTTGATGCCTGAGTCTCGACTATCATGTTATCGCAGTGCACAAAGTAATATTAATGCCTGCCTTCAGAGATCTTGGCACTCGAAAAAAACAAAAAATGATGTGGTTAATTAATTGCTGAAATAGTGAGTAGTTTAATGTTTCAACTTCTTATTATGCTCAAGTCTTATTCAAGCTAATTTCCCGACTGAATTACAGAATTTGAAAAAAAAAAAAATGCAGGAGAGATAGAAGGAATTTAGCAACTCTATCAATGTTATTCAGTAATTTGTTGTTGAAGTCATGCTCTTTGTAAATTTTCTACTCACAAACGGAACTATATAAATTATATTGTTTGAAATTTTATTTTATTTTTTATAATAGAAAATAAAAAAATAATAATAAATAATTTTGATACAATTATAAAAAAAATAAAATTAAAATTTTTATTATTTTACATAATTTTTTATACGTTATTTGATTAATTTTAATTAAATAGTTAAAATTATATTTTTTTATGTATATTAATTATGATACATTAATTATATATGTTAGATTTAATTTTTATCATGATAATATATTGTTTAATATGTATTAATTTAATAGTTGAAAATTTTATTTAAAAGATTTTGTAGAGTTAAAAAGGATTCCCATTTTGTCCCAAATAAATTAAGTAAAAAATAAATTAAAAATGAATTCACACTGTTCCAAGTTAAGCGTAGTTAACAAGTATTTCTTGCCAAGCAATATTTGAACTATAGAAGAGAAAACCATGGAGAGCGGCAGTAGTCAAGTTTTGTTGAGCTCATCCAACAATTTCTTCCTGCGATCTAACAGCCACGGAATGATTGATATTCCAAACCCTATATATACATATTTGATCGGAAACTGTTATATTCTAACCAATATACATTTATAAATGTTTAAGCACATGATTGCATTTACCGATCATTCAACTGATAGATAGACGAAGATGACATTAATTTATTGCTGCAGTGGGCGGTATATAGATATGAATCCAATGCACGCTTGGATGCAGTCTGCAGAAGTTAATGTTCAACAAGCATATGCTCTTCACAAAATTTCCTATAGCTTCTGCACCCAGATTTTCAAATCCATTTGGAATCGTTATTTTTCTATAAATTAGGAGTAACTAATTTTGCAATTTGATACACACAATTGAGTTCATAATAAGTGATACAGTAATAAGAAATAAATCAAACATACATATACATACATTAAGTTGGTTTTCTGATGATCATACCTTCACTTCAGTTCAATTCAAGAATGGAATGCAGTATGCATAAAATTCGCCTTCAGAAAATAGAACAGTTTATAGTTTCAGATTATAAATATGATTAAGCTGAAGCAGTTAAAGGGCAACTCTCCTTTGGCGGGTCAATATATAATTAATATAAAAAGCCATCACCTGCCAAAGGAAAGAAGCCCCACAACTAAATCGCTTACTGCTGGTTCTCGACTCCATTCGCTTCATGATTTCCTGGCGTTAAAAAATCTAAACTGCTCTTGTTTCTCACTGAATTGATCTTGATTAACCATGCGTCATATTTATAGGCTCGTCTTCAAAGGGCCGTAGATTCTAGATAAGGAATAAACTATTCAAGAAATGGCATATGCCATTGATATTTTTATAAATTTGGGTGCAGGCAGGCATTCTTCCTAAGCATTCTGTGAAAGTCGATATATCCCTTTTTATCTGAAAAGCCTCGGTCGAATGTCTGACAGAGATTCTATTTAGACTGTGATGCTCTTTCGTTTCTCTCTCTTACCATTCGTTTATGGTGGAAGTTGAGGGAAGAAGAGAAAAAGGAAGGAGTCAAGAGGGAGATGCTTACAGCAAAACCTGGGCCTGGAGGTATATCCGGTGACATATTCTTTCTGATTATCTGGTTTGCAATTTTTTTTTTCTTGGCTTTTGGGTGTCCGGAAATCCAAATAGGCCCCTAACTTCACCCTTTCGCCTGTTGTCCAGTCAGATTAATTCTCGAGAGGCTGTAAAATTATCTTCATCATTTTCCTTCTGTCTTCCACGTGCATTGCTTTATGAAACCAATAATAATAATAATAACTTCATTTTAATTAGATAGAGCATAAATACTTCTATGACAAATTAAGGCTCCAGTTGTATAATATAACATTTAAACTGCATTTAGCGAACTTGAATTATATAATATATGACTGGAATTTACCAAAACAAATAATAATAGTAATTAAAAATAAAAACATAAAGTAGAAAATAATGTCTTCGAGTCAACACCTTTTGCAAATGCACTTTATTAATGGGTACTCTTTTATGACAGTGTTTGGTTTTTCTCGCCGGTCTAGATTATATTTTTGTCACATAAAATAGATAATAATCCCTATTTAATTTTTGATTTGTGAGGACTGGCCTGCATAAATGGTTATTCTTTTTTCAAATCACCCCAAGCCTATATACCCCACCAGTTTTCACCTGGATTGGCTTCTTTATTTTTTTTTCTTCTTCTTTTAATTTACAATAATAATAATAATAATAATAATA
>CP135557.1:5681408-5733137 GCA_032402905.1 Khaya senegalensis | reverse complement strand
CCAAGCGAGGAGGAAGCGGTGATACACTGCACTGCTTCACTGTTAAATTTTATATGATTGACCTTGAAATAATAACAGCCGGAACGGCTCCGGGGTACCCACGGTTGAAGCTGCTATCTGGTCAATTGTAGCTGTACGACATTGGTCTATGTTTTTCAAACACAATTCGTTATAAATAAAGGAAGTTAAATTTAATAAATATATTATATTTGTGTTATTTATATAATAATTATATTAAATTGTATCTAAATTATTAAATTTATTTATTTATTTAAAACATAAATTATAAATGAATTAAAAATTATTTTAATTTATTTAAAAATATTATATTTTTATTTTTTAAATATTAAAATAAAAATTATATAATTTAATAATTCAATCTAAATACATTGTCAAAGCTTAAGATAAATCTAGTAATTGAGTCAATAATTTAATATGTATAAAAAAAAAAAAAAAAGATTATATTTTAAAAATCTAAACTTAATATTTGAGGTACTGGAATTGTTGTACCTAGACTCTCCCTCCAAAAGCTGTTGTAAGCAACCTAATGAAAAATACTCAAGAAAAAACTCTTGCACGCTATGGTACTGTGACAACTCGTATTTTAAACTCTTTGGCATTCACCCATCAATCTCATTCTATTACTCCTTTAATATCAATTCTTATCCACCCCATCGATTCAGCCTCGTGCTCTTACTAAATTGGATTTGGCCCTAAGAGAAGACACGGCGGCCGGAAGAGTCTTCATATGAATTTGTAAATATTTAGGTGTTGCTGATGAGTTCATCATTTTATGTAAATAGACATTCTATTTGTGTTGAAAATGCTAACCTTGATTGTGATTTTGTTCATTTTCGTTGCGAAAAAACTGCCATGAAGCAACCATTTCCTATGTGCAATACATCGTCACTGTCAAGTACTTCTCTTACAAATTGCCTTATCCCAATCATTCTATTTCGCTACTTGCAATTTAAAATAATCTATATATAAACTTTGAAACAAAAAAGTAAAAAAATAAAAATTTAAAACATTAAAATTTTATTTTGTTTCAAAATTTTTTTTTTATATTTTAAAATAAAATACATGTAAACTATATTAATATTTTGTTTAACATTATAATAATGTTTTTTTTTTTTTAAATTTTGCCTTGATTACAAAATTTGAAAAAGGACAATAATTTTGAGTGAAATTTACTCATTTTTTCTTTCTTTAATAGTCAATATATAGTACTTACATAAAAGTATTTGATAACTTTAAATTTTTGTGAAACTTACTCATATATATATATATATATTATTAATATGCTATAGATTAGTATTTTTATTTTAAAATCATGGACGTGTCTTTACCAAAAATTTTAACATGTGATCATTGTCAGGTGTCTGAGTTGTGATGATAAATGCATACTTGTTTACAACACATAATAAAATAAAATAAAATAAAGATTATTTACGCAATTATTATGTAGTTTGGGTTATTTAGATTAGGCACCTAAGCATGTCAAATTCCTAACTTAGCCTTGTGTAGGAGAATGCATAGATTTAGCAGATGAACTCGCCATTTCATTCTCAAGGTTTTAATTATATATAAATAATTTAATTTAAAATATAAAGAACAAATTAGCTTCTATAAATAGCACGTGTTCTTAGAACAAATACACATGTCAAATTCCTAACTAACTTAGAGCTTAGCTAAGACTTTATTTTGATTGCAAAATTCAAAATAATAATAATAATAATAATAATTAAAAGAAATTATTTATTATACAATTATGATTGCCCAATTATTTGTTTGTTTTGTTTTGTTTTGTTTTTTTTTTAAGAAATTTTCGTTATAAATTTTAAATATTATGAATCTAAATTAAAAATGCAACAAAGACTTCAAGATGTGCAATTAGATAAAAAAAAAAAAAAAGAATGAAAATTTTGTAACAAAATAATTTATAAATTATACATGGGTGATGTTACCTAACCTACCTACCATAAGTTAGCCCATAGGAGATCATTTTGTGGAGAGTGTTGAGTAGATAGATATTTGTAGGACAGATCAAATTAAATTATTTAGTTAGTATGTATATACATACATACACACATACATACATACATATGCTCCATGAAAATATATTTATAGAAGAAGCTCATGTTATGAATTCATTTTTGTATTCTATAAACTCCTCAACCACTCAAATGCATTTTAAGCCGTTCATAAATATACTCAATTTATTTCTTTTTTTACAACTCTCTCTCTCTCTCTCTCTCTCTCTCTTAAAAGTATTTCTAATTTTAAACAAGTGGATATTCAATCCAAGTAACTAATAAAATTTTTAAAACTCAATAATTTTTTTTTTTATAATTTTATGAGAATTAAAAGTAGAAATTCGTATTTAAAGTTTTTATTACACAATTTTGCATACAAGCCAAAGACTTGCATACACAATACGATTTTTATAAAACAAATTTGCAATATTCATCCATTGCTAAATTTATCCCTTCAAACCACTAGTTGAGGATCCAAAAACAATACAGTTCTAGTCAAAGAGTTCAAGACTTTTATGACAACGTTCCCATCCAATTTACTCAATAAGCTCCCATGTCCATGAAATGATCGTTCATTCACAAACGAGCACGCAGAGGCGGAGAGCACCGCCTCACCATTTTCAGAAATTCAGGGAACCAAGTTTTCCAAAGCTGTTAATAAATAACAACGTATGGATAACCTGAAAATCGTACATCATCAATAACCAGTGGTTGTTCTCGATGACAACTAGTGCGTGTAACAATAAGCAATTGAGAATGACAATAAAAATTTGTGTAATCTTATATGTCAGTGGCGAAGTGGGGCTACACTGCTCCTGCGCGAGCACATGATGCAAACCTAAATCCCATCTCCATAATCATGACTACGACACCTAAAATTCCACTTCTCACAACATTCCAAGTAACCAGCAAACAGGACAGGACAGACAATGGAGAAGATAGATGATAAAACTAGGACTTGAAAATCAAGTACTTCCCAAATCTCATTATGAGGATAGCCTCTGCTAGGGAGGTCAGGAGGATATTGTTCTTAAAGTTTTTAAAGTCGGTATTGTTGAAGTGCTTCTGTCTGCTACCCACATAATACAGGTATTTGCCATTCATGCTCGTGTGACATGGTCTGGCATGGCAAGCAAGAAAGTGTAACAAACTACTAGATTTACTTTCTTTTCATGTTTCTACACATTTCCAAAGCTAAGATCGCTGTCTGTATCTGATGATCAAGCAATTTAACAACCTACCCCACCCTAGCCTAACAGAAAATACATGAAAGCATATGCTCCTCTGTTACATAAAAGACTTCCAGAAGATCTTAACATTTAAACAACTAATCAGTCTAAATACCTGAAAGCATACACTCCGTTTGGAATTGTGATAATTCCACTTGACTTTGAAAACAAAAGTTCACAATGTATTTGGTAACACCAATTTTTAATAGAAGCTACCCATTTTTATATTAGCATTTGATGTCCAGTGCTTCCATCTCACAGCAGTTTATATGATTTAAAAGCTACCACACTTCAATAACAACAAAGCCTTTGGTGGATGGATACATAAATCCTTCTTTCTCATTCATCTCTATCAAAGCTCATATCTCCCGTTAGATCATCGGCAATGAGAACAGATGTGAGCTTTGGATAAAATTACAAGGGAAATATTTAATAGAATAACTGGGAAACCTGTTTCCATTGCCATAAGAATTTACAGATGCAACTAGAATACGAGAGTGCCCTTTACAAAGCTTTTCTTTGCTACTTCCACTAGCACTTTTTTGCCTAATATCATCACAGGGGAAAAAGGTACTAGTAGAAGTAGCAAAAAGAAGCATGGGAAAGGGGCAATGCTTTATATTTGAAGAAACAACTACAAAAAGAATAAAAAAATGTTGATTACACAAAAAAAAAAAGGGGGCTTACTGTTTATGTAGCCCTGTTCTTGTGCCGCCTCTGTAGAGAATTTACAGTTTAGAAAGATAAAAATTTCAAAACTATATATCCTTCTCCAACGGTGCGTTGCCACTGTTAAGAACGGCAAAATTCATCACGAAACTAATGAGTCAGCTGTACAACAAATCAAACTTGATTAGCATCACCAAGGAGGGCCAACTTTAATACTCTGGGCACAAAAGAGGCTACAGATATTTACATTTACAAGAAAGATGGATTATATGCAGCAGTACCAAATTGTAACAATTTTGACTGATAGCTTTTTGCTCTCCCAGGGGCAATGATTGCAAGAGCACCAAGAACACACTTGCGATATGAGAAGTCCTCAATTGTTCCATCTGTTCTTACCAATGAAAAGCAGCGTGTATTTTGGTGTTCAGGATGATAGGTAACCTGAAAAGGACAGGGAAGAAGGTATCATAATATCTTGTGGCATTTTCCATAACTATAATGCTAAACTACAATCATTTTTATGGAAGAACTTTTCTGCTAAATGAAGTGAAAGGACATGGCATATGCAACATCTCAGCTAATTAATAAGAAAATATCACTAGATTCATTCTTTAACAACACACATTCTGGCACATGTCTTTAGTACTAATCATCCAACCAAAAAAAAAAAAAAAGCTGACATCTGCGCTATGCATGATTACATTTGTTAAAGTACTAAAAAGAGCTATTTAATTGACTAATCAATTTACCCAGTATTCCCCCTTCACATCCTAAATGGTCATGTCCTTCAAAAGTTCTCAACTGATTTGCACTTGAGCTGCATTGTTATCCATATTATTTGAAAATATCATAAATCAAAGTCCAAGGCAGGTCTTCTGGTCACTGTACTCTCAGCCTAATAAGATGCATCAATCATTATGAACATTTCCATATATTCCGTCGGTCTGTCAAATGTAAATTATCATATTTCACAATAACCAACAGGTTACTAGCAAAAAGCTTGTACACTGGAAAACATATAAATTGTGGGAGTTTAAAAGGGAAGTGGGAAAATCATTGATAATAAACCATCACAAAGAAGTGGCCAATAAGTATTCAAAACATCTGCTGAATCATGGTTGCTTTTAGATAGAAAACAAAGATGACAAAAGAAAAGGAGTAAACTTTGTACTTCTTAACCACTTCAAAGAAACATTGCTAAATTAGTCACCACAGGTAATTTCCCTCTGCATTGATAGAATGAACAACATAAAGGAAAAACATAATCCATGGGCTCTCAGAACTCACTGCTCAAAAATCCAGAAGGTTTTGCAAACCAAAAGGATTGATGGGTACCATCAGATCACAACAATTACATTTAGGTTTTCATTTCTTAAGAACTAAAACATATTTCTATTTGCAATCCTGAGGATATCATATTGTTTGCAACATTATTAAGTTAACTCTATTTTTTGTTAGACTACTCATATATGGCCTTTTTTTTTTTTTTTTTAATTTTTTCATTTTATGTTTGTAGAAAAATTTCTGTTTTCCAAACTTTGATATGTCAAAACATACACTAAGCTGTCCCAAGATCATGAAACTTATTAATAGATTTGATTTTAATTGGTTTATAGTTAATTAACAGTGCATCAGAATATCTGTTAAAATTTCCTAGTAGAGGGATGTCGCAGGCTTCTGCCCAACATATACTAAAATATTCCAATACCCTTGGTTGGTATGTGTTAAAATTTCCAAGTAATGCTATTAAACTATCAAAGCTTAAAGCATAAAAGAAAGATAATGAATAGTGAAAAAGTGCCATAGTACAAGTCTGATAACGCTGCTTCAATTTTAAATGGTTAACCAACTTCACACACCAGTTAATTTATAATACAAACAAACAAACAACTTGAATCCAAAATATGGGTTCAGTTTGGTTGAATCAATTGGTCAAGCCAACCAATCAGAACATCTAGGAACCTGATAAACTTTGCTAAAGGTACACTGCATATTCATATTCATGCACAATAACCACTCAATCACATACCTTTATTTCCTGAGGCCCAGTTCCAAACTTTTCATCTCCACGAGGATGAAAATATAAAGCTGATATCACCTTATTTTCGTCTGCTTCACTTAACCTCTGACCAACTTGATACCTACATTAACAGTAGCCACACATCTTTTTTAAAAGAGAGAACGAGAAAAAAAAAACCTTACTTTTATAGCAAGAAAGGAAAATTGTGTGTATTTTCACAGAACGAAAGCAATGAATGACATGGAATGGGGCATGTAAAACATAACCACACACTTGGTCATTCAGGAAACCCACAGAAGAGTAGATCAATGCAGAAAAGCAAAGCACCATCGCCCTATAATTCAGTGTGTCAATATAAGTACGTTTCTTAGACATACATCTGAACATGCATAAATGCATTATAGTGTCAACTTTTCAGAATGGTATAATGTGGAAATGCTGCATCATTTCATCAATAAAATATTAAGAATTTTGTGTGAAAGAAGAATGATAATGCATGAAAAAGAATCAGAAAAATCTCATTATTGTTTCAACAAATTTAAATGAAGGACTGTAAACAATATGAGAACAAGTATAAAGTTTAGTCCAAACAAGGAAAGTAATCAATTCATGAAAAGTGAAGAGCTGATAATCAATTTCCTATAACAAGAAGAAATATTTACTGAGACAAAAATAAAACAAATAGAGGAGAGGGTCAGACATTCCACAATCTGTTTTTAGTCTCCAAGGGTGTTTGCATTATATTGGCAAAAGCAGGGGAACTAAACAAATAGCTAACAACAATATCCAAATGCCAGAGAATTTCTTAACTGACTTCACAAAAAATTTACAAATGGCATCATGATAAAATGGAGTGCTCTCCACAAAGATCTTTAATAATTAATTCCTGAAAACCCTAGAGAGACATATTAACAAATATAAAACAACTTAGACTGACCAACACAAAGAGCTTAGAGGAGGTATTAACTATTCTCACATGTTTCATCATTCCTTCTAATGCCATTTTAGGTAACATCCAGAAACTAGTTAATATTTAAGTTTTTCTATCTTTATTCACAAAATAAAGTTCTCTGGTTAAAACATCTATTTTAACAGTAATATGTTTGGCAGAGGAAAAGATAATCTTAACATCAAGGAAAGAGAAACAACACTGACTTAAATTATACAAAGCAGAGCACAAAATTGTGCCAGCAAAATTATACAGCTTAGAGAAACCACAATAACAATTGCTACATGCAAGTGCAATCATTATGTTAACTTCTGGACTTGTAAGGATTTCCACGGAAGACAATATGCCCTTGAATCATAAGATAAAAATCTTGTATGAGATATAGAACACCTTCCTACCAAAAATAATAAAGTAAACAGTTTGAGTTGTATGATTCATGATGCTTAAATATCAGGCTCCATTCCATAGCAATAGTACAATATGATCATCACAATTTAAATAAAAAGAAACTGCTCTTTTGCAAATATACAGTAAGAAAACAAAATCATAGATCATCGTGTAATATAAAACCTCGTTCATGAAACATCAAAAAATACCAACTAAAACATTGGATAGAGCAAGTAGAAAACTAATGGACAGGCTTACTTGTGCAATATATTCTTCAATGCACGAGAGAGCTTCTGGATATCATTGAATGTCAAAAAACTACTCAGTAGTGACCTTGATATGATTTTCTTTAGTTCTTTAGATGCAGAACCACCAAATGTATATGCAAACTGAGCACCACATTTGTCAGACATATGGGCTTGAGAATTGCATACTTCAAACCTAAAACTCTGCTTAGAACTAACTGGCTTGCCCAGGAGATTATATACATCAACAGGCTCAACAAGTGTGTGTCCCTGATGAATAATGATGAGACAGAAGGGATTAGAACATTTAAAGACAAAAAACTTTGTAGCCATGCAATAAGGTCATTCCTCACTCCCCCACAACATTAACAAAAAGGAAAAATAAAAATTTAACTGGAAGAAGAAAGAGAAAAACAATACATGAAAATAGAAAGTTGGCCCAAAGAGTGAAGGCAATACAGAAATAAAATTAAAAAAAAAATTAAAAAAAGGATAAATATGGATTCATTTCAATGTTAAATTGTTGAAATTTACATACTACTAATATTAGCAGGAATAACTCTACCTCCCCAGAATATACAATATCAAAGTGTCCACCAGTGCCCACAGAAGGAACCTTTCCCCATGCTAGTGCATCTACACTCCCCTGAAGATTATCCACAACTCCTGCCTTTGCAGCTTTAATAAGGCAGGCACCAGGATTCTGCAAAACATCCGAAACTTGAATATGAACTACAAAGCTCAACATAACCAATTAAAAATCAGAAATCAAGGTACCATCAAAATAGAAAACTGATGTTGAACACAAACTAACAGAAAAGAATGCTTGCACAAGGGGTGATGATACAGATGCATGTTCCCGTTGTTGTGCTATGCCTTTTGAATTTAAGCTGACAAACTCTCCTGTAGCTGACAGACTATTTGCGACAAGAAGCAAATGTTCAGGAAGTATGGTCTTGCCAGTGTCTGATAATGCAGACTGCAAATTCTGCATTCATCATTTCATAATAGCACTTAGAAATGTTGCTACAGATTATCATATGTGGGCAGCCAAAATGGTAAAAAAGAAAAAGAATCAAAGACGAGAAACATACATTAAGAAAAAATTTTAACCCAGCATCGATACCAAAGGCCAAACAGAAACTACGAATGTTATCTGGATGACTGCGTGTCCAGTCGATCATATCCATTATCTGAAGGCAGTCATTCATAAGTACACTCCACAAATTCGTTCTACAACAGTCTCTAGACATTGAAACCCTCAAGTAGAGTTCGCCAAAAGAATCGTCATTGCATTTTGATGCTTTTGGTCTATCTTTCCATATAATATCCACTTTCTTTATCTCCCGGAATCCTAAAAAATATGGTAGAAATTCAGATAAGAAGACTAAATATCAACAAGCTTAAAATAACTTACATGGAGTAACTAACAGCGGTAAGGAATTTGAAAACTTTTAACAGTTTAATACAGTGCTTTCCTGCAGAGTAAATGATATCTATACATATATTCCAAAACAATTATATGTAAATTAAAAATTTAAAAAAAAAATGTCCATCTTCTTTGTCTCCCAGAATCCATGGGCATATATCCAAAAAAGAAGACTAACCATGAACAAGCCTAACATAACATACATGCAGCAGCTAATAAGTCTAACAATAATACGAGGATTTGGAAACTTTTAACAGTTTGAGAAAGCCCACTACTGCAGAGAAAATGAAATCTAAATCAACATAACAAAAGACCTTACAAGGTTCTAAAAATTACATATAAGTTAAAAAAATTCACAAAATAGGTTTAATTAATTATTCCATATAAGAAACTGCATGATTCCTAAGACCATAAAACAAATCTAGCTCAATATCCACAATACTCTTTCATGTTTGGCTTGGAAGCATTCAGTCATGCAGTTTCTTTTTTGTTTCTCTGAGGATTAAGATTATCAGATTCCTATTTTTCTTTCTAAAGATGCTTTGAACAGATTCAGTTCTTCCAATTGAAACCTTAAATTAAAAAATAGTTGGATTTATGTGAAAAAAACAAAAGTGGATAAGTAGAGGGAAAATTTTGAAGGCCAGAAGAAAGGAGTAATTTAAATGTAAACCCTAGCCAAAATGCGTAAAATTAAATAAAAAACCATATAGAATAGTTCTGATAGTATAAATGAAGGTAATAAAGTAACATATTACTCAAGGGAGAAAGTAAAATGTCTTTTAGCCTTACAAGACCAAGCATATGTCTAAAATATTTCAAAATTTTATAACTTGGCAATAAGAAAATTCAGAGAGGGCCTCATTCTAACAGCTTTCTATAATTTCAGCTGTAATATAAGGGATTTGATTATCATAGGAGAATAACATATACATTTACATGGTCAAGTTCTTTAATGCCAAATAATGATTCACACTGTTTCCTACTATTCTAAATCAGCAAAATTCAACAGATGTTAGCTTAAACACGAGAACTAAAATAAACACAAGAAAATATGATTCTACAACTCAATTTAACTGACATCCTAAATTAAGTGATGAGATAAAAAAGAACAAAACCAAGTTCTTGTTCACTGACGATAAGCTCCTCATTTCCTTCTTTAGTGACATAAAAACCAATACTATTAAACTTGCAAAATTGATTGTAAGTGCATATCATCATTCATAAAGCAATGTCAAATGCCTCAAGATTTAAGCATAAGTTGAACAAACTTCCGTCCAAATTAAGGCAATATGCACAAGGAATTGGCATTAAAGGTGGCAATTCGTGTTATTGAGTCGTGCCAAAAGTGCCGATAAGAAACTTTTAGGTCAACATGAATCTGACCCTAATAGTGATACTACCTATTCATTAAACAAGTGAACAACACAATTTGTTCAAACACTATTAATAAATGGGTCATATTTGTATTGTGACACAACATGACATGATTAGAGACATCTAATTAAATAGGTTGTATTCTTATCGTGATACAAATTAACCTATTTAACACAATTAGATGAATTTGATTCACTCAATTTTAATATAATATTTAGCTTAATTTTTCAAAAGTTGACGGTAACATATTTTTTGGAAAGGCAAACAAAAATAATACAATTTCTTTGTTAAAAAATTGGTGTTTTAAGTTTTCATTTGAATTATAAAATATTCTTTATAATTTTTAAAATTTACAAATATAATACTATTTTTAAAATAACGTAATAATAATCATAATATACTAGTTTTAAATGTGTGTTAAATGAATTTGTATCATAAACTAATTGACATGACATGATTATTTGTTTAATAAATCGTCCCTCAAATGTGTTAGTAGATCAAAATTTCAAATAGGGATCTTCAACCCATATTATTCATGTTATCTTTTTTCAATCAAAACCCCGTTATTTGTGTCAAATTTATGTCGTATAATCATGTTATGACCCCAATTGCCACTCCTAATTGGCATAGCCTGACATCTGAACTACAAATGATAATCAGCAAGCCATTTCATATCAATTATTGAATCCATGAACTTAAGAGAAAAGCAGGATAAATCCATATATGCAGAACACTACCAACCTTTGATTACTGTTCTCAGAAGGAAAGGTATCAGTGAGTTTCGAATCTTCTCCAATTCATTGAAAGATTCCACGGAGTCTCCAGAGTTTCCACCTATCATAACAGAGATGCATAATGTATCACCACTGCATTGATTCTGTAAGTTGATTGAAGAACAGTCCCTGCAATTTAATTAGCTAAATTAAAATGGGCAATAAAGTTCCATGTAAGAATATTAGTGGACATGACCCAAATAATCCAGAAAGTAGTATTGTTATATATGCAGTAAATTTCAAAATCAACATGTTAGTAAAGCTTATTATAGAACTTAGTCAACTGTTATAGGACAGATGTGACTGATACTAAAAATATAAGATGATTCTTTCAAGGCTTAATCAAACTGTTTTATGAGACTACAAAGAAAAACAGAGAGTATGGAAGAGCTTGTACTCTAGCAGTAAATTACTGCATCAGGAACAAATCAACAGATGAAAAGAGAGTAATCATGACATGACATAGACATATAAAAGAAGTCCAGAAGAACTAAGTTCAAGGGCAGATGTTAGTTTCAAACCCAGAAGAATAAAAAAAAACCAGACATTTCATGCCTGATTTGAAGGTGGAAGGAATTGATGGGTTCAGAAGTTCTTAGCCTTGGATTACATATGCATGTTGGTAACAATCAATCAAATTTTTGGTTAAAAATAAGATTTTAATTCCAGCACAGATCATTAAGCAGAGATGCATTTTACCATCATGTTTGGAGAGTGCTTTCTCATATAGTGTCATTAGAGAAAATACACTATCTGCACAACTACCATCATATCAATTTCTATCTGGTCTCTTTTTTTATCAAGAGTTTCAATGAATTTATAACACTGGTAAATATAGTTACACAAATGTTGAGTTCCTCACGTGACACCAAGTAAATTCCATGGTTCTAGTAGAAAAGCAGCTTACTTGTTTGATATGCATAAATCAAGAAAACTCTTTTTCAATTCTGTTATAGCAGAGTTACACTGTTTGTACAGAGAAGCAATAATGGAGTTTATGTTCAATCTTGTCCTCATCAAGATTTCCTGAAAAAAAACACAAATTTGTAGCAGAAAACAAGACATAGGCGTATAATACATACATAATTCTACATTGTACTACCTGGCGCAAGTGAAAATGGCATATCCAAGGACTGAAACTTGTCTTACTGCAACTCTGCGGAGAGTAGCTAGTACCCGCAGAAGTCATCAATCAGTATCAGATCACAACTTTACCATTATGATCAATTTAAAACCACAAGAGAGAGCAGCAAACTATAAGAAAATAGGGAGATAGAAGCTGACATTATCATGGCAGTAGAAACAATATCTGAAAACATTAGGCACTCCAAATGATCCTTGACTTCTAAAGCTCCATATTCAAACCCATGCCTTCTTTTTCCGAGTTTTTTGGATAAATATAGAGACATAGTTTGGTCAGCATTGCTTTTTTTGGATCCACATTCCAGTACATTCTGTGCAATTTCATCAAATAAGAAAACTTGTAAGGCCCTCAGAGAAAACAGCAAACTGAATGCATTGAATCAACTAATTTGATACCCATCAGTTGTTTGAGAATTCATTAATACAAATACGCATAGAATCTTGACAGGACCACAGTAAAGAAGCCCTAGGGACTGTGCACAGTCTTCTTCCGCATAATAAGAATGGACAAATTAGTTTGTGAATTTTGAGGTCATCATCATGTTTGAATCATAGTGGCACATGAAATGTGAAAAGGCTCTTAGCTTTCAGCACTGCAAGTTTAACTCTTTGTATTAAGCAAGAAAAGTTAAAGTGCTTGTCAAACTGTTCGGTTAACATATGGCAATGGAACCTAGAGCATGCCATGTCTCCCTTCACCCTCCACCAGGATGGTGAGGGTTGGATGTTCATGCTAGAAAATAAGATACATACCACGTTCCAAAAGCAATCTTGAAAACAGATTGCTAGAGAACACATGATTTATGGTAAGTTTGCATCATTGATTAAAATAAACATACAAAAATAAGAATACAGTGCTTTCTGAGACGGAATCCTCATTCTTTTATATATGCGTGTGTGTGTTAGTTCTTCATATTTCAGATCCTTTGAGTCAGACATTTGAATCCAATTCTGTACTGAGCATGGTTGCTTATGAGATACTCTGTTTTCTCTATTACTAACCGAAACTCAACGCACTATATGCAAAATGCTCCTTAAAGTAACTAATTTCAACCACTAAAAATAAAAAAAGACTCTCTCTTTTCATTTTGTTGGGGTGTTACGATATTTTCATCTTTCATGGGAAAGTTGAGAGGAATGTAATTTTCAAATCCTTTTGAACATGATTGATGCAAAAATTAGTCAATGCTACCTGAAACATCACTCAGCTATGCTTTTGTCTATTCCTATCTGAAACTCAAAAGACTTCTTATGGAAAAATATGTAACAACTACCTTCACCCATAAAAGAGTCTCTCTTTTCTTTTGTGGAGAGGGGGATACAATTTTATCGATCACTCAAAGCAAAGCTGAAAGGAAAGTAATTCTCAGATCCTTTGGGACATCATTGGATGCATATCATCAAAGGTGAATTTCCACACACACACACACACACACACACAAATCAGCAATACATAAACCTGAGACTTCTAACAAAAGGAAGAAGGGGGATGGAAAGAGAGAGAGCACCTTTAGATTTAGCAGTGGTGAAGTTTCAAGTAGACTAATCGGTTGATCTAAAGCACTGTATGCAGCTTCAGACATGGCACAAGCCGAAAGCGAACCAACAGGTTGGCCACCTATCCCACTCACTGAAGCATTTGTTCCCCCCTCAATATTATAAGAGAATTGAACAAGCTGATTGCCATAAGCATTTCTCACTGTGCCATCATATGCAGTGTACAAGTCACGCATGAAAAACATAAGCCTTCGAGTCAAAGTCCCAGGAAGATCAGCATTGTCGCTGAAAGAACTATCTCGACTTGTTACTGAATGAACAAAACATTCCAATGGATTCAATCCAGTCAAAAAAGAATTTTCAACCACAGCAGATGGTATATAACACTTGGCACATTCAGCATCATCACCAGACTTTAGACTGTTCCATGCAGTGCAAGTGAGTTTGTGAGGAAATCGAAATGATAATGGGGCCAACGAATGTTGCAGGCCAAGACATAAGCTATGCTGGACTAGCTTCAGCAAATTACCCTTGCTTCCTGCCTTAAACATAGCCAGCAATGAGTTATCCTTTCTTGCATGCTTATATGCTAAATTTTGAATATCCCAGAATACTTGCTTAAAAGCATCAACAGAAGCTTGACTGAGTGCAGCTGATCTCTGCTTCTCATAAGACAAGCGCTGCACCTCAAAAGCCATGGTATTTTCAATATCATCGGCACTCATAAGAAAACCCAGATAAGAATCCACCATCAGCTGTTTAAAATTACACGTGTCCCGTGCTTCTTGCAAACCATAAAATATTTCTTCCATCATACTATTACGGGAGCACAAGTCAGAAGAGAGATACAAGTCTGAGAGTGAAACACTCAGGCCCCTCATTGACAGCCACTCACAAAGAACTTCCTGAGCAGCATACAAGAAGTCAAGAGCTTTATCCTGACAGTGCTTTATAAGACTTTGGAAGAGGTTGCCATCATAGTCGCGTAGCCAAGTAGATCCTTCAGAATATATAAGCTCCCCGCTACTGATATAAACACCTTTTGAAGGAAACATATACTCAAAATCAGAAGGCAGGAGCATGCTGAATAATTGCTTACCAGTCCAAACACCACTGTTATGTGAAGGAGTTTTTACAACTGCCGGTGACAGCAATCGATGCGGGCAAAACATTTGCAACTGCTGCATTTGCAAAAGGCTCAAGAGAACACCATCTTCCATGACTAAATGAGCAGCAGTCAAACTATCTTGACTAAGTGAAAGCAAGTTCCTACCACTCTGCTGATTAGTTAATTGCTTATCTAAAGCTACAAGGTCGGTGAGCTCAACTCGGGCATCAATTGATTGAGGAATATAACCATGAAGGCAATCACCATCAAAGTCACCATGAAAAGGGGAGCAGCAAAGTGGATTTATAGTGACCACTGAGCTTACGGGAAGGACCTTTACTGATAGAGCAATGAGGGAGTGAGGATGTATAGAAGGTGGCCTATTTATTAATATAATATCTCCATCATTTAGGGATCGATAAATGGTGTCCCCTAATTGGAGAGCATCAACACGCCGTATACGCACCAGGCTACCTCTTCTACGAACATAAAGCTCCCCCTTCTCAAGAAGTCGTAAGCTAGAGCAAGCATTTAACCTTTCCCAGTTCCAAGTGGTCAAATGCTCAGAAATTTGTAACCTCTCCGCAACATGACAGGGTATACCAATTTCTCTTAGCTTAATATTAGGGTCACCAGTGACAACCATGCGGAAACAATGATCATTTCGCTTCCCAAGAACAACATCTTTGACCCATCTTAAACCCGAACTGTTTGAAATATCAATGCTTTTCTTTTGCCGGACCTCAGCAGAATCTTTTCTTGATGACTTGTCCAAGTGAAGCTGCATATTGAAAGCACAAACATTATAATAGTAATAATAATAAAAACTAAAGATTGCCTCCAAAAATTTGCAAAACAATGTCATGCAGCTTGCCTTCGAAATCTTTAAGCAATCATGAACAAGAGAGCCCAATTCACTAGCTGTCCCTCTGAAATCAACCATTTTCCTGTAGGCCCTGGTCCGTTCATCCTACAGCAGTTAATCAAGTAAATGCATTACACAAGAAAGAAAAACAGAATTCACACACAAGGTTATAGTTAAACAATCCAATCAGATAAAACAAGAAAAGCTGTGAAGAGAAAATACTTACAAAAATCAATTTCTTTCCATTTGAAAATGCACGAGTAACTTCTGTCACACGATGATTATTTGGTGTTACAGGGAAACAACTAAGGAAAATTGCATCTTTCCTTGAAATAAACTTTTCAATGAACCTTTGATCAACATCTTTCAACAGAAAATGCACCTATACACCAAAAGTGGACATTATAAGAACATTAGGTTGGCAGCAAGATAATGACAAGCACAACCCTATAATAATAACCGTCAATCAAAAAGGCTTAACTAATTTGGAAAGAAACAAGAGCAAGAATAGCAACAACCGACTCAAGTTCCAAAGCCTATCACTCAAATGTTTTCAAAATGCCATTAGAGCTTATATACTTTGTTGGCCAATTACCTACAAGTTTAAGGCTTTAAGTTTAGTGCTAAACGGACATAGTATTAAAACTAAGTATTAAGCCCTTAATTGTACCAATGGAAGTATTATGAATTATGTTTGTATCTGTTGATACAAATTAGTTTATATCTATTTGATTGGCCTCTTTCCCAGACATCTCAAATGAGATCTAAAGAAATCCATCTGGTTTGTTGAGGACATAAAATTTTAGTGTCTACGAATTACTGACAAGGAGTTACATGTGAGAGGCAAATGAAGAGATGATTTTGAACAACTTCAAAACCAATCGATCTAAACCCTTTTTTTCTGGGCACATACAAATACTATATAAACAAAGAATTTGGCACTAGAATGATGTAATAACAAAAGTTAATTAAATGAAATAAACTGTAATTCACAGAAAAAATGAAAATGATTATGTGATAACATCAAACATATATCTACCATTTTAGCGCTATGAAGAGTCTGAAATATATATGTCAGCCATTAGGGAATGCCATATAGAATAACGATCTAGTATTAAAAATATGTAGTTTTTAAAATTAAGGGGAAAATTAATCTGTATTTAACAGAAACAATAGGCAACAATATCAACACAAATATTACCAACATAACAATGTGATTATTTCATGTTATATTATGAACAAAATTGGCCCACAGGACTTGGGAATTTTCTCCAATAGCACTCAGAAAGATATTTGATTAACATAAATTAATAACTTTTACAATAAAGATGAACGAGCAGACCAAAACCAAACCATCAGGTAAAAGAAAAAGAGTTAGGGCTATGATTGGCTAAACCCAGAAATGACTATCACTTAGATGAATCTATTTAAAGGACATAAAATCTCATAGTGCTCAGGCTCCTTTTAGCATTCAAAACAACACAGATGTAATACGTATGCGTCCAAGAGAGTTCCTTCAGCTCCCATAGACTGGTTTCTGAAGAAATCATGTTGAAACAACTGATAAAAATGTATAGCCATGTTAATGGAGGAAAAAATGCAAAGGTCATGCTACCTGAGCATGTGATAAAACCTTTCTCTTTAAGTTCACACTATTTTCTTCTTGTTGTGCATCTTTTGGAATAAAATCCCAGTAATCATCAGGCAACTTTTGAATCTTCTTTGGTAGCTTTTCATCTATTTCGACTATAATAGCAGTTTTCCTTGAGAGATCTTTAGATGAAACTTTAAATTTCATTCTTGGGTACCAAGATACAGGATTTCTCTGTCCATAGGAGAAATCAACTTTATAAGTCAACAAGGAGTAAAAAGGAAGAAGACTAATAAGAAGAACCAAAAATACTTACAACGCAATATCTGCAACCCCTTGGCTGTCTTTCTTTTCGTAAAGAACCAGCCCCCTGGGACACGCATATTAAGAAAAATCAGAAAAATTTCCAACAACAAAAATTACCAATAAACATGAACTTATCTTGGAAAGAAAACACACTATTCCACACTATAGTCAGTGAAAAGGACGTATGATAACTTTTCTTTTCATCTCTGCAGTAAATTATTAGAATTTGTTGCATAGATAAGGGAGAACAAACTTGCACAGAAAGTCAAAATTAGATACAATTAGGTATGTGTATTCATGTAATAATGACGCTGATATGGCTACTTATAACCAAATTAACCACTATGATGGTGCATTAGAATTACTTAGAATAAATAGAGGGAGAAACAGAACAAGAGAGAGTGGTATAGATAAATTCCCTCATATTTCTCAATGCTATAACAGAGAAATATGTATGGCAAATGAAGGAAGGACAACAATAAAGAATCCCCACTTTCCCATCAATACAACAATTCTAAGATTAGCTCATAGAGTTAGGTACCTGACCTTGACCACTATATCTTTCCGGATAGATTTACATCCAGGGCAAATTTTATTTAAAAGCTTTGCAACTTCCGACAGAAAATATGGATGTTGTATTGTGAATGGAAACTTGATAAAACCAAAGTGACCTGAGAAATTGATAGAAATACAGTTATGCCTCACTAGCAGATTGAATAAACAGGTATACATCAGGTAACATTATTATCATCATTTTGCATCAGACCTTCACAACTTTTTAGATCTTTGGCACCACAAGAGGAGCACTCAGAAGTTGGATTTGGAAGCCCCAACTTAGGATCACTAACCTCACCAACTGCACCAATTGCAGTTACAGATAGCTTTTCCTGTTTAGAAATGACATTGGTAAACTCTCTGTTATGGAAACACATCACAGCATTCTGAACAATAAACATCACTAATGACATCCTCAAAAGGTCTTGATTCTCTAATTTACATGGGCTAAACAGCCAAGAACATATGATTCACAAGAAATATATGATATGTGATGGGTTTAAAAAGGGATCACAAGATTGAACCAAGTAAAAAGTATAATAGGAACATCAAAAGAAAAAACAAGTGCTAAAAATAATTAAAAAAAATTTGGCAAAATGAAAGAATATATAGATAGGAAAGCCTGGAACTGCTTAGATAATTAACTTGAATAATCTGATAAGTGAAACAATACCATTTAATGGATCTAAGGAGACAGAGGCAGCAACACAACCTTTTTAAAGCAGCATTTAAAGTGCAAAACTAAAGCGTGCATGCATGTCTGTGTGCTTGAGATTTGCACACAAACACATCATAATAAGCCTAATTACCAAAAGATAGTACACCAAGCACCTAATACACCAGAGCAAATAATCAGATGAGATAGTGCCTTACTTTCTCAGCCTCTGTTGAAATTCCAAAAGTTATCCCATTAAGGATACCAGATGGCACTTCCAGCCTTTCTTCAAAGAATTCATGGTCCATTAGACTTGGTAACCTTAGAACAATTCAAGCAACCTACAAGCACATCCAAAGCACTAGAATGAGGAAGACTAACCATAATATGCGCTGAGACACACAGTGCAACACATTGGCATAACAATAACATCAAATTCGGACATCTGTTGTAAAAGGAGCCTTCAGGCAAAAACACACTAGTTATAACATGATACACTAGTGTCATGTCTCGATCAATATAGTCAACTAGCATGGCACCCGAACACAATTCAACCTTGTTGAAACAACTGACGCCTTTGTTTCTTTTTCTAATCTTCTTAAGCAAATAACTGAGTAAACACTCTTGGAGGGTTCACTAAAATGACCAACACAAACAGAAAAACTCTAAAGAATAAATAATAATAAAAAAAAATTACAGCAAAATGAATGCTTCTTAGAGATATTAGAAAACCTGATTGAAACTTCTTTTCAGTACATATGCCAAATCCTTTCAACCTCTGAGATACATTTAGCAGAAAACTCTCTTGGGCTTCGTTAAGTCTCTCAGTGTTGTAACTAAGGCCGGGCTTCAAGTCTAAGCCAAAGCCCTTAGAACTCCCTCCCCCTCTTGCCTGTCAAAAACAAAGGGGAAAGAAACGAAAAAAAAGAGGGGGAAAAATCATAAACCATTACAACTGCAATTTAGAAAGATCCAAGACCTATGTAAGAAACTCTTGCAGCATATTTTATTACATAGTTGCTTCAGAGGTAGTGAAATAATGTTGAAGTATTTGTTGCACTGTGTGATCAAAATAAAAAAATACAGAATGAAAAAGAAAACAAGAATTAAATATGCTATCTAGCCTAAGAAAAAGAAAAAAGTTTTGGGAAATTCTGCGTGCAATACAATTCCTTGTGCGCATGTATATCTACAACAACAAACCATTAAAAAACTTCAATGCAGACATGGCAAGAATCTAGCATAATAAGGTTATATAGCACCGCCAATACCCAAAGCCTCGAGAAAAATATTCTATTACTTATAAATTCATATCCAATCACACCAAAGAAATCACAGAGGTACAAAACAACAAAGTATTAACTGTCAATTTGGTTCCCCATATAATTCAGGGTTGTTTAATATGTGCCCAAATAGAACCTTTGGCATCAATTGTTCAATTATACCAGTAGGCTTGCTACCACTACAAAACGATACAGCTTCAGTAGATTTATTGTCCTTCTACTGTTATGGTTCCAACAGAAAGTTAAGGTCACTTGATTTGCATATTTGGGAGCAAAATTTTGCACTATCTTTTGTCATAAAAGCAAAAATATCACTTTCAAAATATTAACCAAATAAGAAAACAAAAGGAATTCTAGTGTAAACAATAAGGGTTAAACTAATAAACAAACAAAAAAATAGAAATGTATAACACTTAAAATTTATTTCAAGAGATCAAGCCATAAGGTATTAGCAAATTGCCTCAAAGGCAGTCAATGGCTGCCAAAATGATTAAATATTTTCAATAATTCTCAGACTCTAATTCTTGCACACCTAAGTTATTTTTTGGAAAATCAAAGGTGAAAGCACCCAGCATAAGAGAAATCCACATATGGAATAATTTACTAAAACATGAAAATAATAGTAAACGAGCAATTTTCATAATATTGAAAACAGTAGTTTGCATGAAAACTTCAAATAACTGCTACACATGCCAATCACGCTCTGGCTCATTTGACACCAGCCTATTCATGCATCACATATGTAATTCATAACAAAATAAACCAAAATACAAACACAAGACAATCTGGCTTGCACGCATCCAGTATCAAACCAAAATATTAACATGTGGACAAAATGGCAGTTACTTTTAAATGACCGTTATTGCCTGCCACAGAATTGAGCATGTCCCTCCATAATTAATCAAAAAACAACTACCATTTGCGCTCATTCAACAATCAACCCACGGGAATGGGAAGATGATCAATTGCTTTTCTCTACTTGAAAACTTACATGCTTCAAACAAGCAAAGCAACAAATACAACAATCTACCACAAAGAACATAGGTTGCTTCTGTAGTCAATCTAAAGAAACAACTTACACGAACCAACATTTTCATTCATTGATTAAGCAGCCACAAAATCCCCTCTTTTTTTAAAAACTATTAGATTTCTAATAAAAAGGAATGAAATCGTACACACCATTACCAACATAACAAGTACCACATCATTGATTAAAGAAAATTGAACCAACCATTGGCACTCAATGATCAATCAATTACGGAGAGACTTAATTTCCGGCTACTTTTAGCAGTAGAAAAGCTCATGAATCAAATAAAGAGACCGACAAATACAAATAGGAACCCTTTACACCAGACAAAATACTAAACTAATGATCGAGATCACCAAAAATAACTCTGAATCTTTATGCACATTGTTTAAAGTTCAAACTATTACCCTATATCTCCTTCACTTCACCTCAAAACTCTTCAATTTCATAACTCATTGCGTACTAATAAAACCATACTTACATGCAAACAACAAAACAACTCATAATTATCGGGAAAACCAAAAGCCCATATAAAGAAACACAAAACAAGACAGGCAAATAACCACGATCATTCATTCAGACACATAACCACAAAATATTCACTATACAAAACTGTCGACAGGAATTCAAATAAAGAAAAAAAGAACAAAAAAACTTTACTCACTCTGGTCTGAAAAAAGGTAATGTACTTCACTTGACTGAACCACACGCAGAGAAATATATAAAGATTGAGAAAGTGAGTGTAGCAGTTGTAACTGAATATAAACGCAGGCCTAGCAAAAAAACTGTAAATAAAAAATGAATTAAGGGGCTAAAAGCCAAGAAAACTGGGCGTCACGCCGCCGGTTCGTTTCGACTTACCAAAAGACAAAACGCCGAGTTAGAGGGGAGGGTGGTGAAACAGTAGACTTAAAGAAGACCGAAGAAATAAATAATCAAAGGAACTAATGGAAAAAGTTTTCTTTTCTTGTGTCAGATAATGTAACATATGCTGTTCTACTTGTTATCTTATTTACTATTATACCCTTGCCCTTTTAAATATTTACTTATATATGTGGTATTTGGCCATGTGACGGTGACGCGCAAATTTTTTTTTTTTTTAGAATGAAAATCCATTTTTCTTTTTCAGATAAAGCCCCGAGATTTGAATTACGACCGTAAAGCAATTTTCTTTTTGGAACATATTGATGCTTTCTATGATTGTGGGTTATCCTAACCGTGATTAATGAATTGTTATCATTGCAATGTGATATATTTAAGAGAAAAAATTAGGTTAGATTTTTATAAGTGTTAGATTTTTTTTTATTTTTATTATTATTTAGTTAATAAATTGTATTAGTAAATTTAATAATATTACGATAGAGGAATAATAATATTATTTTAAAGATGAGAATTTTATTTTTGTTTTAGTGTCTTTTTTAATGAAATAAAAAAAAGAATTTATTAAAATAAAATTATTTTTTAAAAAAAGTTAAAATTATTTATTTATAAACAATAAAACTTTTCATCTAAAGAGATTAATTAACATAGTTAAGGGCATATACCAAATTCAGCAAAGTTTTGTTGTCATGATTTCCACGGGCAGCTAATGAAATAAACGTAGGTGGGATTGATTGTAGATGCTATATATTTTTCTCAAATATATTGGGGTTGGGGGTTTTGTTTGTTGGGAAGAAAGTTTGTTGAATTATTTTCTCGAATACGAGAAAACCAAAATCATCCCCAGCACCAGTTACCGTTACAGTCCCGGCACAAGATGAAAGGCAATGTAACAAACGAAAAGGGCAGATTGGTAGTTAATGAGAATGGTGGGGGCCGTTTTATTAATAGCTTCAGGGGAAGATAAAACAATAGTCAAAGGGCAAACCTGAAAGACTGTAACAACTTTGGGCTTAGTGCTGCCAGTGCCTTGCCAGTGACTGGTTAAATGCTACTGTCACTGTTAACATTAACCCAGATGTGATTAGATTAGTATTAACAATAAATTTTGTGCTGCCAACTTAGTATTTATGATTTAATACAGTAATTTTAAACTGCCAACTTAATATACATGGTTTTAATTCATCGAAATTAAAAGTTAACAAATAAAGTCTAATGCTGCTAATTTAAACAAAACTACAGATTTATTCTTTATGTTATTGATGTTGTGTTGAATATTTTGGTTAACTTGTTCAACAAAATCCCTTATTTTACTACATTAAAATTCTTTTGACAGATGTAATAAGATCCTCTTATTTAATGTCGTTGAACTCCTTTCAATTAGTATAAATTTTTTTTTTCAAATAATTTATTATTCGTCTCTTAAAGAATAATATCAAAATATTTTAACAACACTTACATATTTATAGTAAAACTATTGTTTAATGTTTAATGAAAATTAATATTTTTTAAACCTAAAAGGAATAAATATTTCTAAATAGGAAAAAATTTCTTCTAATTAAAACTCTTGTTTTCAAATAATTTTTCTTTCTTTTCAGTTATAGAATTACCGATATAAATTTATTAGTTATGCTTGAAATTCATACTTAAAATAATTAGTGAGTGTTTATGCGCATGTTTATGCGTGCATATGTATATATATATAATATTTCACAAATTTTTACATCAATCATCAACTCTTAAATTAACAATACATTAAGAATCATGATTAAATAAAATAAATGTTGCATTATTAAGGTCATTAATATATTTTATTTTTAAATATTCTCTCTTGTCTTTCTATTTAATGACCTTAATTAATACTATCACAAGCATTTACTTCCTTCAATTCTTATCCTTAGTATTGTGACACACACACACATTATTATATAATCTTTGTAAACTAATATACAGTAATAATTTATGATTTATGTAAATATTGTATCATTTTTTTTCGTGATATAATGATTAATTAACATTAAAATATCAATATAGAGTTAGAAAGTCTTATATATAACAATTAAGGAAAGTGGCGGATGTTTTTCATATATAACAATAAAGGTTAGATTCACCAATTTACAAACAAATCTTTCATTTGATAAATTGTATAAACATATAGGAAGGATAAAATCATACTTCCATGATTGCACTTGAAAATTAGCTTCAATTCAGGGTTAATATATAATTTTATGTTTTCATGATAAATGAAAAGAAAATGAAAAGCTATCTGATCATCTCGGTCTTTAATATTCCTTCACGAATTCTTTGAATTTTACAATAATATTCAAATGCTTTGTTCATGTATTATGACAAAACTGCTTAGTTCATAGGAAAATAGTTGGGAAACATTGATAGGTGTTCATAAATAATTTGACATTCAATAGAAAGATAACCTTAAATATTGTTAAAGATATTACAAAATAAAGAAGTTTCTCAAATATTGTTAAAGGAATTGCATAATAAAGAAACTAAAAGAAAGAGTGTTACCATAACTTTCTTTAAAACATTGCATTTGGTACAGAGAAGCAGGAAAAGGGAAGGAGAAGCCAAAATAAAAATTCTAACAATCAAAGAAGAACGATGATGTATGTTATTTCATATAATTTTACTATATGGTTATTCTTAATATTTTATTAGTTTATTTATTTATTTATTTTATATAAGAGCAAATAAATTTATGAAATAAAATTTTGAAGTAAAAAGCAAGCTTTGGGACACATGGAAATGATGTTGGATAGAAGCTTGAGTGTCTTGGCTTCAAGTTTCCAAAGTTGTATCGCCAAACAAGAAGAAAAAGTTGAAGGTAGTAGCTCTCAGGCTTGGGCTTCGAAGCTAAGGCCACAACCCAAGGTTACTAGGTTTGGGGATTATGGCACCAGAAAGCCTAAGTTATGACTTTTTAATATTGTTATTTTTGGTTTATTTCTCCTTTTTTTTTTTATTATAAAAGGAAAGAAAACATCACATTTAAGAGAGAAACAATAATGACAACAAAATATGAGGGAGAGAGAAAGAGATACCAAAGGAGAAAAAGGAGAGAAGATAAAAAAACTCATCAACAAGTAGCTTGGATTTGGAGGTGAAAAACATTTAACAATTGGGAAGATTTAAGTTTTTATCTATTCTCTTGTTTATTTTTCCATGAAAATGTTAAACTTAATCATGATATCTTTATTTTATTACATTATAAACTAAGTTTCATATTATAGTACTAAGATGTAGCCAAATTAAGAAAATTTAATTTTGTCTTATTGAATTAATTAAAGTTTTTGATTGTTGGTTGAGTATTCTTCATTGTTCTTAATGTTTCTAATTAATTTGCTATTAGTTAGAAGTTTTGATTGTAAATTGGTTCCCTTAAAAAGCAATATTAATACTTGTAATCTTATGATGAATATTATTATATCTATGTAAGATAGAAATATGCTTTTATACTTAGTATAATTAATGTATTGAATTCATGGACTTAATTAATATTTGATTATCCTAATTTATATAGGAATATAATGAATTAATAGATTGAAAATATTTTCATTATAATTCTAAAAAAGACTAATAAATATTTTAGAATTCTTGATTTCTTAATCATAGTCTTAAATTTCAAATAATAAGAATAGGTAGAATCAATTTTGATTATTTAAGTGAAATTATATGTTTTAGAGTTCTCACTTTTAAATTTTATAGTTAATTTTGATTATTTTAATTTAGTCATTAGTTATTTTTAACATAACTATCTTTTTATTTAACTCATTTAGATAAAATTATAATCGTTTAATTTAGTAATAAAATCGTAAATAATCAATTTTTATAAAAACAACACTCATTTATTATTTTATTATTTATTTATGGAAGCATATACTTACATTTGTATAGATATTTTCATATTAAACAATATTTATTAGGAGTGCTAATTCAAGTAAATGGGTCATTTTTGTGTTGTGTTAAATAACATATAACAAAATTTTTTACTAACATAAAAATAATCTATCTATTACTCATGTCATAATGGTTAAATAGATATATGACTCATCTAATAAACTAGTGACACGACATGTCACGATTACTAGTTTATTAGTGGAGTAATTGTGTTGTTGACCCAACTAGGTTATAAATTGGTTAATTATGGCATTTGACACAATACAACTTACTGACTCATTTATACAACACGATCCATTTATCTCGTTTACTCAATTAATATAGTTCACTCGTTTAACCAATTATACTAATTGTTAAAATAATTAATATTAGTATGCTATATAATAAATAAATTCAAAATTATTCACCAAAAAAAAACATAATATACATCAGTAAAAAAATAACAAGTTTTGCATTAAAGTTCAAATATATCAAAAAATTCACAAACAATTTAAAAGAATCATCTAAATTATTAAGTACAATAATCCATTTGCAAATCAAATTTTCAAATAAAATACTGAGAAGAATGGTAACCAATGTCCAAATGTCAGCAAAATAAACGAAAATAATTTTTTTAAAGTATAAATCTAAATAAATATATAAAAATTGACAAGTGATCAAAAACTATTAATTACTAGTTAAAGAAACATTTCTTCAGATGGAGCGTTATGAATAGATAAATTTATTATGTTTCTAGTGAGTTGCTCTAAATAAACACTTGTATGTGTTATATCAACTAAAAAATAAAATAATTAAAAATGTAAGAATAATTCAAATGATGATACAATTATACAAAAATAAGGCAACTAAAAAGTAATTATTTGATCATATAAACTTGAATACAAAGCATTCCGTCATTCTCTTATTAAATGTTTTCACCAAAAGATCAAATTTCCATCAATCTAGCATATTTGGTTCAAAAAAACAAATTTCAGAATAAAATAATAAAGAATAACAAAGTTCTAAATATAATAAAGAATAACAAAGTTCTAAATATAATAAATATTAATAAAGTATGAAAAATATTATTTTTCTTTTCAAAAATTCAATCTCTCATGTAAATTAATATTTTCACTGTGCCAAATTTAAGTGCATTTCAAAATAGGTCAATAATTCAATTACTGATAGCAAAAATATTTAACATATTAAAATAAAATTCCTTTGCAAAGTACAAACATCCAAGTCAAGAGTCCTATCAATATGTGGTTCATATAAATAAAGCTCCAATTGTGCCTTTTTGAGCATAAATATCATTTATACTCTTGAAATTATCAAATTCATACAATATTAAAAAGAATAATTTATTAAAAAATATTATTATTTTAAAAATAATTAAGGTATAATAAAGAAATTAAAATTCACCAAGGCATGCCTCTACCTTTGACATTTTGTTTTCCACTTGAATAAAAACAACCAATATGAATAGAAGATAATGCTCAATAGAAGATGCACTTGAATTCAATAAATAAAGAAAATAATTTATCTTAAATATTGTCCAATTATGTTGAATTATAACCATAAAATTGTCTTTATGCCTGCTTAACAAAAAACATCTTACAACATAATTTCAAGATAATAGCTACTGTTAATATAGTGAAAAATCATACCAATACTTTAAAATATAGTCAATATCTTTTTCCTTATATTTTTTATATAAACAATCTCACTTTTCGAAGTAAAAATTTGAAGTGGTATATTTTAACCCACAAAATGTACTAGAAGTCTCAAAAGAAAAGTTATTAACATTCTCCAAAACACTGCACTTATTATATAAAAGGCAAAGTTTATAATTAGAACCACTTAAGTGCAAGTGACAAAAAATAATTTTGTAATAAAGTGTACCTCAAGCATAAAATAGATAAAATTCTATATTGATAAAACATCTTATATTAACTTTCTTATCATCCAAAGATATTTGTTTCTTACACTAAACTTTTGTTATCTTGTAACTTTTTCATATATTTTACACTTTTACAAATTTTATACAATTCATTTTCTACTATATTTAACTCATCTTACACTATTAAATTATTGATATGAGCACAATAAATGTGATAAAAAAAACTCCATTATACGCAAGTGCTTTTCTAATTCTTAATGAAAATTTTAATATATTCACATAATAATCATTAGTAAAAGTATTATATAATATTATTAAGAATATTATTTTTTTAATATTCCATAAGACAAAAAAAGACAATAATTTTTCAGTCAAATAAACTTCATTATATAGAGGTGACATTAAGCTAAAACTCAACCATTTTTTTTAAACAAAATCCAGTCTTTATCAATATAATATATAGTAAGAGACAATTAACCATATATGGTAATTGAAGCCCATAAATCAAAAGTCAAAAAATTCTAATTGGAATTTCCTCCATCATTTTTGATTATATTGTTTTCTCTCTACTTTGGTAGTATTTTTAGAGATATCATAAATTTCATGTTATAAATATTAAAAAAAAAATGTTCTTATGCCATCATACTCAACAAATTTAAAAGTACATCATGCTCAACAAGTGTCATAACCAACAAATCACATTATACACTAAATTTCAATTATGGAAAACGTTTAGAAATAGTGACTGCGTTATGATCTATAAGTATTGACAAGGATCACATGTGGAAGATAGCTTAGGGCAATTGATTAAATGTTTGCTCATATTACCTGTCCTATAGCTGTTTTCAAAAATGTATATTTTTTTTTTTTACCTAACTTGTACTTAGATCATAATTTTTTATCTAATATTACATCAAGTGGCAACTTCTTAAAGCATCAAGTGGCAACTTCTTAAACACCTTTCACTCTTTAGATGTTTATCTTGTTTTGCGTTTTTTTGTCATTTCTCTTTGGCTCATTTATGGGCATGTTATTATTTTCTTCCAAATGAATTAAATTCTTATTGATATTAGGAACCAAAATTGACTTCATCTAGAATTTAGTATGATTTTGTCATACTCAAAATAAGGATAAGTGATCTTTAAGTTGAAAAGTCAAACTATTAATAAAAAATTTCACTCTTAGTCAGAAAGTCAAAGATACTTTGAGTCTTTAATATATATATTTGTGTGTGTATAATGTATTAAAATATTACAAAAAAAGGTGAATACCTATTAGATTTAAAATAAATAAATTTAAAATTTAGTGGTTTATGTAAATCATGCATTATCACTCAATCAAAAGTTTGATAATTTAAAATAGAAGTCAATAAAAACGTACCAAACATCAAGTAGTTATAAGCTTATTCAATATATCTTCTATTACCCAAGCATACTATTCATTCAACCGTGCTCATGTCTTGCTAAAAAAAAAAATTTTTGAAGGGAAAAAGAAAAAGGTAAGCAAACCCACTTTACTTGGTAGAGATTAATATAACTTATCTATACTGAATTTTACCATAAAATTTGCATGGTGTAGTATCCTTAAATTTAGTTATTGCCTAAATTTACTATTATATTTACATTGAAATAGATATAGTAATAGTATTGGAGTAGAAAAATATAGAAGAGAAGTTTTAGAAATGCATTTGAAGAAAATTTAGTGAAAATAGGTACTATTAACCAGAAAGGGAAAAATCACCATTTTGATAAAGTTTTGATTGACCAAGTTAGATGTTGAGGATGTAAATTAATATAATAAAGTGTATTAGAAAGAAAGATAGATTTTATAACCCTAAAAATGTCAAAATTACTATTTTGGATAAAAAGGGACAATTTTGCTAAAAATGTCGAAATAGTCATTATGCCCAAAGTCAGGGAGACTCTGTCATATTTTGATCACCCAACATTTTTATAAATATTATAAATAAGATGTAAAAAAAAAAGTAAAATCAAATTTGAATGTGAATTTCCTAGAAATGATGAAAAAGGATCAAAATGACCAATTTTCTTTATTATAGGTAAAATGGTATTTTCATTAAAAAATTAAAGAAAAAGTGAGGATTAAAACTAATGGATTAAAGTAAAAAAATTTAAAAATAGTTTGGATAGTCTCATAATTTTTTTGGGAGTTAAATATAAAATTTGAAAAATTATTGGATAATAGTATAATTTTTTAAAATATTAAGTTTAATAAAACTCTTTAACTTTTCAAAATTGGATCAATTCAACTTCTTTTTTCTCTCTCCTACCGTGAATCACTTTCTCCCTTCTCTTTAGAATTTTTTTTTATTTTCTTGAAAAAATTAAATAAATACAATTCTTCCGAATAAACATGTTACTGGTAAAGAAAAAATTATTCTACTCTTTGATAGTTTTAATTTGATGATAAAAGTTTTTGATTTCATTAATTTTTAATTTATGTACTTGTTAAAAAGTAGTTTTGATAGTGGTTTTATAACTTTAAATCGTATTTTAAGTGTTTTTTTACTTGAATTTGGTGTAATTGCCATCAATTTTGGGTTTGAGGTAAAAACCCTAAACTTTAACTCGGTAATTTATGAGTTTTATGGAATTGATGTATAATTTATGAAATTAAATATTTGAAAAATAGATTGGAGTGAATAGAATTGTGTAAAGAGGAAAAATATGATTTATGTGTATTAGGACATATTCAGTCATTGTTCATGGAGCACTTAAATGCTTGATTTTTATATATTTTGATATGTTTAAATGTGTATAAATGTATTAAAAAATAAAAAAAAAATTAGTAAAAGTTAATTTGAATATGTAAATTAGAAGAAAAATGAAAAAAGTGCGAAATTGAAGATTTTGTGTACTGTTTATTAAAGTCTTGCATGCTGATTTTTGAGAGTATTATGTTTTAATATTGGTATGGTGAAAGAACGAAATTGACTGAATTTGATTTGATTGGTTAAAATGGAAGATAAATAAAGAAAGAGTAAAATAGTAATTTTAGTTACTATTTAAAAAATTTTAAATGTTGTTTTATGATATGTTTATAAATGTATTGTAAAATATTGAAATTGGTAGAATTTGACTTGGGTGGATAAAAATGAAAAAAATTGGAAAAAGAGTATAATTTAAAATTTAATCATTAGAGAGTGTGAATAATTATATGGGTTCTATTGTATTATATTTTGATGAATATATTAATTTATAGATATGGTTATGGAATATACTAAATTAAATTCTTTTGATGGAGAATGGATATATTTATGAAAAGTAAAAGTGTTAGAATAATTTTGATCGGTTATCGAAAATAGAATGGATTGTATTGAAATGTATAATATATTTCGTCAACATTCATTACCATACCAAGGTATTTTAAAATACTTTTATGACATTGTATATTTTAATTATAATGTATGGTATGGTATTATAGTATAGTACATATGGATATATTAATATGTGTGTGTGTGTGTGTGTGTGTATTAATAGGTATTATTATTTTATTATGATTATTGATTATGGGTACATGTACTTGTATTTGTGTGATTTAGCCATGTATATAAATTCCTTTTAATGTTTATAAGAAATTATGGAAATATAATATATGTGGTTATTATGGTTAATGTGAAATTATCGAAATGTCCTTGTGAATAATTAAGGGTAAACAGTGGTAATATTGGTATGAGTGAATGAAGAGAATGAATAATTAGTATAATTGGAATAATTATGGATTAACAAAACTTTCCTATACATTAATAGAGTCGCTAAGGATGGAGCGCAATTATTATTATTTTAATTATGACTCCCTAAAGGGTAGGCTGAACTCATAGTTGTTCTTGTGGTGGCAGAAAGGGTATGTTGTAACCACGACAGTTTTTTATAGTGCCCTGGGAGGTATGTTGAACCCATGGTAGAATCAGTATTTATACACAATTTGATAGAGGAATGGGTGTGTAGAATAAGTATGATGGCCACGATCTATAATTACTCTAATTATGACCAATTCAGAATAAAATAAATCAGAATCAGAATTAGAGCAGAATAAATAGAATGTACTAAATTGTTTTGTTTACATATTGATATGTGCTATACAGTTTAGTATATATACTATACTGTTAAAATATAGAATAGAATACAAAAATAGAATCTAGACTTTAGACTGGGAAAACTGTAACACCCTTCTATTTAAAATTAACCACATAAGATATAATCTGAATTTTTTTTTTTTAACATAAAGATATATATATATATATATGTGCGAAAGTTGGATATGTATAATATCCTGGTTACACACATAACCCATATTATGTAACCCAAAAATACAAGTTTACTGTACCAACGTATATATATATATATATATATACATATACATATAGATACATATGCATAATTTGCATTAACACCAAAAAATACCCCCATCATCAAAATACTAGCCCTGTTAACGCCTCGAAGAGTTCGCATCCATATCCCGCGGCGTCACATTACCTGTAAAAATCACAATCCACAAAGGGTGAGCGAAACAGCTCAGTAAGGAAACATAATATTCTAATACAGAATTTGTTTTCCTACCATATATACTATACGATACTGATGACATAGAGGTTGTTAACTCATATCGCTTTAATATAATCTAACGAGATAAATACACTCCGACCATATATTTTGTATCACTATTCACATAATGCTCATAGTTATTATATATAATATAAATAAATTTACATGCATTTCAAAATAAAAAACACATGACATTTTTAACAAATTATCGACAAATATATGACCGGTCGTGCTAACACAGTTATGGATCGTGGGCACAAAGTAAATTCGCCCAACCCTCATCCATTCACACCACTCGTCTATCGGGCTGAGCATATATTTTATACATGATCGATTATATAATCTGGCTATAACCAAGCCAACGGGTGTGAAGGGTATCTGAATATTCTGATCCATAACTAATGTAGTCACACAATTAATACCACATGGCTTAAAACCATGCATTCATTTTTTTTTTTTGAAAACTATTGTACACTCAAACCATGCACAATAAATACCACATATGCGCACCTATACATACAGAAATGATAAATAACGTTCACATCTCGATTTTATGCGCATATAAAATTCGTTCACATAATGAATGTATAATGCACTTGCGGATAGTGATACCTAACCAATAATTTATAATACTTCCATAATACATACACTCGCAAATACCCAGTCTACCAAATTCACTGGGATTTATTCATCACAATTATAATTTCTACTATCACGATAAATATATCGTATACTATCCAATATTAATGGATAACCATATCAATGCATCATTTACTAATAAAGAATATTTATATAATAATTATAACTACTATAATTATTATGACAACCAACGTGCAACGTTCTGAATATTATGACCTATTCTAAATTCTATTAACCACGCTCCGATCACACGGCTATAATAATAATTCATTTATGCATTCCAGCAACCATATAAAGTATTATACATACATAACACATCAAAATATTTCTAAATCTCCACAATAATAACCAAAGTTACCATTTTACCCTTAAAATTTTTCCTCATTTTGTCCACCCAAATCAATTCCTACTAATTTTATTTGCTCCCTAATATACCTATACACATTCAAACATACCATAACATGTTAAAGTATATCATTTAGAGGCTCGATGAACAGTACTTCAAATTTACCATTTTGCCCCTCTTTCAATTTTCTTCCATTTTATACATTATTCTATACCCAATTTCATCTAAACATCATCCCTAAATCCATTCTTACACAAATCAACCACCAATCACAAATTCTATAAAAGAAAATTACATTTTATTACCTTTAAAATATGCTAATTGCTTGATTAAACTTCCCAACACCACAAAACCACCTAAATCACCATTAAAAACCATAAACCACTTTTAAAAATCACTTTTCATCACACCCATAAATTGAAATTTAGTGAAATCAAGAACTTTTACCGTCAGATTAAAACTCTCGACGCGTAGAACAACTTTTCCTTTTGCGGTAACACGTTTAATCGGGCGGATTAAAAGATTTTGGTTGATTTTGTCCAAAAAAATTGAAAGAGAAAGGAAGACGCACCTCACGGCAAGGAAGAAGAAAAAATAACTTTTGTTTCAATTTTGAAAAGTCAACCAAACTTATCCATATCCATATTTTTGAAAATTATACTATTACCCAAAAATATTTCAAAACTTGCATTTAGCTCCCAAGAAAATAATGAGACTACCCAAGCCATTTTTATATTCTTTCACTTTAGTCCATCAATTTTAATTACCACTTTTTCTTCTAATTCCTTGTGAAAAGACCATTTTACCCATAATAAAGAAAATTGGTCACTTTAGTCCTTTTTTATCCTTTATAGAGAAATTCACATCCTAATTCAATTCCACTTTTTTCATATCTTATTTGCAACATTTACAAGAGTTCTGGGTGATCAAAATCTGGCAGAGTCCTTTCGACCCTTAACGTAATGACAATTTTGCCCTTTTTAGCAAAATTGTCCCTTTTTGTCCAAAATAGAAATTTTGGCATTCTTATGCTTATAAAATCTATCTTTCCTTCTAACACACTCTATCATACTAATTTATATTCTTGACATCTAGCTTGATCAATCAAAATTTTATCAAATAACGATTTTACCCTTTTTATTTCCGACTTTCCAAAAATATACCAACCGCATCTTGAATTGAAATTAAATATACCAACATAATATTTATGAAATTTTAAGACTTTTTATGCGATCAAAACTCACTTTGGCCTTAATTTTGAGTGAAAAGACTATTTTGCCCTTACCCGACAAAATAACTTATTTAATCGATTTTCACTCGGTCTCCTTCCAATAACTCCATAAAATATTTTCAAAGATAAGAGATAATAAAAATTAGGGTTTATTTATATTTGAGTGTCACAAAAATAGAATGAATAGAATTAGAATGGTATAGAAATATAATAGAAAAGAGTGAGAAAAGGATATGTGTAACAAAATACTTCTGCAAACTAAAAGATGATGTGTAGTGATATTGATATTTGTTAAAAAAGCAATAAGTCATTATTGAATGATATTGGGGGTGTTCTGGTTTTTTTCTTTGTAGGTAATGTAGTTTATATATATATGCGAACTTTTATCAAAATTTTTATGAAAATTATTATTCATATAGTAGATGTACTATTTTAGTTAATGGATAAAATTAAATATGTATCTGTTAAAGTTTTGGATTCTTACTAAACAATTTATAATTGCTTACCTCTGTGATTGATTGTCTTTTCAGATATGGTTAGTGGCAGGACGGCTCTAGGGTGGTTCCTTTGAGACACAACAAGAATTTTGAAAAGTGGCATATCATGTTTTGTTTTAAAAAATTTTGGACATGTGTTTCAATACTACGGTTGTAATTTATAATTGTGTATATTTTACTTTTATTAGAAAAAATATTTAATAAAAAATTTTCTTTGATATCCACGATTTAATTAAATAAATTAAAATTCTGAATATTTAATCTTAATATATATATATATATTTATATACATATACACGTATGGTGTGTGTGTGTGTTTGTGTGTGTGTGTGTGTGTGTGTTAGGGTTACGGGTTCCATACATGGTTGGTAGAAAAATCACTTATTATTCATGATAACATAAAAATTTGGCCCTACAATTTCTTTCATAAAATAAAACTGGCCTTCTTATCCAAATGTATACCTGACTTGAGACATACACTCAAGGCTACTTGTGGATTTCATTTTAAACAATATATAAAGTTATGATAATAGCATAACAATAATAATAAATTCTTTATTTATTTTTTTTACTATTATATTACCCTAGCTAAAAATTAATTTTTTCAGAAAAGTCGTGTAACAATAATAAGATATAACGCACTAGTGTAAATCTGAGTAGTCATGTGGTGATACTCGTGATTGTGCTATAATATTTAGTCTATAACTATATCAATTTATAATAATTATATTAATACAAAATACACTGAGAGAGCACACTAATAACCTTCTATCATACTCATCTTTCGCTCACTTATGCGCCTTAAAGGCCTGTTATAGGCTACATGTTGTAGCTATAGAAATATTACACACACACACATACTAGCCTAAGGTTGCATCACTATCATAACAATGAATAAATATATATAAAATATTTAATTCAAACAAGTGCTTGGCACTCATAGTTGCAAGATATGCCACTCAAGTATTTTATAATAAAACTTTATAATTAATTTTAAAAAAATATAAGCTTAAATATTCATTTCATACCATTCTCTTAATTATATATATATATATATGCAAATATATTCAATTAAATTTTTAAAGTGCATAACTAAGTAAGTGTTAGAATCTTTACCTTGATTGCCTAGATTTATGTGCTTTCTAGTTTAAAAGATCATTTAATCAATCCAAGATCACAATTGAATTTTTCTCATCAAAACAAGTCCAACATATATCTCTGGGGTTGAAAATAATATTCGTAAGACTCAAAACAAAAAGTTTGGCCAAGATTGGACCATTAACTAGTTAACTCGTTAACTCGTTAATAAATGGCTATGACAATAGGAAATATGACAACTTGAGCAGTGGGTCTCTATAGGTCTTAAATCTAATGGTGCGATTCGTTTCTCCATTTGATACATCATTTATCAAAAATCTAGCCGAAAAGTTATGGCTATGATGACATTTTTGGGAAGAATTCAACGACTTTTAAGTATGATTCTTGTAATAGTTTTACTTGTCGATATGAGTTCACTGATATGCTTGATTTTTTCAAGAGAAAGTCAGGATTGGTCGAAAAGTTGAGTTAAAAAATTTTTAAAACTCTAAACAAAATTTGATAGAGATTTAGAGGGTCAATTAAGGTGAGGTTCCCAACAGTAGCATAAAGACGTTGAGTAGGTCGTGTAATTCAAAAATCATGACGATCACACATCAGGAAGGGGTTCGTCAGAAAGGTGACCAAATTTTCTATAGAGAGAGAGAAAGTAGAGAGCCTATCAGAAAATAATGGAAATGTTAAGGTATTTATAGAAAGCCTTCTAAAATTTTACTTAAACCATAAATATTCAAAAATTATTTAATTTTATTCAAATTTTCTTACAATTCAATACTTAACGAAAACTGACAAATTACCAATATTTTTTAATATTCACGTATTTATTAAATATTTTGTAAGGCATAATAGATCTTACATAATAACAATGGTTTAATAATGAGGTGACTAATTAACTTATTATGCAAGAAAACAGTATTTAACACAACAAAAATAAGTTATCTATTTGTTCACACCTTTGCTTATTGCATCATGTGTTAGCTGTTTAATGAGTATAAAAAATTGCACTTACTGTGTATTCATTACATACAAAATCTTTTCATAAAGGCAAATGACTTGTAAAATTGTTAAATGTTGGAAGGATATCTATTTACGAATTGACTGTTAATTTAATAATTATAGAAAACTTGTAAAAAAAATTATAAAACATGGATAAACTTATAAATTCTCAAAATTTGATGCATGACACGTCATATTTATAAGAGAGTCAAATTCTTGCCAATAAATAAAGAATAATAAAAATGAAGCAATTTGTGTGTATTTCAATTTATTTAACTAAATTTAATTGATAATATAATAAAAAGTAGAGTAAAAGTGTTGGGTCAACTCAACTCACCCAAATATGTATTTTAAATTCTTGATTTATTTATAATGTAGTTTGATTTGGCTTTGGTGGCTAGGTGTAAGGCGAAATTGAACCCAAAGATATCATAAATAGAAACTAAAATGGTGAAATGGGAATGGGATAAATGGCATTTTCAAGACATTCAACAAAATGACAAAAATCTAATATCATGTCATATGTTGCCACATGAAAAATAAAAAAGAGTGATTTTGTAGAAATAATTTTTAAAAAATTATCAAACATGTATAAATCTATAAAACTTGTTAAATATTTAAATATTATTATCATTTTTTACAATGTTAATTCACCAAAAATTACTTTGAAAAAAGAGAGAAAAAAAAATAAAGAAAGAGAGAGAAAAATCACCTACATTTTTTAAGTGTCAAGTGGTCTTTTCGGTGGGAAGCAACTAGTAGAAAATGACAAGCGATGATGAATAGAAATCGGTAAGCGACGAATGATAGGTACCAAACTAGATTTGATTTGCAAGAGAAAGGTAAAGGATCGGTTGCAATCTATAGAGGAATGTGAAAATGAAAAGATAAAAGCAACTAGGTTTTCGCCATTTCACTTTTTAACAAAGATGGTAAAAGTGTCGGTTCTTAAATAGTAAAATTTGGCTTAACTTGAATTAGGAGAGTAAAGGTTCATTGTAGACTTGGGCCAAGTTTAACTCAAGCCCATGAGTCGATTTATTATTTTTTAATAAATATAAATATTATAAATTTATATGTATATATATATATATATTCTTAATCTTAAGAAGAGCACATTTAGGTTCTTTAGCTGGCTTAGGCTTAGATTGAGCATTTTCTTTTTTGCATGAGGCCACATAGGCCCAATTTTCAAGGGCTAGCCTAGCTTGATGCAATCCATTTGCCACCCTTATTTTTTTAGGGGGGTGTACTTATAAATCTCTTATCTTTTTAACAATAATTAAATAACTGACACTTAATATTATATGAATTAGGTCCTTAAATATGTATAATAAAACAACTATTAAAAATAAAGTATAATAAATTATTACAGTTAGATCCTTAAAATAAATTTTCAAAATAAAATGAAATTAAAGATACTTATTAATATATTCATCATATTAACTTTTATTATTTTGTTAATTTAGGTTATTACAAAAAAATAAAAAATATTCATTACATTAACAAATATTAATAAAACATTATAATAAGTTGTATTACAAGATATATATATAGGCCTACAATAAATTTCATTATATGGTTTTAACAATAATTTTATGTGTCTTTTAAGTCTATATGTTATATATTGCAATACAATAAATACATTAGCAATTGTATAATTTAATTCAATAAGATTCATTCAACACATCTAATGTCTCATGGGTATATTTTAAAATTTGTTACTATAACAAAATTTATAATTATTTGATATGTTAGAATTCATTATAATTGTATATCACTGCAAACATATATAATTAATCAATATTTAGATCAATTAGTTATCTTCAATACAGTAGCATTGTCAAAGTTAAACATGTATAACAAATAATAATACAATCATAAATATCTAATTTGTTATTTTTAAATTTCTTGTTAACATACACACACATATGTATGTATGCACGTATCTATATATTGTATATATTATAAAGTTTAATGAATTGAAATATCAAAGAAGTTAATTGTGGAAATAACTTGATTAATATTATCTCTCAAATTTATTAAAGTTAATATACTAAGTTGCTAACCAACAAAATGTTGGAAATTTTTAGTTCTCCCTCAAAATTCTCTAGAAATAATATATTAAATAAGTAATAAATAAAGATAAAAATAAATAAAAAATCAATTACATTGTGCAAGTATTTAAGTAAAAAACTCTTATATTAAAGAAAAACTACAATAACGAGAATGACAAGAGAAAAATTTACTATATTAAAAATTATTACAACCATACTCTCAATAATTTTTCCTTATCTTCAAATCCTAATTATGCTTAAATCTTAATCTCACTATTTCTCTTAATAAAATTTGCTAACTCTATAGATTAATACTTAGTTTTAATAAACTTGAGAATGATACTAAATCTCAATAGATTCCTTACCTCCTGGAAATTATCTATTATCATAGATTACATTGTAAATAGTGTGTAATCTTATTTGACAAGTGATCTTAATCTTCATATATATAGTAACTAATAAATTATTTTTTTTTCTAATATTAGCATTTTATTTTCTTGTACAAATCGAATTTTACTTTAAATAAGTAAACCCTGTAATGTTATTACTTAATCACTATAATATATATTCTCCTAAAATTAAAAAATATTAAGAAGAAATATACTAAGATACTCCTAGTTATTTGGAATATAAATTTTTGTTAAAAAATAAGTCATACATCCCAACAATTTTCACCTTAGTGAGTTTTTTAATTTGGGCAACAAACCATGATAAAATAATCTTCATCATTATTATATCCACACAATCATGTTATCTTTACCTTTTTTGATATACTTTACTAAAATTCATAAGATCTACACTCATATAGGGCTTATGATAAACACTCTACTTATAATTAAGTTCCATATGATAATCTTCTCCAATGGCAGCATGATTCTCAATATAGAAAATTACCATACTTCACCATATTTAAAATATATACTATTTAGAATCAAATTTTAAGATTTTCTTTGATAATCGTCAAACACCAAGTTGAAAAGTAACCACTCCCATGTTTGGCTTCCTTTAGAAGTTTTCAACAATCGATGTAACATTTTGTATAACCATTAAACTATGCCTAGTGTGCAAAAATAATGTAGATAATTGTAATAACACATCACACATCATCTTTCATGGCAATCTTATGCCACCAAAATGTCTTATTCATCTGTCTCAGAAAAAATCAATCTCTTTATAAAGAGTAAAGACCTATCACTAGCAGCATTATTAGTATCTCCATTATTAGTGTAGAGTCGCTAAATTTGCTCTATGCAATCCTTTTTAAGGTGCTTTGATTACCCACACCTTGAGTTTCACTTCGACTTCAATATCTTATTTCCTCATATTGAATTAATATACCCATTACTCGTAATTTATCATAAACTAAAATTAATTCTTCCATCAAATTCTTTGACATCAAATTTCACTAAATTTGAATATCTACTTGTTGATATATTTCTTTTGCCTAGAATTTAGGACTCTAATACTACTTGTTGAAAACTTTTAGTTCTCACGCCAAATTCTCTAAGAGGAATATATCAAATAAGTAATTTATAAAGATAAAGATATAGAAACATATCAATAATAACATAAAAGTATTTACATAAAAAAAAATCTTATACTAGAGAAAAACTATGGCCACTAAGGACGATCAGAGAAAAATTTATTATGTAAAAAAAATATTACAATTACACTCAATAATTTTCTCTCACACTCAAACTCTAATTACATTTAATTATACCCAAATTTTAATATATTTCATTTTTTTTTTCAATATAATTAGTTTACTCCAAAGATTAGTACTTCATCTTAATAAATTAAAAATTGATACTAAACCTCAATAGACTTATTGTCCCAAGAAACTATCAGTTATCAGAGATTATATTGTGAATTGTGTGTAATTTTATTTTATAAATAATCTTAACCTCTATATATATAGTAACTAATAACCTATTTCTTCTAATATTAGTATTTACCTTTCTTATACAAGTCAAATTCTACCTTTAATAACGAAATATCATAAGGATATTACTTAACCACTAAAACATGAATTCTCCTAAAATAAGAAAGCTATTAATAAGAAATATACTATGATACTATTAATTATTTGGAATATAAATCTTTGTTGAAAAAGGAGCCATATATCTTATAATCTTCATCTTGGTAAGTTTTTCAACTTTAGTAACAAATCATGATAAAATAACCTCCACCATCATTAAATCCACACAACCATGTTATCCTCACCTCTTTTGATATCCTTTACCAAATTTATAAGATCTACAGTCATATAAAGGCTATGATAAATACTCCACCTACAATTGGGTTTCATATGGGAAATTTTTGTAATGGTAATATGATTCTCAACAAAGAGAATTACCATACTCCACAATATTCAAAATATATACTACTTAGAATTAAATTCTAAGATTTCCTTTGGTATGTGTTCAACATCATGCTAAAAATTATCCACTTCCATATTTGGCTTCTTTAGAAGTCCTTAGCCATCGACATAAATTCCACCACACCTTGTATAATTGTCAAGCCATGCCTTGTGTTCAAAAATAACATGGACCATTAACAATGACATGTCACACATCCTCCTTCATGGTAATCTAATGTTATAAAAATGTTTTCTTTATCTATCTCAAACAAAATCAATCTCTTTTATCGATAAGAGGGACTCACTATTACCAATATTATTAGTATCTCTATTACTAGTTTAAAGTTATATGGTGAACTTGCTCCATGCAATCTTTTTTAAAGTTTTTTAATTGCCCACACCTTGGGTTTGACTTTGGTTTCAATACCTTGTGTACCTAGATTGGACAAACATATCCTTGACTCATAATTTACCGCAAACTAAAATTAATTTTCCTATTAAATTCTTTGACATCAAATTTCACTAAATTTGAATATCTACTTGTTTACATATTTTTTTTACCTAAAACCTAGAGTTCTAATACCACTTATTAGAAATTTTTAGTTCTCGCCTAAAATCCTTTAGAAAGAATATATGAAACCAGTAATATAAAAAGATAAAAATGGAGAAAATAGCAATTATCGAACAAAAGAATTTATGTGAAAAACTTCTATACCAAAAAAAAAATCACAAGTTACCAAAGGCGATGAGAGAAAAAGTTACTATATAAAAAATTGTTACAACTACACTTTCAATAATTCTCTCAATATTATTTGTATACTTAAGAGATTAATATTTGATCTCAATATACTTGATATTAATATTAAAACTCAATAGCTCTCATTTTTTAAAATTATCTATTATTAGAGATTATATTATGAATGACATATAATCTTATTTTACAAGTGATTACCTCCCTATATATAATGACTAATAACCACTTAAATATGAATTCTTTTGAAATAAGAATATTATTAATTAGAAATATACTAAGATATCCCTAGTTACTTTGATACTACTTGTTGGAAACTTTTATTTCTCACCCAAAATCCTCTATAATGAATATATCAAATGAATAATATATAAAGATAAAAATGAAAAAAAAAAATCAATCATACAACACAAGTATTTACGTTTAAAATTTTTATATTAGAGAAAAATCATAGCTGCCAAAGATGAAAAGAGAAAAATTTACTATATAAAAATTGCTACAACTACATTTTAGTAATTTTTCTTCAAACTCAAACCTTAATTACAACCAATCATATCTAAATTTTGATAGATCCATCGTTTCTCTCAATAAAATTTGTCTACTTCAAATATTGGTATTTCATTTCCATAAACCTAAGTTGATACTTAACGTCAATAAATCCTTTGCTCTCAAAATTTATCTATTATTAAATATTACATTATGAATGACGTATAATCTTATTTTTCAAGCGATCTTAATCTTCTTATATATAGTGATTAATAATTTATTTCTTTTAAAATTACTATTTCCTTTTCTTATACAAGTTAAATTTCACATTGAATTAGTAAACCCAATAAGGATATTACTCAACCACTAAACTATGAATTCTCCAAAAATAAGAAAACTATTAACAAGAAATATATTAGAATACTCTAGTTACTTGGAACATTACTATTGTTTTTTGTTTATGCATGCTTTCTTTGAGGTTTATATTTATTATTAATTAGAGTATATATTCATAATTTTGTTATCATGTCAAACTAAACTCAATATTCTAATTTTTATTATATCAAATTTATTTTTTTTATAGAAAATATTATAAATAAATTAAAACTAAAACTCAAAAGTCTTATTTTTTAGAACTACATTGACAATGATTGGTAGTTGAATTGATACATTTACTCATTTATTAATAGAATAGTAAATAGGTTGGCAGATTGAAATAACATATTTACTCGTTTATTAATCAGGTAATAAATAGATTGGTAGGTTGCAATGATAGGATTACTTGAATAAGTAATTGTGTCATCAATAGGTTAGCAAGTTGGCAAAATGTGATTACTTAAAAAACTAATTTGTTAAAAATGGGTTGGCAGGTTAAGAAACTCAAACCAGAACATCAGTCATTTATTAAATAGGTAACACTGAATGCAACATATTACTAATTGTGTCAAATTTGTCAAACTGGAGCTTGAATTTTCATGTTAGGTTTGTTTTAGATAACCATGTTGTGTTTATTTTTGCCATATCTAGTACTCACATTATAATAATGTAAGTTTTAGAGATTACATATCAAGAATTTTCACTATTTCAAAATAGGGCATATAAAAAGAAAGTGCAAAATTTAAGGTAGGAAAGAATAATGCATCCCAGATTGTGGGAGTGAGAAATATTCGCTTGGAGACTAGTGTTAGCTATCAATTATTGTTATAAGATGTTAAACATATTTCATATATTAATTTGATCTCTAGTGTCAAGTTTTAAATAATAATCTTAGTAATCACTTTAATGAAGGTAAATAAAATTTTTTCAAAAACTCTTTAGTTTTATCCAAGGAAAGAAAATAAATATTTTTTATGTAATGCAAACAAACTTTAATAAATCAAACATAAATATGTTTATATTCTTAGACAATGCCTATGTCTATATCATCATGATGAAAGATCAAATATTGATAATAAAGCTAAGAGTTTATATATTCTTAAGCTATGAAAATGAAGAATTTGGGTATAGATTATAAAGGCTAATGTATAAGAAAATCATCTCAAGTAAGCAAGTTATATTTCTTAAAAATTAGATAGTGAATAGTGTTAAAAATGTTGATAAGTCTCAATCATCACTTGAAATTTTGATTACTTTTAGTTTAATTCTTCCACCTGCATCTTATAATGAATATGCGATATACAAATATGAAGGTTAAGATGATACATTTGATGATGATAGTTACTTTGAATAAGCACATGTAGAACCACCTATATTACTAACTGATCCTTCATTGAGAAGATCTACGAGAAAGCAAAACTTTAGTATAAAATAATTTTCACATAAGTATATGATACTTATAAATAAAAAAGAGCCAAAAAATTTCAAACAACCATGCCTTACTAATAAAAAAGTGAATAGTCTAAAGCCATGCAAGAATAGATGAAATCCTTGCATAAGAATCACACCTATGACTTAATGAAATTACTTAGGAGTAAAAGGACTCTAAAGAAAATATTGATTTACAAGGTAACGTCTAAAAATTTTAATGAATTTAATTGTTAAAACTTTCTAGGTTGGTTTATTCGTGTACAAAAATAGGTATTTAGTATTTTCCAAAGATGTCAAACTTGCTCAATACTCAATTGATGCTTAAAGTAGATATTTAGAGCAATTCAAAGGCTATGTGCTTAAGTAATCTTTTTTTAGAAATTTGGTGCTTAATAAGTGCTCGAGCAATCTTTGTGAAGTTTTCAACACTTAAGTATTGCTCAACTTTTGCTCGAGTGACCACTTACTTAAGAAAGGAATTTGATGTATGCTAGAATGCCCTTACGTAAATAAAAAATCATAAGTTGTGTTTTTAGGATTGGTAACAACTCTTTTTATTTTTTATTTTCTTTCTTTCTTTAAGTAGAGATTCTTCCTTTGAGTTACCCATAGCCATCATAACATATTTTGTTTTCAAGAATCGCAAATATTCTCTTGTTCTTAGTAATTTATGATTGATTATTCTTGAAAGTCATAATCACCAAAGTTTTCTCTCTCTAAAATTCAACTACAAACCTTTAGAGCTCTACAAAATATTAGTGGCTAGAGTTCCATTCCTAAAGCGTATTATTTGTGATTCTATACGTGTATAAAATAATCAAAGTTTTAATTAGTAAAATTGTGAGAGTTCTTATAAAAAAAATTATTAATTGTAAGTTTTCTCTTTCTAGTAGATTTTAAGGTGGCTTTTAGATAGTCCGGAGGGTTTTCACATATGGCAATGAGCTAGTAGGCCATGTCACTTTGTGTTAGTCTTTACCATTAGTTTACTTACATGTACCATATTACATTCCATTCCATCCAGACGTATGGTATCGTTTAATAGGTAAGGATTTTGTTATGGCTTTTGTTTAGAGTGGCACTTTATAATGCTCAAGCACTCTCACTTAACTAACACTCTCAAATTTTGCTTAACAAAATCTATAAAGGTTAGCTTCACACACACCATAAATATGGTAAAGTAATCAAAGAAACAAGTAATATGATATTTATGAAAACACCAACCTTCAACCTTTTACTTACTTGGAACAAAAAATAATACAAGCTCACTACTCGTAGTGAATTTACTCAACGCAAATATATAATGTTCTGTCACTTGTATCACTTGTATGTAAAATTTCATATCTCACACCTTTGGGCTCTCCTAATAGCCTTACTTATAGTAAAACCAACACTCTTAATTTTTTAGGGTTATTAAGCATATTAATTTTTCTATAATTATAGTATATAGCAATTTAAAGCACATCTAAAATCTATCTTATGCTTAAGAGTTATCCATAACATAATCCTAACTCATTTAAAAGTTTTGCTTTTTTCTCGCCACATTGCACTTCTAGTAAATCTTGAAGTCTACCTTTAGTCGGCTATTTATAACTACTTATGTTTAAGTAAAATTTGAATTCTCACATTCAAGAGTCTTACTTGCCCTTAACTTGACTAAGAAAAGTTTGCCTCCAATTACACTTACTAGTAGCTCACTTATACTTAAACTCTACTATATCTAAATAACTATGCTCTAGTATGTTTGGTTTGTCTTTTTACCTTTTGACTTTGTACTCTTGTGTTTCTCACCTTAAAAAGGCTCTTTAACCTTATGTTGAGTAACACATTTTGATTTTATTATGAACTTTTGGGTATATTATTGTAACATCCTTAAATTCAGATGTCGTTGGAGTACCTTAGCACATGTATTTTTAATGTATTTTTATTATATTTTATTTATTAATTGGGTAAAAAAATATAAAAGAGAAGTTTTAGATACGTGATGGGAGAAAATTTAGTGAAAACAGGTTCAAATAGTGATAAAGGGTAAAATTATTATTTTAAAAAAGTAACAAAGGACAAAATTAGAGACTAATAAGGTAAAAGTTATATGATAGAGAATATTAGAGGAACGAAGTGGTTGAATAATCCCAAAATGACAAAAATCATAATTTTGCTAAAAAGGGCAAAATTATCATTTTGTCTAGGGCCAAAAGGGTCACGTTGAAATCCAACTACTTGAAAATCCTTCAAATGTTATGAATAATAAGTAGAAAAAAATTAAAATTTTATTTGGATGTAAATTCTCTTAGAAAAGATGAAAAAAGATAAAAATGACCTTTTATGTTCACCAAGGGCAAAATGATCATTTCAAAAAGAATCTAAAGGTAAAGTGAGAGCTAAATTTAAAGGATATGAAGAGAATTATCTTAAAATAGTATGGGTAGTATGGTAAATGTATTAGGGTATAAAAATTTTTTTTAAAAAGGTTAAGGGGTAAAAAGATAAAATGGAGAGTTTAGTATAAAAAGTGAAAATTGCTGGATTTTTCTTCACATTTCTTCTTCTTTGACTGAAGCAAACTTCTCCATTTCTCTCTCAAAATTTTTGAATCTTTTAAGCCAAAAATCTTACTAAATAAAAAAGAAATTTAAAAATTTTAAGAAATTTCTTAAGGAAAAGTTGTTAAGTAAGGTGAGAATTTTTTTTTGTTATTATTTTTGCATGGGTTTATGGTATTTTAATTTTTTGATGTTGAGGTTAATGGGTATTAATGATGAAAATAAGTGAAAAAGGGAGAAATAAAGCTTAATAGTGGAAAGATTTTACATTTTTAATGTAAGAAATGCAAAACTCCAAATTTTTGATAAATTAAGGTTTGTGTATTGTTAATATTGTGATGATTTTTATGAATATATTGTGTAATGAATATAGTAAAATTATGTGATGATAGTTTAAGTGAAAATATTGGAGAAAAATGAGTTATATGTATGCATGTCTAATCGGCCAAAAAGAAATGTATTATGGTTGGTTAGATTTTTGTTGTTTAATGTTTATAATAATAAATTATGAAAATAAAATTGTTTTGGGGTAAATTGATATGTTTGTTTGTTGATCGAAAATGAAGAAAATTAAAAGTATGAGTATGGGTATGTATTTTGCCAACATGAAAAGTTAATGATTAATTATGTTTTGGCCATATTATCGCAATTATATAGTAGTGAATGCATGTGAAGTAAGTGAATGGTATGAAAAGTAAAGAAAATGAGAAAAAATTTAGAAAAATGGATAAATGTAGAAGTTCAGTATGTAGTCACTATTTAGTATATTTTTTGCTAATTACGTTGTGTATGTTTTGGACAAAATTTATTATTTTAATATTTAAAGTATATTATTTGTGTATGAAAATGATCAAAAATGAATTTGTAAAAAAAAAAAAAAAAATTCATTGTCGGAGAATAAGTGTGATTATAAAAGTTAGAAGTATACGATCCATAGTATACTTTAATTATGATCGGTTTATACTAAGTAAGAATAGATTATAATAAAATGAAATGGAATAAAGTGACAGGGGAATAAAAGAGAAAAAGAAGGTTATTATTATTATTATTATTATTATTATTATTATTATCTTAAACCATTATTAATTGTATGGTTGGGATGTTATAAGTATTAAATTATTGTTGTAACATTTATATTTCTTACTGAGTAATTTTTATATTACTTATTCTATTGTTAAACTATTTTTCAAGTACATCTAGTCGGACAATAGATCCGAGCAAATCCTCTGAACGGTGACCAATAAAAAGGGTGGGTATAAATATTATACCATTTTTGATCGAACATGTGTGTGTGTGTGTGTGTGTGTGTGTGTGTGTGTGTGTACTCTTGTCTAAATGATATAAGAAATGGTTGGGCACGTGTAAGTAGATTTTTTAGATATAATATATTAATGATAGAAAATACTATTTTGACATTACTAATTATAAAAAAAAAAAAATTCAACATTTACTTTTCAATACTATCACTTACTTATTATGATATTGGGTATAAGTTTCCACAATTATTCTCTTATGTTGCATAATCAGCTCGTTGCTATAGAACCCGTATAAAAATCCTTGAAGCTATTTAGGTGCATGATATTGCATCCATAACATATTGATAGTGTATTATATATATAAAAACATTAAATCGAGCATGCGTTCATTTAGTCAACATTAAAATAGGGCATATAATATTATGTATATTTTTATGTGTGATTTATTTAATTTCTTAATTTTATTATCTATATGAAGTTAAGAATCATTAAAACTTTAAAAAGTGACATAATTAAAAATTTGATGAACTAGTAAGGTTATTTTAGGATTTTTCTTATTAAATCAAGATTAAATTAGTAATTTCATACTTTATTAAATTATAAAACAAATTGAAATTTTACAATTATGTCTTAGTTGATATGATTGGGTAGAATAAAGTGGAATTGCTATAGAAATCCTTCTTGGCCGAATTTTCCCTTCTTTAACTACTTCCCTCAGTTTCTCTAACTTGCATCAAATTCTCTCATTTTTTTTTTTTCACTCATTTCTCTCATCTCGCGCCATTGATAAACCATTGAAATACCTTAGAAAAATTATAGAAAATCCTATAGCCAAAAAATCTAAGAAAACTCTTGATTTCCAATTAGTTCTGTAGGAGAGAAAATTCAAGGAAGGAGATTTTAGGCTTAGGAAGCTTGTAATGAGTTTCTTGATTATTATTTATACTTAGAATCATGTTGGAAACCACTTGAAAGCATGTTATAATTTTTTGTTTTAGAAAACTTAAGAAACCGGAATTGATTTTGTGTGTATATGTTTTTTGTTTGGATATATGATGAATTTGATGCTCATGTGAGTATATATTAAATAGTAATTTATTTTAAAGGCGTGTATATGAATGTATCTAATGTTTAAATGGGTGTGAATGTATATTTGGTTGTAGGAAGAAATACATTTTAATGATATGTATATGTATGTAACATGTATAGTTTGAAATTAGCTAAATTATTTCATGTGATCCCTAAGCCATATTGAATACTTTTAATTCAAGAGAATAAAATTAAATGAAAGTTCTAAGTGTAAGGGAAAATGTGGTATCAATTAGTGTTGAACTATATAAATTATAAATTTTAGAAATTTATAATCACATGTGACCAAAAATGAAATTAGTAATTATTTTGATACTAAGAATTAATGTACAAATTTCTATATCTTTGATTAATAATAACATGCATATTTGGTCATCATTGAGTGCTTAAAAGATTGATATGTCATGTGTAAAAGTTTAGAAATAAATGAATAAAAATTTGATGAGAAGTGGATGCAATAATATTAAGTGTATTTTAAATTTGTTGTAACGTATTTTGGTGTGATGAATAAATTTATGGATTAATGCTAATGCCTTAATAAGCATCGATTAAGAACATATACATCACGTGCATTACATCAGGGTTATGTTTTCATATATTTGGTATATTGATATTATATATATATATATATATATATATCTATCTATCTTATCTAGGCCTTAATATTGCAAAGGAAGGTTCTGTTTAGAGAAAGGATTAGTTTTTAGAATAATTATCCTCTCGTGAACTGTGAGTAGATGGATGAACTTTTAATATTTTTTAATAAATAAATTTCAATGCTTTATAAATATGAATTTATTTTTAACGTATTTTGATAAAATAAATTTAAATATTTAATTATTTTATAAAATTAAATTTGTAAATGCCTTGTGAATATGAATTTAGAAATGTTAGAGTAAGAGTATATTTAAAAGAAATTATGATTTAAGAATTGTAAACATTACTTGTGGATAAATGATTCATGAAAGGATAAATTTTATATCGATATTTAATGAGTATGAACTGTCAAACTATTGAAATTGTTTTGTGATATGATATATGGTGTAAGTGTTCAATGCGAGTGCTTCTTTGCATAGATTTATACTTGCATTTATATATACACATTTTTGCAATTATTAGAGAAATTGGTGAGAGAGAGGTTACCCATTTCCGCTTTTATCATCTGATATGGGATAAAGAAGAGGTTGCTACTGGATAAAGTTAGTGTCTGATATAACACCTTTTATCCAAGCCAATGCTAATGAGTGGGTTTAGCTTAAGATGTCAATTAGATGTGCATTGGGAATGTCTCAGGGATAGTTTCCTAACAAGCCCACATGTTTTATTAGATCATCTACAGATTATATATATATATATATATATATATATGAAAGTTTTTTTATAATTTATTTGAATATCAATGACTGATTAAAATTTTATAAATTGTATGTTTTTAAATATGATATTTTTTCTCATGTGTTATAATTTTTGTTTACTATTATCCATTTATTCACTAAGTTATTACTAACTCTTTTATTTCTTTTAAAAAATATTTTTTGATTAAATAGTTCTGAGAAAATCATAGTTCACATCTTAAGTATTTAGTTTTATGGTTGGTATTTTGTCAAAAAATTATTTAGGTATAAAGTATTCTTCGCGACTATGTATGAAAATAGTAAGGATCCAAAATTTTTCTAATGTTACTTAGTTGTTAAAATATTTTATATATATATATATATATATATATATAAAGTATGATTTTGTATATATGGGATACTATAAGCCTTACACATTTGTGTAAGTTACTAGTGGAAGGTAATTTTTACAAGCACAAATGAGTGTGATTATTATATGCACACACACACACACACACATATTTCATTATACTTATAAATTTTGATAGTTATAAATAACTAGAGAAATTAGTAATGAAGTACACTAAAAATATTAATGGTCTTCATTCTAGTTTTAGTTGTTAAAGAGCTTATCGCTTCCATGATCATCTGAACAACAAAAAGTCTATTTATACAGTGGTATGATTCATTTGGTGTATGCAGCCAAACTATACATTGATGTTCGATATTGATATCTCTAACAAGTAGATTGGTGGAAGGTCGTTCAACTACTATCTTTATTGATCTTTTTGGCTAGTAGATATAAAAATTGACAATGATAGTGTGCTGATAGGTATTATTAGATTAAAAAAACATTATT
>CP135557.1:5591430-5656767 GCA_032402905.1 Khaya senegalensis | reverse complement strand
TTATTATTATTATTATTATTATTATTATTATTATTATTATTATTATTATTATTATTATTAATTGTAGAGTAGCATGATCATCGTTGTTGTTATTATTATTATTATTATTATTATTATTATTATATTGTTACTATATTAGTTGTAGTAGTAGCATGATCATCGTTATTGTTATTATTATTATTATTATTATTATTATTATTATTATTATATTGTTATTGTATTTAATATATAAGTTTACATTGTAGAAGGTAGTTAGATGGCATAATTCAAGTAGGATAGTGTGCACCTAAGAGAGAATTAATATGATAATATATAGTCAATCTCTAATTTAAACAATCAATTTTATATATAATTATTTTTTAATAAATAACATAATTAAATGAATTATATAAACAATTAACTTAAGTTTCATAAATAATATAATCCTATTTCACAAACAATGACCTTTATTATAATATATTTTTAGTTAAAATAATTCATAATGAGTGCACACAATCATGATATGGGGTGTTTATAAAGGATAAGTGAACAGTATTTAAAATAAAGCAAATGAAACTTAAAACATTTAATATAAGATTTGAAAATGAGTATACAGATTTTGATAATTATTCATTCGAGTGTACAAGTACATATGCATTGGATTTGAAATATAAGGTAAAAAGTTGAAACAAAAACATCAAAATTTGAAATGCCAAGAACAAAACTTAAAATATAGTCCAAAATACTTGAAATTAGCAAGAACTTAAAACCAATTTCAATAAGATGCACATAGCCAAGTTGTATAGGCACTAATACTTTACACAAAACTTGAAAAACACAAAAATAAAGAATTGAAGTCATATTCTTAGAACTTGAAATGCCATGAACATAATTTAAAACATAATGCAAAAGACTTGAAACATAAAGACAAAACTTAAAAATCAATTATAATGGGTGCACGCAGTCAAATTGTGGATGTTTACAAATATGGATACTTATACACAAAAACTGAAACACAAAAATATAAAATTGAAATTAAATTATAAAAATTTGAAACAATATAAACAGAATTTGAAATTAAGTGTAAAACACTTGAAACAAGCGAGCAAAGACTTAAAACCATTTTTATATAAGTGCACACGGTCAAGTAGTAAGGTGTGTCTATAAATAAGTATCTGTTCATTAAATTTGAAATACCAAGGCCAAGAGTTGAAACTAAAATTTCAGAATTTGAAACACCATGATCAAAACTTAAAATTCAATTCACTAAACTTGGAACACACAAGCAAGCACTTGAAACTATTTTTGTAGGGTGGGCACAACCAAATAGAAGGGTATGTATAGACATAAGTACATGTTCACTAAAATTGAAATATTAAAGCAAAAAGTTGAAACCAAAATTTTAGAACTTGAAACATCATAATCAGAACTTGAAACTTAGTTCAATAATTTTGAAATACGCAATTAAAAGCTTGAAACCATTTCCATATGAGTGCACACAACCAAATAGTAAAGTGTGTATAAATATAGTTACTTGTTTATTAAACTTGAAACACGAATGCAAAGAATTGAAATTAAAATTTCAAAATTTAAAACAGTGATCGAAACTTAAAACAAAATTTGAAACACGTAAGCAAAGACATGAAATTATATTTTATAAAAGTGTATATAGTCAAGTAGTAGGGTATGTACAAACGTAGATATATTCACAAAACTTGAAACACCAATGCAAAAGGTTGAAACCAAAATCTTGAAACTTGAAACCCAATTCATTGGACTTGAAACACGTAAGTAAAGACTTGAAACCATTTTTATAAGAGTACACATAGCTAAGTGCTAAGGTGTATGCAGGCATAAATATCTATTTACTAAACTTGAAACAGCAAAGCAAAGAGTTAAAACTAAAATTCCAAAACCTGAAACATCGTGATTGAATCTTAAAAGCCATTTCATTGAACTTAAACACGCAAGTAAAGAATTGAAATCATTTTTTTAGGTGGTGCATATAGTTAAGTAGTAGGGTGTATACAAATATAGGTACTTATTCACTAAATTTAGGACACAAAAATAAATAGTTAAAATTAAAATTGTATAACTTGAAACATCATGATTGAAACTTGAAAGTGATTTTACTAAACTTGAAACATATAGGTAAAGACTTAAAACTATTTTTATTAATGTGCATATAGTCAAGTAGTAAGGTGTATGTAGATATAAGTACTTGTTCATTGAATTTGAAATACTAAGATAAAAAATTGTAATAAAAATATTAAAACTTAAAACGAAATAAATAGAATTTGAAATATTGTATATGAAAGTTAAAATAGGTAAAATATATTTTTATTGATATAATAATTAATAAATTATATTATTAATATTTTATTAATTAAATATAATTTATTTTTAATATATTTAGAGATAACTAGTTGAATAACCAATTGTCTCCTTTTTTATTTTTATTTTTTGGTGTTCTAGTATTTAATTTTAGGATGCATTGATACACATATGGACCGTAGTTAAACTCAGCATAAAGTCACCAAACATAAAACACAAATTGGGGCCTAGAAAAAAAGATGTCCACATGCAATAAAAAAGTCTCCCATTGATGCAGAAAATCTTATAGTTGTTGCCACTTTTTCGAAGTGACCTGCCCCTTCACTGGGCATTGGAAATGATATTTAACACGTGTTCAAATTTAGTTCGTAGATTTATTATTTTAACTGCATTATGATTTTTCTTGTTATTAAAAATTAAATAATCAATTAAATTATCACGTGACTGAGAACATCTTACATCTTTTCATTATGTTATAACCATTGAGGGTGAAGTTAAAGTTACAATCATTTTAAATTACAATATATGAGACGGCAAAAACAATAATAATAATAATAACAATAACAACAAACTAACCACACATGTGATACATTAAATTTTTTTGAAGCAGTGCTTAAAATAGTCCAATTTTAAGACCCGTTCAAAAATTTAGCTTAATCTAAAATTTCTTATAGTTAAGGTTGAGTTATTTTTGTTCAATTTTGAACATATGGACAATCATTTTCTAGTCATTTTTTTATTAAGAAAATAGATTGTTTTTAGAATTAAAATATTAATTAGGTTAAAAAATAATGTATAATTTAGAGTGAAAAAAATATAGAATTTGTTCAAAATATATCTTGAATTATATATATTTTTAATCTAATTAACATTTTAACTCTGCCAAATAAATACAAAAGTTATTAACCTTGTTTTTGATTTCTTAATTTTGTACAACTTATTTTTTTGTCAGTAAATATTTTAAAAAATTATCGTAAAATGATTATTGATGTGTTTGTAAGTGAACAAAAACAGCTCAATTTTTGGTTTTGGTACAGTGGGCTTTAGAATAGAGAGCAAAATAAATTTGTGAAGGGTGTATGAATTTAAAGTTGAAGAAAACCCGAAAAAAAAAAAGTTTGAGAATATTTTCATCCAAAAATGCATCTTTCTCAAATATTATAAGAAAATTTTAATGGACTTTAAAATTAGGCCATTTTAAATTCAAATAAAAATTTTTATTTTTTTAAAAGATTGGAGTTTATAACTTTAAATCAATACATGAAATTAAATAAAATGATTTATTTACACGGGTTATAGTTTATATGCAGATTTAGCAAACAATACTTTGTAAATATATACAAGCAAATCAGAAACGAATAGGTAGACGGGACAGTAAGCCTAATTTAGCCCAAGGCCTGACACAAAACAAATGGTTTATCCTCTTAGGCATCTCAAACAATCAATCCAAAATTTTCTTTTTCAATGAAGCAGACTGATTTCATTTTCATCCATTAATTACTTGAATAAAGACCACATTTGGTTACATTTCATGTATTAATTACTTGAGTAAAGACAACGTTTGGTTACATGCCATGCAATTAGATCTTAAGAAACAGGCGCATGCTGATGTATTTACTTAGCAAAATATAGAATCACAAAAATATAAAGAAAAAAAAAAAACCAGTGATTAGACAACTTTAAATGAATTTCAAGTAGGCCACGACAAAGACGGGGTACCTTTCCCCAGTGTGGTGGAAGAGAGTTAAAGGTAAGCAATAATTTTTAATTTGTTTCTTCCTTGCGCACATTTCCTTTCGTCCTCTCCCACTCTCGTTCAAAGTTTCTCGTACTCATCTCCCTGTCTTATGCCTACACAAAATCTTTCCTATGCTCATAATAATGAAATTTGTTTCTTCCATTCTTCTATATTCATAATTAAAAATTACTTTCAAACTACATTTGATGCGTCACTTCATTTAATTTAATATATTGTGGTGATTTTATTTAATTTTGAAACTAAAATTTAAAATATATTTAATAATATTAATTTACTATAATATTTAACATTTGATATTTTCATTTCATAACCATCATAACTTAAAAATCATCCTACTTTAATACCAAACAAAATTTGAAGTATACTAATTAAATTAAATTTAATATTACACTATATTTAGTATGATATGAAAAATTTAGTTTAGATAGACTATATATTGAGACTTGAAGTTTTAAATTATAACACAAACTAATTTTTTTTATTTAATTGGCTTAAATCTATTTGAAATTTTATTTTTTTAATGGAAGAAATTAAATTAGGTTTAAAGTATTCTGTTATGACACTGCATTCAAATTGGACTAAATTATGGTGGGAATGCAACCTAAATTTCTAAATATAAATGAGATTAAGTCTATAACACTTGGACCTAATTTGCATGCACGCGGCTCTTTAAGCTTTTCCATGCAATGGTCAATTATAGGGATAGTGAATGGGTTGGGTTGACTGTGAAAATAGAGCCCATATGGACTCGTGCGTTAGACTAAATCTTTACAAAAAAGAAAAAGGTCTAGTTTGATCCTATCAGACGTGGCCCACATAAGCCTAGTCCTGGCCGACTTGTAGACTCTAATGAGCCCTTTTTAAAATTTTAAAAAATAATTAAATAATTTTTAAACAATAAAAGGCTCGTGGGCTCGCGACTAGCTTTACTTTTTCGACTCGGCTCAAATCTGTTGTGGGTTTGGCCCGAACCAGGCTTTAATGTTAATGGGTCAAGCCATCCCTAGCCAGTTATGACCCACGTGGCAAAAATATAAAGACATGTTTATATTTCTCTTGTGTGCTTCATTCCGTGGACATATAAATGATGATAAAACTAATGGCTTTATTAAGCAAATCACAGAAATTGGAAACACAAGCAAAAACTGGGAGTAGAAAAAAAAAAAGAAATGAGACAAAAAAGAAAAAGAAAAAGAAAAAGAAAAATTGTTGACGCACACAAAGAAGAGTTACAAAAAACATATTTATGTTAGAGATATACTTTAGGTCCAATTGAACTCATATACACAATTACATTATTGCATTGATTAATAAGATTGATAATTTTATCTATAAGCATATGTTATGTATTTAAGATATTTTATATGATAAAGTCCATAAAATAACACTCAAATGTGTCAATTTATTTAATATATGAGATCTTGTTATTATTCTCATATGTAGGTTTATGAATACCAAATGTTGATATATCCAATTTAGAATGGTATTTTTTATAATTTGATTAATGATAACAAAATATTTTAGTATAAAAAACTATAATTGTGAAGTTTTTGTATCTATATATGAACTTGTATACTAGTTCGACATGTGTGATACATATTGGATTTGAAGCGTTATATTTGTGGTATCAGAGTAAAGGTTTAAGATTCTGTAGATTCTAGATAATGATATAAGTTAATGTTTAAGGTTATATAGTGATAATATAAGCCTAGGTTTGAGATTTTGTTAACTTTAAGTAATGATAAAGTCGATATTTGAGATTGTGTATACTCTTAAGTGATGATATAATCAATGTTTGAGATTATGTAGACTCTAAGTGATAATATAGTCAATGTTTGAGATATTGTAGACGCTAAGTGATGACATAAGACCAAATTAAAGATTATGTAGACTTTAAAGAATGATATAAACTAAAGTTTAAGATATTATAGACTTCAAGTGATGATTTATTGATTGAATGTAATAATTTGAGATTTTGTATATTCTAAGTAATGATATAATAATTGAAGTAATAGTTTGAGATTCCCGAACATTAGAAATGATTAAAATTGGATTCTCTTGATATTAAAATAGGATTTTATGATTTATTGAAGGGTATGAGATTTTATAGACTTTAAGAATAATTGGACCTCAAGTTTAGAATTTCATAATTATTAGATAAGTAATGAAATTGATATTTGAGATGTCATAAAAGTGTAAGATGTGATACAATTATTATGATAAAGGATAGTGATTCTATAGACTTGTAGTTGAAAGAGTTAAAAGGAACTGAATAAAATGCCAAAACCTTATATTATATATGTATATATCTATTGATAATTTTGTTTTGTTTGATGTTATATATATATATATATATATATATATATAAGTTAGAATTTAAGGTATTGAAATGAAAGCAAACAATTGTATGAGTTATTAAAGTTACCTCTAGGAGTGTGAGAAAATAATATAATATTGGTGTTGTTATTGAAGATTTTGTGCAAAATTTTGAAGATTGTAATTGGGTCATGAAAGGTGTTTTTGCTTCCTCGAACATTTTGTGATTATGTATGATTTATGAAATATTAGAAAAAGATTTAAGATCAACATTTTGAATTATGCATTAATATTAATGTAAGAGAAAAATTTAAGATTATTGTCTTAGATTGTGTGTTAGTAAAAAAAAAATTGTAATCTTTGTTAAGAGAATTATATTGAGTTATATTATTTGATTGTATCAATTATTTTTTAATTATGGGTCTTTTTTTGTGAGTTTAGTTTGATGATTAGGAATAAGGCCCAACTCTTATATAGCTATTATAAGAAACAATAAAGAATAAGGGTTTTGTTTTATGAGAATTATAAGAATTGATTGCTAAAAATTAAATTCATTGATTGAAGGAAACATAAGTTATAAAATATTGAGGTTAATATAATAGTTTATTTTATTTTTTTAAAGAGAAGATTTTTGAGAAGATTAAAGAAGCTTTATAAAGAATAAATTTAAGATCTCGAGAAAATAAAATTTTATTTGTAAAAGAAAGCCAAGAGTATCTAAGAAATATGATAAACTTTTTAAGGTGTGAAAATGATATATTAAAATAGATAAGGTTTAAAAAGATTTGAAATATTAGATGATATGTTATACATGAAGATGATGTATAATTTCTTAAAATTAAAATATATGTTGATTTTATTATATTCAATGATTATTGAATAATTAAGGTATATGATTAGGAATTCGACAATTGTAAGGGATGTATATCTTCATGAATGGATGACAAGGATAATTTATGAATGGAGATAAGTTGGAAAGGAAGTTAAGATATTTAAATTAAGAATTTATTTAAAACAAAGATATATTATTGGAAATAGATCATAAGTGCGATGATATCATATTTTTTTTATGCAAATTTATGATAGTAGACTTATAATGATTGATGGAATTTGTTATTAAAGGAATATTGAATGAGTAGATAAAAAAAAAAAAAAGTTACTCAAAGTGAATAAAAAGAAATAATTAGTTGTTAAGAATTTTAAACTTAGTTGATTGAAAAGATTTATTAATGAAATTATATTTAATGTATATTGAAAGGACATGTAGATTAGCATTACATTCGCTCGAGGTGTCGAAATTTAAATTTGATTAATAATTAAGATGTTATTGAGTATATATACTCATAGCTTAAAATTAAAAAGATTTAGTAGTACTAATTATAATTGATTTTAAGGTTTTGATGATAGAATTACAAGGTATTATAAAAAGTTATTTGTTTTAAAATTTTATATATTATACATGTGTTGTTTAAGATCATACAATACATCGAGGACAAAAGTATCAATAAAAGTTGAGTGGTTTGATTTAATTATTTGATTAAAAAAAGTTATTATTGGATGTTTATAAGTAGAACAATAATTTTGCTACAACATTATAGACTCCAATCAAATTGAAAAATAAAATTCTTGGTGGATATACATGAGATAGAAGTTTATTTTGAGAATATTGAACTTTACTACATAGTAGCTACCATTTAAGGATTAATATTTGTATTTTAAAAAAAAATATGAAATTATAAAAGTTGAAGTATAATACTAAACATTCTATAAAAAGAAGTTGGCTAAAATAATGATGCATATTAATTCATGATATAGAAGTTGAACTATGATATAAGGATTAAGTAGTTGTTATCTTTGATTTTAGATCTTATATATACGATATACATATTGTATATAATATTAACTTTAACCAATCTACATTACTTAGAAGTTTATAGTTCGTAGAGTTTGTAATATTCTAGAATAAAAAATAATGCGAAATTTAAACTTTGAGGTTGCTTAAAAATATTTTTAAGTTTAATGATAATGATTAGAATATAAGTCATTAAGATATATGATTTATTGTTATAAAAATTTTGAAATTTGTTATTGAAGTTTATAATGGAGGTATGATCTATTAGGAATGATATTCGTTACAACTATAAATGATTGTGTATTAGTAGAATAAGCTTATTAATTATGTATTAATTTATCTTTCTTACCATATGTTTCAAGTGAAAGAAAAAATTGCAACAAAGTCAATTAAGTGAATAAGCCCAACTACTTGAAATGTGTTTTAATTCCATTAGAAGATCATTATAAGAATAAAAAAGGTGTACTAGTTGAGTTATATTTGATTAATAAGATATATAAATTTCGAGGGCGAAACTTTTTTAAGGGAGAAAAAAATATAATATTCACTCTTCTAATTAGATTAAGAGATTATTATGTTACTTTAAATATTTTTTTTTTATGTAAAAATACTAAAGATAATATTTGTCTTTATTTTTGTTTTAGTTAAAAAATAATTTTATTTTAAATAGTAAATATTTTGATAAAATTAAGATTTTAACTTATTTTACTAAAAGATATATTTTATTATTTATATTAATTATTGACAAATATCCTTTTTAAATAGATATTCAAATAGAAAAAAGAAATTTTATTTTGTTTTAAATTTTGCATGTAGTAAATATCTTATATACATTAAGTTTTCTCAAAAAATCTATAAGAACTTAGTTTTCTCTTTAAACTCTTTACTTTTCACTCTATTTTTAATAAATAAATGTAATATTTTTCTCCGTAGTTGCAATTGCTTAAACTATTAGATATTAGAGGTTACGTTTAATTATTTTTGTTATTTCGCTATTTTAGTTTAATATAAAATTAACTTTTTTTTCTTTTGTCATTGTTTTAAAATAGATCAAATAGAAATTTTTTGAATTAATGTCCACATGATAGTATTAAATCATACCTTGTGAATTATTTGGACTAGGACTTTACATTATTTACTGAGCATAATACCTCTATAATTATTTTAACAAAAATATTATCAAAATTATTCATAAAAATTTTCATGATTTGAATTTTGACATGATAACGAGAATATAGAATTTTGGTTTATCCAAATTAAATGAGAATTCGATTTTATATAAAATTTTGAAATTATCTTATGAAATCTGAAATTCTGTACATTTTACAATTTAACTATAAAATAAAATTTATTTGAAAAGCAAACAATCTTTAAAAATTATGAAATTTTATATATATGTTTAATATTTGTTGTTTTAATTTTTTGATTTTTATAAATATATTTATATATTTATGAATTTTTAATTTTGTGAACCTCAATTTTAAAATCATATCTACATGTTTATAGTTTTTAAAATATGTATTATTTTAAAACACTAAGAGACCTTCAAAAATTATGAAAATTTTTATATTAATTTGTACATTTGTTTATTATTTTGTCCATAAATTTTATAATATTTAGATATATATGTAAATAGTTATAAATTTTCAATTGAACCATATGCAATTTTAAAATATTTTAGACATGTTACTATTTTATAAAAAATTTATTATTTAAAAAAAATTTAAATTAAAATATTATGAAATTTTTATATATGATATCCTTTGATATGCTTAATAAATTTGTAAAATTTTAACTTAATTTAATTTATAAAATAAAAGTTAAAAATTTAAGATTTATAAGTGCTTTTGATTAGAATTTTAAGCGGTTAGTATAGTTGAAATATAATTTTATAAATTTTATCTATGTACTATTTTAAAAAAATTTAATCAAAGAATTTGTTATTATAAGAAGATCAGAACCATTAAACGATGGTTAGAGATAGTTAAAGAATTTAACTTAAATTAAGGTAAATAATTCCATTCATGATATTTATTGGGTTATTTTTGTATAATAATTACGAAACTATTTTATAACATATTTGTGAAATATTTGATTATTTGATAAATATAAATTACATATTTTTAAATATTTATTAAATACTTTATAAATAAATCAAGACAAGTCACTATATTATAAATGATTCTTATATTATTAATTAAAATAAAATATTTTTAACTCCTCTATTCATAGTATTATGATTATAATTATGATTATAATTATGTTCAACTATGATTGATAATTCTAATTAACTACAGGCAATATATGTATGAACCAGCTAATAACATGTTCTAAGTGTGCATGGGATTCTTTATGACTGAGTCACCTTTAATACAAGTGATATTATATTAATTAGTCGAGTTATTGCGGGTATAGGTAATACTATATGACATGAGTAAATTAAATATATTTTTTTTAAATTAATATTTATTCAATTTTGTATTTATGATTTATAATTTATGAAGTATAATTTTAACTTATAAGAATTTATGAAATTATGTGACAAGTAAATAAAATATATATATTTTTTTAATGAATGTTTTATAAGCTTCTGTATTTACATTTTATGAAATATATTCTCTTGTATAAATTTATGAATATTAAATTTTTATTTATTTGAGAAAATACTTGAAACCATATTTTATATATAATATTTAAATAAAAAGAGCTTGCTAATATTTTTATGCATTCAAAAATAAGAAAATTTATATATATATGTTATGAATAGCATTACTTATTGAGTTAACGATTCATTTCTTGACATTTACTTTTTGTATAGTAAGTTGCTTAGGCTGCGTGATGGGTTGTTTAAAAGATAGTTTTAGAGATTTTATTTTATTTTTGTTATAAATAATTAATAAAATTTTATATTTCGTTTATTACGTTTTTTAATTTGTTTATGGAGGTTATTTTAGAATTTTTGAGATAAATTGAGATATTGTAGTATTTGATAAATTTTAGTTTAATTGATTAATGATAATGAAGTATTTTAGTATAAAAGTTGTAATTGTGAAGTTTTGGTATTTATATATAAACTTGTGCGCCTTAATTCGACATGTGTGATGCGTGTTAAATTTGGGACGTTACACCAGTATTATTTCAAAAGAAGAAAGACAAATCACCTTATATGCGTATTGACTACTGAGCATTTAACAATATTATTATCAAGAATAAATAGCCAATACCTTTGATAACAGATCTCTTTGATCAACTTAGGAAGGCCTGATACTTCACTAAATTATATTTGCGCTCAAGATACAATCAAGTGCGTATAATAGCAGAAGATGAACCCAAGACTATGTATGTGACCAGGTATAGGGCATTTAAATTTCTTGTTATGTCATTCGTCCTCGCTAATGCACCTGCAACATTTTGCACCCTCACGAATAAGTTTTTCCATCAATTTATGGATCGGTTTGTGATAGTATACTTGGACGATATCGAGGTGTATAGCACTATGTTGGAAAAACATGTATACCACCTCAAACAAGTATTTCAAGTGATATGAGAAAATAATCTCTACATTAAGTGCGAGAAGTGCTCCTTTGTGCAACAATTACTATCTTAGACATCGAATAAGGAATGGAATGCTTATAATAGATATAAAAAAAGTAAAGGCAATTCATGATTGGGAACCTTCTAGTAAAGTGTTAGTATTATACTCTTTTCTTGGGTTAGTAAATTATTATTGTCAGCTCATTCAAGGTTATTCAGTAAGGGCAACACATTTAACCAACTTGTTAAAAAATAATCAAATTCGATGTTGGTATGAGAAATGCCAGGAGACCTTGAACGATATGAAAAAGGCTATTTCAAAGGAGCCTATGTTAGTTTTGCCCAACTACACAAAACAATTTGAGGTACACATAAATGCCTCAAACTTCGTCATTGAATGAGTACTTATGTAAGAAGGTCACTCTATTGCTTATGAGAGTCAGAAACTAAATGATACCAAATTTCGTTACACCATCTAAGAAAATGAGATGACCATCATCATCTATTACTTAAAGGTATGATGACATTATCTTTTAGGTTCTCCATTTATCATCAAGATAGACAACATTGCCAAAAGTTATTTTCAAATATAACAAAATCTTAGTTCAAAGCAAGTTTATTGGAAAGATTTTTTCACGAAGTTCGACTACCAATTCTAGTACAAACTAGGTAAAGCCAACATTATAGTTAATGCATTGAGTCGTAAAATAGAACTTGTTATGTTAAGTCATTGTCGACTATAAAGTAACTTCATCGACCACATTAAAGAAGGCCTAAACCATTATTCAACGACTAGGAACCTAATCAAAATGGTGAATGAAGGAAAAACTCAATGCTTTTGAGTCGAAAATAGGCTGCTCTATGTTATCGGTAGACGCTTGTTCGTGTTAAAGTGAGAAAGTTTAAGTAGAGAAACAATAAAAGAATACCATGACTTAAAACAGGCTAGTTACCCAGGTATGACTCGCACTTTAGTTTTCACACAAGAATCTTATTCCTGACCACAGATGCAAGATGACATTAAAGGATATATGAAAACTTGTCTTGTATGCCAACAAAATAAGGTTGAACATCAAGTTATAATAGGGTTACTTGAACCATTACCTACACTAGAAAGGCCATGGGAAAGTGTCTTTGTGGATTTCATCATAGCCTTACCAAAATCAGAAGGATATGAAAGCATTATGGTGGTTACTGATCTCTTCAACAAATATGCCACCTTTATACCAACCTCAAAAGATTGCATTGTAGAGGAAGCAGATCAATTGTTCCTTAGACATGTGATAAAGTTATAGAGAGTCCCACAAAGCATCGTAAGTGATTAAGACCTTCAATTCATGGAACAATTATGGACGAAACTCTTAAAGATGCTAGAGACCAAGTTAAAGTTCTTAACGAGTTTCAACCCCCAAATGGATGGACAAATAAAGCACGCCAATAGTCTACTCGAACTATACTTGAAGTATTATATGAGCGCTCATTAGCGAGATTAGGTAAAGTTACTTGATATGGCTTAATTCTTATATAATCTCCAAAACAATGAAGCTATTGGCAAAAGTCCATTTGAGATCATAATGGGTCAACAACCAATGACCCTAAATGTCACAGCCTCGACACATGAAGGTAATAGTCTTGCTGCCTATAAGTTTGCAAAGGAATGATATGAAGAAGTTGATATTACAAGAGTATGCCTTGATAAAATTACTCACAGTATAAAAAAATAGACAGACCAAAAAAGACGACATATCGAGTTTAAAGAAGAAAACTTTATACTTGTTAAATTACTATTACAATAATTCAAGTCATTTCGACAAGTATATAAGCGTTTGCTAAGAAGATACAAAGGACTATTCTCTATTATCAAACATGTAGGCAAGGTCTTCTATTGATTAGAATTACCACAAAGACTCAAAATTCATCCAGTCTTTCATATAAGTATTCTTAAACCCTATCATGAAGACATGAAAGATCATGGAAAAAAATATATCAAAGAGAGTGCCAAGAACCACAGTCACCGCATTCGACAAAGATGTAGAATACATCCTTACGAATCATGTGATTAAGAAGAAAGGCGTTCAACCATACACAAAGTATTTAGTGAAGTGGAAGAACCTCCCTAACAACGAACCAAGTTGGGAGTGAGAAAGTACTTTATGACAATTCACTAGGCATATTCAATTATTCAAGGATGAAGACACGACGAGGGCTTTACAAGGTTAGGTGGGTGAGGATGTCATGCTCCGTCAATCTAAAAGGTAAAAACACCTCAATACTCATTGGTTTATACACATTTGGGGCACGAAAAGAATACTTCTCAAGTGTTCTAAATTTTTTTAGAACTATTTAGAACACTTGAGAAGTATTCTTTTCATGCCCGAATGTGTATAAATTATTTAAAGCACTATAAAACTTTCTGGATCCCTTTAAAATATTTTGAAATATTCCAGAACACTCTATAATATTCTAAAACTTTATAACATATTTTGAAAAACTTTAGAACACTCCAAGAAACTCTCGAAGTATAGGCCAACTAGAATACCTAAAAGCTTCTTGAACATGTAAGAAGGTATAGGTTGGTTTAGAATATTCTATGTAAAAATTTTATAGAGAATTCTAAAGAAAGATTTGTGACCACATATTTAGTGGCATGGAAGCTTATAAATAGGAGGTAGCCTCATTTTGTTAGGCATCCAATAATCCAAGAATCCAAAAATCCTAAGAAATTTGGAGTTCGAACAATACTTCAAAAGCCTTGTAACAAAGCCCTCTTGTGTAATAAAATTTTGTATAGTAGTAAATACTCTATGGGTTGTTTGCTCTATCCATACACACTTTTTAACCTTCCTCTTATGTTTGTGAGAAAAGAATTATGGTTTACTTTGTAACTTATTGAAAAAATTTGTCTAAGTGTCACACAAGTGAACTGAGGTAAACATTAACCCCGTGACAACGTGTTGTGTAAATGATAACATAATTTCATGGTCAAGATGAGAAAGTTTCGAAAGAAGTTTCAAAATCTCTAGTTTGTAAGTTATCAACTTAAAACAATATTATTACGAACATGATTATCGGAGTTTACATTTCCAATACTCTAAATTAAGGCATAATATAGTTATGGCGAAAGAATTGTAATATATGACAATTATTTACGAAATAAGTTTCATGAATTAATATTATTTCTCAATTGAAATTCATGATATATTGTTAGATATCACTCTTAATTTATAAAAATAGTTTTCTTAATTAAGGAGTTAATTAAGGATAAATTAATTGTTAATTTATCTAGACTTTTAAAGTCTATAACTATATTCATTACTAACATGAAAAACCTAATAGGTCACACACTATAAGAAATTAAGTTTAAATTATTTAGATAAAAGATTAAAAATTTAATTGTCAAGTTCATAATCTTTAAGAATTTATTTAATAGTTTCAAAAAACTATTAGTGTTAAATTACAATTATGTAAAGTGTTTGTATTTAATTATGAATATATAATTATAAATTTCCTACTTTGACAAATATAATATTGTTTAATTAATTAGATTAATTAAATAGTGTTTAATTTAAAGAGGATTATTAGTAAAATTAGGAATCCATTGAGTTAAGTCACTTTTTACATGGATTAGAATTTGAAAAGCCAAAATTTGAAACATATATAAACCCCCCTTGAAAAGCATGAAAATAATCAAAAGAGAATTTTTTTCTTGAATAGAGATAAAATCTTTTAGTTTAGCCAAAATTTTCAAAGAATCAAAACCCTAATTTATTTCATTTCAAAAACTTAAGAATCAAAACCGTAATTTATCTTTTTCAAAAACTAGTATTAAAGAAAAGACACCATACAAAATCAAGATTTAAGGATATCTTAAACTTTAATTCTCTACTTTGTGTAGATTATAATTAGAGACACGCTTAAGTGATTGATCCAAGAAAAGAACTCCCAAAGCGTTCGTATTTTGACCATAATGTTCAGCTACAAATTTATACTATAAAGAAATCTTGATTCGAACATTTCAAGTCAAAATTTTGTGAAAGTTACAGGTTTGCAGGAAATTAAAAAAAAAAAATGCTTCAAGATTTATCAAAAAGGATTATAGAAACTAAAAGCCGTTAAAAATTCAACCGAGATTCAAGATTTTTTTGGTCTAAGGTATGCATCCCAACATCCTCGTTGTTATTTATTGATCTTGATCATAAATCATGCATAATAAAAGGATCCTTGTATGAAATCAAGAAACTATTTTAATATCCTATTACATCTATGTTCTTGATTTCCCAACAATTTAGATAGTTAAATACATATTTAAAACTTTTATGGGTAATATATTATGAAATTATAATGCATATTCTATTATTGGAAATTTAAAAAAATATTTAAAAGCTTTTGTGTATTTATGGAATTATAACATATATATTATATTATCAGTGATACATATAAAATTTTATATTAGTTGTAAATATTAATTTTTGAAACATGTGTTATAAGAAGTATTTTGGAGACAAAAGCCCTACCCAATCTTGAATGTTACCATAATTTACCAATAAGATGGTGAGTGGATATTTTTAAACTATTACATATTTTTAGTAAAACAAATTATGTATTATATTACAATTTAATTACATGAGATGTATATATGTACATGCATGAGTATTTTAAATTGAAAAATGAGACTTAAGAATTACCATAGCATATTTGATACGAGATTCTAGTTTTAGAAGGATATACTTATAAAAAATAATATCTTATTCTATGTATAGTATGTAGAACATATTTAAGTGCATATGATGTGATTGATTGTTAATATTGGTTTTCAAACTACATACTTATACCCATTCCCTCCAATTTTGATAATTAGGTTTTTGCAATCTGTTTGGGCATATGAAAGTTTTGAATTGTAAGCTTGGGTATTTAGTCCTATGTAAATTATTTTATATATGTGTATGTGAAGCGTAATAACTATAGTCCTTTATGATCTTTTATTAAGTTTTTACTTATTTTTATTATTTTTATTTTGTAGAATGAAAACATCAACGAGTTCATGCAAATTTAGGGAATTTAGTAAGAGTAATGATGGTTAACACACAACGTTAAAGTGCATAAAAAGAATATTGGATAGAACACCAATCTTGCAACCATGAAAAAGCCAGTAACACTACACTAGTGGAGCTCGGATCCTACAAGGTAGAGCATTAGCATCACACCTTTAGAAAGCCAAGACTATGACAATGGTTTATGAATTTTGAAAAAAAAAATAAAAAGAGATTTTGCCCTTGTTGACTAGGAATATAAATTGAACTTGATATGGTTTATTTGAAGGTGCATTTTATAAACAAAAAGAAAAAAAAAAAAGGCCAAATACAAGAAGGAGAAAATGACATCAAAAAAATAGACAAAATTAAAGTATCAAAAGATTGAATAATTGTTGCATTAATTTTCTCTTAACTCTTATTCTTTTCAATTTTTTTTCAATTGTCTATTTGATGTTGAATTTCATGAAGAGTTTGTTTAAATTTTTCTTGATAAACTAAAATTTTCTTCGAAGATTGCAAATTTTTCTTCTAAGCTTGGAAATTATCCTTTTTGGTGAGGAAATTGAAAAAACCTTACTAAAGCTTTCTAAGAAAATAATTTAACCTTTAAATCACTATCATACAATTGGTAAAAGATTATGTCAAGAGTCTTGCTAGTAACATACATTGTAGTATTGAGGCTCATTATCTAAGTCAACAACTTTGAGATCAAGTCGTGGGTCATCTAAATAATTCAAACCTTTGTGTAATTTGGAGGTTTACCTAATGATCATCCAACTGCTCATATTGCTAATTTCTTAGAGATTCGTAATACTTTCAAATATAATGGAATTTTTAAAGATGCTATTAGATCTCGAATTTTTTCTTTTTCACTTCAAGATAAGGAAAAAGAATTGGTTGAGTTTATTATTATCTAGCTCCAATAGCACTTAGGATGATTTAGCTAAAAAATTCTTAGCCAAATATTTTTCGCCATTAAGGACAGCAAAAATACATATTAATATCATGCCTTTTTTGCAATATGATTTAAAGTCTCTGTATGCTACCAAAATAGTTTTATAAGTCCAAACTTTTTACAATGCACTATTGGGCCTAACAAGAACAACTATTGATACCATAATAGGAGAAGCTCTGATGGAGAAATTTATTGATGAGGAATATGAGTTATTGGAAGAAACGATTGCTAATAATTATCATTGGCCTTTTGAAAAACTAATGCTAAGAAAATTGTTGGTGTTCATAATTAGATGAGATCACTTCTTTGTAATACAACAACTCATACTCTAACAATTATAACCTAAGTTAAAGTAATCATCCAAACTTTTCTTCAAGAAACAACTAAATTCTTGCAAATATTGCAAAGCCACTGTTTCCTCATAATTTTCACCACAAGCTCATATTCCACTTTAAGCAAAAAATCCATCAATGGAGGAAGTATTTTCTCAATATATGGCAAAAAATAATGCTATCTTACAAAACCAAGTAGTATCACTTCGAACTTTTAAGACATTATTAGGCCAACTTGCTAATGCTATGAACAATCATTATCAAGGAACTCTACTGAGCAGAACTGAAGCTAATTCTAAAAGGGATGGCAAGGAGTATATTAAAGCCATTATGCATAGAAGTGAAAAAGAGCTAAATGTATGTGTTGAGAAATTTGGTTCTCTTACAAAGCTACTTCAAGAAAAAAATGGGTGAAGAGCAATAAGAGCAAGATTATGAAGAAAAAGTTTAAGAAAAGAAAAAGATTTTAACTGATTCCACTCTCTATAATCCATTGCTATGATCTCCTTAACGTTTCCAAAAGCAAAAGCTTGATAAGCAGTTTTCAAAATTTCTTAAGGTGTTTAAGAAACTCTATATAAAAATTCATTTTGCTAAAACTTTAAAACAAATGCCTAATTATGTAAAGTTTATGAAAGACGTCTTGTCGAAGAAGAAAAGACTAAGTGATTTTAAAATCCATGATCTTATAAAAGAGTCATGTGCCATTCTCCAAAATAAACTCCTAACAAAGCTTAAGGATCTTGAAAGTTTCTTTGTTCTTTACACTATTAGTAATTGATTCTTTGGTAGAGCCTTATGTGATTTAGTTTTATGCTAATAATTCAAGACCTTTAACATAATAATTGTAGTTCTTTATAATTTTTTTACTAAGTTTTTATTTGTTTTTATTCACATTTTATAGATTAAAGCACAAGTGAAAGATTGAAATACTTGTTAACATGCATTTAGATAATTGTTGGTTTATTCAAGCATTTCAATAAACACTTGGAATACCAACCAAACATATATCTTATATATGCATAAAATTCCACCATTGATGATTTTTAACCATACATCAAACATAAGATGATGAGCACATACTTTCAATTGTATGAAAGTATAATAATCTACACCACCAAAGTTTAGAGAGATACTTGGCCAAATTTGGAAGAATGTCTAAAATTTATGGAATTCACCACACTTTATTTGACAAAGTAAGCCCATACACATACTTAAAAATACCCATACATTTTTATGTTTATCCTCACTTTTAATTAAAAAATGAATATATGGACATAATAATAATCATTCAATAAATTTTATTTTATATATTTAAGTTTATGTACTCAAATACAAAATATTTGATTAACTTTTAAACAAATATAATTAAGCATAACTTTTTGAGTTTAAGTGTAATTATTCAATAAATGCACAATTATACTTAGGTCCATCAATAATTTATATTATTAATTTGTCTATGTAAGTTATATTAAATTATATTTCAATGTAAAATAATAAAAATTTCTTTGAACACTTTAAAGAATTCATAAATGTGTATAATAGTTATATATATTTATGAATTTTCTCACTACCTTTAGTTAATAGTATGATCATATAGATTTACTGTAAAATAATTGTAAACTTATTATAAATTTTTCGAGTTTTAAACTATTTAAAATATTAATAATTATAGTTAATATCTTGTAATGTACCATAACTCCTAAACCATAATGAAGTCATACTTTATCAAACTTTATTCTAATTGTACATATCATGTGAGTAAAATTTTTTTATCTTTTGATCCTAATTGAACAAGGGTCTATAGTATATTAAAACTCTATACCAATATTAATACAAACTATTATTCAATATACACTAAACTTACCATCATGAACTCCTTTGTATAACATTTAATTATTTTGACCAAAAGTTTACTATTTCAACCAAAAATTTACTATTTCAATAATTTATCGATGTTCGTCAGGAAACTTGAATTCAGATTGAATCAACAATAACTCAAATTCTATACATCGACCCAACTAATCCCATCTTAACTATCACTTATTTTCAAATGTAAACAATACGTGATCACATCAGCTTTTTATCATACAAAATATGATTAGTCTCATACTTATACATTATATGAACTAAGTGTATTTATATCATATTCAACTATGATATCTCAAGTTAAAGAATAACATCGCACACTAGTATAATTATATGATAAATCATTAATTACATACAATACTATATCATTTATTGTTATATAGTCATATTTAAAAAATTAATTTTCTAACTATTTAATTCATATTAATGTCTTAATAATGTGATTGTTACGTTACTTACACTAATATTATCTCATAATATTTATCAGAGATATTCAACATGTCTATTATGCAATATCGTTGTTCATTTGATGTATCTTTGTAGGGAACAATTTTAATAATTTTATTTAATAGTTAAATGAACTATTAAGATAATTCACAAATATACTTTATTTATATGCAAATTAAATAAAAGAAATGACATATATTTGTGAATAAAAAATTCTTTCTTTTATTAATAAATGATATATATATATATATTTTTAAAGTCAATAATACAAATGACTTATAAGGCATATCTTAACAACAAGGAGTTCATACGAATCATTGGAATTTAGCAAGAGTAATAATGGTCAACACACGATGTTAGAATGTGTGAAAAAGATGTTAGAAAGAACACCTTCATTGCAACCATAAGAAAGCTAGCATTGTGGTAGTTAAATGTAAATCCTTCAAGGCAAAACATAGCATTATGGCTTTAGGAAGCTAAACCTCAACACTAGTTCACGAATTTTGAAATGAGGAAAAAAAAAAATAAAGATAGAATTTGCCTTTTTAACTATGAATATAAATATAACTCAATAGGATTTATTTAAAGGAGCTTTTAGAGACAAAAAAAAAATCCAAATTAAAAAGTGAAGACGACATCAAAGCAAGAGACAAAAGCAAAGAGTGTAAAGATTAAATAATTGTTATATTAATTTTCCATTTACTCATATTCTTTTCAATTTCTTTGATTCTTTATTTAATGTTAATTTGTATGAGAAATTTTTTAGGTATTTCATGATGAACTAAGTTTTCTTTCTAAGAGTACAATTGAACCCAATAAGTAGTTTAAATTAACTTTTTTTTTCCTCTTTTATTCATGATTAATTGCAACTAAATTGTTCATTCTATTATGTGTCTAACATTTTTTATTACTTGATCATTAATGAGATTGAATCTGTAAACTTTAATAAACTGGAGAAAATGAATTTTGTGTTCAATCTTAGATAGAATGATATAGATCTAGTTTGTTGCTTGTTAATAATAGATTTTTATGTAAGATACAAATAGACTTGCATGGAATGTCATGACTTAGGAAGCCAACTCTCGTGCAAATTTTGAAAGGAGAAAAAAAATAAAAATAGAATTTGTCTTTTTGACTAAAAATATAAATAGAACCTATGAGAGTTTATCCAAATTGGAGACCCCAAAAAAGGCAAAAATAGAAGGAGAAAATGACATTATAATAAGAGACGAAAATAAATAGTGTAAAGATTGAATAATTATTATATCAGTTTTCATTTTATTCTTATTCTTTTAAATTTATTTTATTCTCCATTTGATGTTAACTTCATGAGGTATTATTTTTTAAGGTTTTTCATAATAAACTAAGTTTTTTTTTTTTTCTCCTAGAATTGCAATCTAACCTAACATGTAATTTTGAATTAATTTTTTCTCTCTCTTTTATTCATGATTAATTGCAACTGAATTATTCATTTTATTATATGTTTAATATTTCTTGTTGCTTGATCATTAATGGGATTGAATTTGTAAAGCTTAATAAACTTGAAAACAAGAATTTTGTGCTTAGTCTCAAGTAGAATTAATTTGGTTTGTTGATTAATAATAACATGATTTCATATAAGATAAGAATATACTTGTATGGCATGTATAGTGCTACAGCTTTAGGAAGCCAACCCTTGACACCAGTTGCAAATTATGAAATGAGGAAAAAAAGAATAAAAAAAAAAATTGCTCTTTTTAACTATGAATATAAATAGAACTTGCTTGAGTTTATTTAAAGGTGATTTTTGGAGAGAGAGACACACACACAAAAAAAAAAGAGGAGGCCGAGGGCGGTGGGTGTGGTGTGGTGGGGGTAGGGGAAGTGGGGAGAAGAAAAGCCATAAATAGAAGGAGAAGACGATATCAAAATAAGAGAAAAAAATTAAATAGTGTAAAAATTAAATAATTGTTACATTAGTTATCTATTTATTCCTATTCTTTTCAATTTATTTGATTCTCTATTTGATATTAATTTTATGATGAAATATGGTTTTAGGTTTTTCATGATGAACTAAGTTTTCTTCATAGGATTGCAATCAAATCCAACATGTAATTTGAACTAATTCTTTCTCTCTCTTTTTTATTCATAATTAATTGCAATTGAATGATTCATGCTATTATATGTTTAATGCCTCTTATTGCTTGATCACAAATGAGATTGATTTTGTAAACTCTAATAAACTTGAGAAAGAAAATTTTGTGTTTATTCTTATATAGAATGACATAAATATGGTTCGTTGATTATTAATGTCATGATTTTTATATAAAATATAATATTCTTACATGGCAAGTATATCATCATGATTTTGGGAAGGTCGCGCATTCTGAAACAAAAAAAATTAAGAATAAAAATATAATTTCTCTATTTGACTAGGAATATAAATAAAACGTTCAGAAGTTCATTTAAAAGAGTCTTTTAAAGACAAATGGAATGAGAAAAAGAAAGAAAAATAAAAAATAAATGGAAAAGATGGCGTCAAAATAATAAACGAAAACAAAAAGTAAAAAGATTGAATAATTGTTACATCAATTTTCTCTTTACTTCTATTTTTTTTAATTTCTTTGATTATCAACTTCATAAGGAGTTATTTTTTAGGTTTTTCATGATAAACTAAGTTTTCTTTCTAGGATTGCATTCAAACCCAACATGTATTTTGAATTAATTTTTCTCTCTCTTTTATTCATGATTAATTGCAACTAAATTATTCATTCTATTATGTGTTTAATGCTTCTTTTTACTTTATCACCAATGAGATTGAATTTGTAAACTTTAATAAACTTGAAAAAGAGAATTTTGTGTTTAGTCTCAAATAGAATGACATAGATTTTATTCATTGGTTACTAACAATATAATTTTTATGTAAGATAAGAATATACTTACATGATATGTATAACTATTAATAGAACTTTGACTTAATGAATTTATTTTGATCTATTTCTCGTAGGAATATAATGAATTAGTTAAGAGGAATATTTTTACATGACAATCAGGAGATGCGTGTGGATAAATTAGAATTCTAGGTTAGTAACTCATTTAGGTTATCTGATCATAGAGAGGAAAGAGAGATTCAAGTGAAATGTTAGGGAAAATTGTAATTCTATACTTTCTTTTACTGGTAATTTTATCTTTATTTATGTTTCAATTTTATATTCTTTTATATTATCTATCAGTTTAACAATCATTTTTTTGAATGAGATTAGGTTGGTACAATTTTGTTATTTAATAAATTTAGTAGCAATCTTATTCTTTATTATATTACTTATTCACGATACTGCATTTGTGTTATAAATCTCACAATAGTAGGATATGGATTATTATTGTACTTTTTTGAACAATAGAGTATTTCATCATGTACAACAATATTTTCTTTTAGCTCTTCTTGGATGATCCTAAATATTGCTAAGGGTGATAGATTTTGTCCTCAAGTTACTAGATGGTGTGGATAATGATACATGTCTTGATAGACATTTTAACATGTGATTTATGATAAGTAATATATGATTCTGTGATACTTATATTCACTCACTAAGCTACAAATTTACTCTTTTTCTTTTTTTCCTCATCTTTTAAGCCACACAAAGTTTGTGCAATTTAAAATTACACTATCAAAGGTATGCATGTGACATTAACCATTTCGTTAAATTTCATGTTTATGTGTATATATTTAGCTAAGTGACTTTAATGTGTACAATTGAGTGTGTTGAAATAATATTGCAACACAAACTATTTGTAGCGTAGGATTTTATTTAAAATTATATTATTTGTAAATACCAATTCATATAAATTTTTACAAAATTAAACTATAATCACACACCATAAATTTTGATAAAATTTAAATTTAAAAATTTAAAATTTAAATATGATTAACTCTAACATGTTCAAATAATTTGTTGTAATTTTCTGAGGTAGAGTTTATATTATTAAATTTTTAAGAAAATAATTGTTAATTGTTTGATTATCATTTGTGATTTTTAGTTATGTGGGTATGAGTTTGCTTAATCAAGAGATAAAATTTTATAAAAAAAAAAAAAAAAAATTGTGATTGGCATTCTACTGCCGTTATAATTAGAAAGGAGTTAAGTTTACATTTGTGTATTATTTTTTTTAAATAAATCTTATAAAATGTATATATACATATATATAGTAAAAATAAAGTATTTTAGTTTTAAAAAAAGATATTATATTATATTATAAATTGTTACAATTAATTTATAAATATTAAACGTTCATAACTTCTTCATCAATTAAAATGAAAAGAAAGGAAAACAAATAATGTAGACATTAAAAAACTTTTTCTTTGGCAGACCGTAAGAATATAACACGCCGGGATTAATGGACCGAGATACAGTTGACTGTGAGTCAGTTGATCAAAGTCAAATGCTTGTTTCCATAAATCAATGGGTAATGTAACATGTAGTTTCTTTATATTGAAAAAGTCAAATACTTTCTTTATTCAAAATTAGGATTTACTCGGTCTAACAAAATAGTTGGCACACACACACACACACACACACACACACAGAGAACAATCACAGTTGCATTTATTTTTTATTTATTTATTTATTTATTGAAATTTAAAAAAAAAAAAGGGGGGGAATACAATAATGCACTCGTATTTGTGAAGTACCAGCTAAATCACACAACACCGATCCCAGCTGGGATTTTGATTTGCAACCCCACTCTGTTGTGCAATGCATTTAAAAAAATAAATAAATAAATATTCTCTCTTATTCACAGCCATTCATATCAATCCACGTGGCAAATAAACTTATCAGTCGGGACCCACTGTCACTCAGCAGATCTGGGAGGACGTAATCCATCCCCCACTTGGCCTTCCATTAAAAATACTTACATAATTCTTTATTATTTTTCTTTTGAAAGTGGTAAAATATGGGTTTTAATATTTTTTGACAAAACAACATAAAATAACCATAGAAGCTTCCTTAAAACAAAACAATACAATACAATTCATATAAACAAACTATGGATGGTGGTTAGCTCATATCTCATGATAATTCCACATGCCCATGTGGGGTGACTTGGCAATTTAGATGCCTGAATCTGTGGGCCCACATTACCAAATCCGACACGTGTGAGAATCAAGTGGTGAGGCCAGGGTATAACTTAATACCTTGCTGTTGTGCCTGATGTTTCTTTCACCGAGTATAAGATATTGTATATAATTAAAATAATACGATAATACTTCTAAAGCCGGTTCTTCCTGTTGCCGGTAACATGTTCAGTGCTTTGAGCTAGTGCTAATGTGAAAAATGAACGACCGGTTTTGGACCAGTGGGGATACGAGTTGGTCTTCTTCTTCATGGATTCGTTGAACTGGTCAGTCTCTCCCTTGGCCTTTCTCTCTAAGTAACTGAAAAATGTGTGCTTTTTTGAAGCATCGTATGTTTTCTTAATTAAAGATTTGTTTGTGAGTTTTTTTGGTGTACATTTGATGTTGTTTGTCTAAGGCTGTTTCGTGGTTTTGTGTTTGATTTTTTTAACGATTGGGCAGTTTATGGACAGTTTTGTTGTATTAAGTTTTTGTACTTTTGAGATTTAGTTTGAAAATTCTCATACGGGTGCGTTTTTGTTGTTTTCTTTTGGAGGTTCAGATTTGTTTTTAAGTTTCTTTCTGTTCTGGATCTGTGACGAAGTTGAAAAATACATGGAATGTGTGTTTATGTTTTACCTTAACTTAAATTGAAGTGATGATATTTTAAAGAAACCATGAGAAAAAAAGCAAGAAAATGTAGAATTATGGTGGTTTAAGCAAGTTTTCTGAAATTTGAATATTTTCGTTTGTGCACTAAGTGGTAGAGGCGAGAACATTGAAGACTTCCAGCTTTGTAGTTTCGGAAATTGGATGGTCCATCTCTGTTCAGCAATACTATCCGTGGTATGAGTTTACTTGTGGTGATGCAAGACGCTACTTTTGGATGTTGATTCACTGTATTGTTTTGAGCGAGATATTGTGCGTGAAAGATGGTGATTAGATAGTGTTGAAACTTAAAAGCAAGGTGCTGATTGGTGGTTTCTTATAATTAGGGTTGTGGTTTATTGATATGGACGTAGCCAACTGTAAAGATATTAGCCATCCTTCAACGCCACCCTGCAACTGTTATAAGGTCCCAAGCCTTACTGAAACCATTTTGAATGCAACCCAGATCTCAAATTTGAGTGATCATTATGTTCTTGGAAAGCAATTAGGATGGGGGCAATTTGGTGTCATTAGAGAATGTTCAGATAAGTTTACTGGTGAGGTTTTGGCTTGTAAATCTATTGCTAAAGGTAGGGTATTCACAGCAGAAGATGCACATAGCATCAAGCTAGAGATTGAAATAATGACTAGGTTATCAGGGCACCCTAATGTTGTAAATCTTAAAGCGGTTTATGAGGAGGAGAATTATGTACATCTTCTTATGGAATTATGTGCTGGTGGTGAGCTATTTCACCGTCTTGAAAAATTTGGGAGGTTTTCTGAGACTGAGGCTAGAGTTATTTTTAGGCACCTGATGCAAGTGGTTAAGTATTGCCATGACAATGGAGTTGTTCATCGGGATTTAAAGCCAGAAAATATTCTCTTGGCTACAACATCCTCATCCTCTCCAATTAAATTAGCAGATTTTGGTCTTGCAACTTATATAAAAGCTGGTAAGGCCTCTATCTTTCGTTATGTCATTTACTGCATATCTAGAATCTCAAATGAGCTTGCAAGTTTTCTTACTGTAAGCATGTTGGGCAAACTTGAACAGGCCAGAATTTGCATGGGACAGTTGGGAGTCCATTTTATATAGCCCCCGAGGTACTGGTAGGGGGATACAATCAGGCTGCTGATGTGTGGAGTGCTGGGGTTATCTTGTACATTCTTCTTAGTGGAATGCCTCCCTTCTGGGGAAAGACTAAGTCAAAGATTTTTGATGCTGTTAGGGCTGCAGATCTCCAGTTTCCTACTGATCCATGGGATCATATATCTGTATCTGCCAGGGACTTGATCATGAGAATGCTTTGTATAGATACTTCCAAGAGGATTTCTGCAGCTGAGGTTCTAGGTAAGTCAGTTATGTATTTTTGTCAGTAAGAGACTCTAATTTGGTTCTTTGGATTCCAAGTTGAAGTTGTGGCAATTTATGAGGCTTCTATGGCAAGCTAACTAATGTGGCCATATTTGCGTAAAGGCCATACCAGTTGTGTCTTGCGTCATAAATAGTTTCCTACTTGTTCAATTTGTATGTTTGTCAATCGTGATTTTAATTTATGAGGTCATATGTGGCAAAAGACAATGATAGTCATCAGTTTGTTGCCATAAGTGATTAATTCGGTGATAGAAGTAATTCCCCCAAGTACTTCATATCAAATGTGGTTTGGTTTTTATTGGAAAGAAAGCTTCAAATGCCAGAGAAGATTTTTCTTCAAAGCTTTTCCTAACATTAACAATATACTTTCCTTTTCAGTCCACTCCTGGATGGAGGATTGTGAACAAGAACCAAACCAGCAGGATGATTTTTTTTGCAAACAACTGGAAGTGTGTGGAGGTTCTTTCTCTGCCACACTTGTCTCCAGGAATCAGGACTACAGCTTCAGTGATAGTCAACTGAGCGAGTCACCTGCTTGTACTTGTAAATCATCATTTTCTACTTTCCTGGTTGACTACAATACTCCTTGCTCCGGAAATGGAGGTTTTTCTTTTAGCTGCTGTGGCGAATCAAGTGCAGTAGACTTTTCTTCCCCAATTCTATCAATGCCAAGCTTTAGTTTCATCAGCCCAAGTTCTGCAGTTGAGCAAGGAAATACTGCATTGGGGGGTACAGTCGTGTCAAAACTGGATGAGAAACAAGGAGGTATATCCATTTTCTCATCATTCCTTGCCACATTTTTCACAAAGGGGCCATTGCATGTAGTAATGGTAGCAGTTTTTGATGAAGCAATTAAAACTCTTAGAGTTGTATCTTCATAATCACATCGATTGCAATGGCAGTTTCTAGCAAGTATTAACTAACTGAGATGAATATCATGCATGGCTAACTATTTTGTGCCCAAGGCTTATATTTCTGAAAAAAAAAAGTTATGAAGTTATGCTTCTTCATTGAACTAATTCATTAATGATTAGTCATGTGCTCATGATAAAGTTAAACATCTATCAATTTCCAAACTGTTTCAGACTCTCTTTTCTCTTAGTTAAGAAAAATGGCTAACAAATTATGTTTTTGCAGTCTACGTTAACTCTTACTAGGAGCATTTTGGTTTTGCATATACAGAATCAAACTTGGAAAAACTATTTGTACTGCTGGATTCTACACCTCTTGTTAAGCGTGAGGTTGGAGAAACAGAGAACAAGACAGAAGTTTGGAGAGCTGGAACTACTGGGTCAAAGATTTCAGGCATCCACAGTAAAAGGAATCACACAATTGGATTTGGTGAGCTCGATCAACTTAATCTCATGGTGACCGAATCAGTCATTCGATGGGCATCATGCACACACATCCCTACAGCCCCGTCCCTTAGACCATCACTTGTCTGCTAGAAAAGAAAACAGATGCACACATCACTATTGTGGCCTTAGAAGCATGAATACGCTGACATGGACACGACACTGACAGAATCATATACATGAGCATGTGTTGCAGAGATTGGTTAATCCGAGAAGCTGAACTCTGGTGTACAGGTTGCCCTGTATTGCTCAAAGTTATGTGGTGTGATTTGAGTGATGATGCTTTTCTGATTTGGAGAATACTTGCAATGTATTTTTAGCTTGAGGCTACTAAACTGAATTCAGTTTCTAATACTTTGTATTTTAGAAAGTTTTCCAATCTCTAATATTTTATAGTTGCAAACGAAGAGGGTGTAATTTTCATTATTTATTTAGAAAGCCTCTAAATGTAGTTTTCCAATCTTCTACTTATTAATTTTATAATAACCCTCAATTTATTAAATTTTTTTCCTTCAACCCAAATAACCAATAAATAATTAAATGATTGTTTGATGAAATGAAAAGAAATGCCAAGTGAATTTTTCCGATGTCGATTGAAAATTTTCTTTTACCCCGTAGTAGAAGTTAATTGGCTCCGCTACAGAATCTTTTACCCCGTCGTAGAAGTTCACTGTACATGGCATAGAAAACTGCACGGAAAGATTGCTTCTTAATACCACGCTAATTTTTTGATACAGAATTAGGGGTGGGCACATTCCAATTGAATCGATGTAAATATGATTTGGATAAATTTAAATTGATTTAAAAATTCACAATCTATTTTGATTTGAAAAAAAAAAAAATACTAAACCATGATAACTTGATCAATTTTTAAATTAAGTTTGATTATCTAATTCAATAAATATAAAAAAAAAATAAATTTAAAATTTTACATTCAATAATTTTTTATTATCCATTTTACATTGTAAGAAAACAAAAAATTATAGTTGTACATTGAACATTTTACATTAGACATTTCAAGGAATGAATTTTTGAATTAAATTATTTTTTATTTTAACAACAAATATAATTTAATATAAGTTTTATAATTAAATTTATATTTTAGACTTAAATATATATATATTTTAATATAAACATAAATTTATTTTTTAAATTTAAAAATAAATATAATTTAATAAAATATTAAATCTTATCATTATAATAATATTTTAAAATTTAACCTAAATTAATAATTCAAACCAATAATTATTAATTTAAATCAATTCAATTTAAATCTTATTATTATATTAAATAAAATTCACTTAAATTAAAATTAATAATTTTAAATTATTTTAAATTTCAAATTTAAATTGAGTTTGTCCACCTCAATCCATAATAGTTTGGGCTAAATCAATCACTAAAAAAAAAAATAACAAGAGGACAAAAACCTGGTTATCATAAATACTATTCTCTATGCACTCTGAGGAAGCATACAACAATTTAAAGGGAAAAAAAATATAAAAACAACTAATTTAAAATTATTCTGGCAAATGTTAATCACTTGTTACCATGCTCTTATGGTACAAGCACTATAGCCCTCTTAAACATACAATAATTCCGTGAATCTTGACTTTGTGGGCTGTTTTCTCTACCCAAACACAAAAACGGAGGCCTCACTTGAGACTTTGCAAAACTTAAATAACAGCAAGGAAAAATGTCATTCATTCAGCCATAACCATTACATTTTTTTTTATTTTTGTTCTTTTTTGAGTTCAAAGTAATATAACAGGACAACGTCACCTACAGCCACTCTCACAATGCAGGTGCGTATTCTTGGATTGCCGTTGCAAGCTTATTTCGATCCTCCTCTGTTTTTGTCCTGATTAAAAAAGTACGTGCTACAACACTACCATTATTGCCAGCTCCAGCGTCATCGGCCTGCAAAACCCAGAGGAAGTTATTAACCATAAATTGCATGATATGATAGCACATCAATGCTTCAGGGAGCACTTTTAAGGACAACTGGTCCCATACGGGAGTACCCAGTCTGTTAAAACAAAATAAAGGTACTCTGGGGCCTTGATGTTCAATCCTAAGCAGCATAAGGCAGCCTTGTAATGGCATACATACAGGTTTGCCTATCGCAGATAAACCAACCAACTGAAACAACTAAAAATAAAAGTGAAAATGTTGACATTAATATGTTTTACCAAAGTATGAAATATTGCAACAAGAGAATTCTTTTGTAAATTTGTCTTGATTCCCGGATACAGCAATGCATTAAGCAGCACCTTTCCCACCTGCCACAAGTGATAAAGGTCAGAGAAAGTGGAAACAAATATATTAAAACTAAAAATCATGCATGCAATATTGAATTGAAAACAAAAAATGCCACAGTGAGAGTTATAAAAATATTCCATAAACAGGGGCAACGACAGCACTGGTCAGGTGAATTAGCTTAAAGAGACATTTTTTCAAAAGGAAATCCACATTACCAAAAACAATACATAGTTATTGAGCAAAAGATAGGCACCTAGTATTAGAATAAGAACATTTTAAAATCAAATTGTATATGAGGAATATTGAATTGAAATATCAAAATCCAATCTAGAGGCAGAACACCATTTTCTTTATTGTTGTCAGTGTGATGAATTCTCCAATAAAAGGATGCTTCGAGAGAGACATTATTTTAAGCTGTCGATTAATGACCGCTCCATTTCAGTATTCTCTACCAACAATATCATGCAAACACAACTCTGTCATAAAAATTCAATTTCTCCCTTCCAATTCATCACTTAAAGAGATGACTCTCCATTTTCCTCCAATTTAAAATAAAAACAACTGGTGCTGTAACAGAGCAATTTTGACTCCACTGGATATCTGAGGCTTCAATAAAGCCTAAAAAGAACTAAATTGAGAACCATCAAGTTTTAATCAATGGACATCCTATACAATTCCTCAAGCCATAAAATATAAAATATTTTGGATTTCACTCTCTGCACTCTTAAACTGAACACACAGGAAAACACAGAATAAAATGCAGCAGCAAAAATTTAATTAATTGAAAAAGATTTCGAACTAAATTTAAAAAAAAAAGGTACCATCAAGAAACTTACATCATTTCGAACAAGAATTGTTGGTTTGGACTCTTTTGTACCCGTGCTGACACCCTCTTTGCATTTAATGGAAAGATGGCCCGTGCCTTTATCTTTCCATGCATCTTTATCAGCAGGATCACTTGACTGAACATACCAATCATTATAAAAGAGAGAGAGAGAGAGAGAGAGAGAATATTAACAATAAAGAAGGTAAACAATAAGATGAACTACTGACAGCATCAGATTCAGAATAAGCACCATGTATCAGATTCTTCAAAGCATAACATTCTATAGGGTTTCTCAAACAAATACCTTGACGTAAAGTTTGCACTTTACTTCATGGACTACAATAATGCCTTTCTCTTCAGACTTCTTCACAGATGGGCTGCTAGGCTGTGGTAATTCATCTTCTGATTATCCAAAAAGAAGGCATTAAATATGCATGGGAATGGGAAAAAAAATTCCAGGTCACAAAGAAATATTTTAAAATTATCTATCTGGCAAAATACATCAGAGCATTAAAGACTTCTTGGTTCTTCGAATATGGCTGATAAAAAGTAGTCTGGGCAAACTGCAAACTATGTACAAGCTTTCACAGTGAAAAAGGACCATCAAACCAGTGCATATGAACACATAAAAAACAGACATTCCAGAACTGAGATCCCTGAACCAGAAAATCAAATCACATGCATCTGGAAAAAAATATATTCTACAATTGATATCAGTTCACATAGGCGTGAACTTCAATTATGTCATTTATCTAAAACCAAAGGCAATGCGCCTAAATGGAAAAAAACAAACCAAATAATAAAGCTTTGTTCGTGAATCTGCTGTTTTGATCCCATGCCAAAAACTCAGCACCTTCCTTGGCATAATCATTTTGATATAAACAACTCAAACAACACAAATATTATGTGCATTAGCAAACTTATGAGCAGAATAAGATGAATTGAAATTTATCATGCAAGTGAACATGAAAAATGACCAAAAGGTTTAATGAAGTAAAGGATTAAAATAAATCATTGAGCAAATATCAAAAAGTAAAAAAATAAAAATCGTCTCCTCACCATCATCCACAACATTTGAAGCATTATGGTTTTTGGGATGTGAACTTTGATTTCCTAGCACAAAAATATGAAAGTAACACATCAGAAATTACATGTCTCTCAAAAGTAGACTCATACACTAGATATTCAAAAATCAATCTTCTATTATAAATATCTAATTACTTCTTTTGTATCTGTCAAAATTAACAATCACATATTGCAAAATTATCTGTCCAGTTCTAATCTAGTGTTTATCAAACACCAAAGGCAAATAGCCAAGTGCATAAAAGAGATCAGTTCATCATAAAGAGTGCATACTTTCAAAGATTCAGATTAAGATCATTTCCATGCATGATCTTTTGGCGACCATTGCTTCTATGTCAGACACTGAGGTTTAGCTAAGATATATGGTTTAGGCTTGAGAGATTTCCTAGGTACAGCCCTTGTGGCCCACACTTTTATCACACATTCTAAATAACACCTATTATAAATGTTTCCACTATTATAATCGAAGTTAAAATACCCTTCCATAACATTTTAGAAATAAAAGTAAATTTTAACATATTCTATAGCAAACATTCTCCACTTAACATCTTACAGATACAAATGCACTAGTTTCACCTACCAAAGAAAACAAGGGTTTGATTGTTGGAGAATACTCCAGAGCTCCATGAAGATGCACTATTATTGAATCCTCCAGAACTCCCTGAAGTTGCATTGCTGGAGAATAGTCCAGAGTTCCCCAAAGCTGCATTGTTGGAAAATAGTCCAGAACTTCCTGAAGCTGCATTACTGGAGAATAGTCCAGTGCTCCCTGAAGCTGCATTGGAGAATAGTCCAGAGCTCCCTGAAGAAGCTGCACTGCTGGAGAATAGTCCAGAGCTCCCTGAAGTTGCAAAGCTTGCAGTTGTAGTAGCTGGAGTAAATGTTTTATCCTGATATAATTTTACATCATTATTCTTGATGTCCGGTGCCAAATTCTTTTCAGTAGTATGAGGTTCAGAAGCAGATGTATTTCCTACTTTTACCACATTTGCTTTAAGCCAGTCGACAACATCACTGAACTTCTCCTGCACAAGTGGCTCAATGGCAAATGCCAATGGAGTTAGCAAATCAAACACAATTGTCATGAGGTTACGTTATCATATATGGATAAAACTAACAGAGTATTGATTAAAGGCTAACTTTTATGAATAATAATGTGCATCCCAAGTGACAATTTCCCTCAACAAGGTAGACTAAATTTTAATGTTTTACTGAAAAAAAAAAAAAAGCCTAGCCTGTGCAAATCCAATCTAAGTTATATTGCTTATCATTTTGACAATCCTTACATTTTACTTGCTATCCATACAAGTATTGTTCTGTTCAGATTTTGCAGTTGGATACCAATTCAGTCTGCAAACAAATGGTATAGAACAACAAAAAACGTTTTTCAAATATCTTAAAGTTGCTAGAAATTACCCTGATGTTTGAAGCATGAGCTAAGTAGTCTTGGACACCATCTTCCCAAAGTTCATCAGGGTGATTCTTCAACTGTGCCTGAACCCAACTGTTCACAGCCAAAAAAACAAAAATGTACAAATATGTTAAATTTTACACAGATTTCAGTACACCATGATTAAGGGGGACAGAGACATTAATATAACAAAGTTCATATTTTATTGACAAAAGCAAGGGTATTAGTACTAAACATTTCCAAATTTATCCCAAAAATTGCATCCCATATGATGTGGAAGGTGAGGTGGCATTCATCTATTATCTAATGAACTCCTATAATTTTCAAAATCATTTATTACACATTTCACCACCCACATGATGAATGTCATGTCATTTGGAATGCAATTTTCATGATGTCTAGCATTACTAAAAACAAAAAATATGTATTAACTACTCTACCAACTTCAGTACGTACAACATAAGTAGTTCAACTATGATAATATTTGACATTCTAAACAACAAATTAGATTGAGACAATTAGTAATAACAAGCAATAACATGAGCCAGCCAATACCAGCAGTACAAAGAGCAAATGTGACGTCACATACCAGACAATGGAAGTGCAGTTAATGAAATAGGGAAAGAGAGGAAATAAAGAGATAGACCTTGCAAATTGGGTGTTGAGAGCTCTCACATGCTGTCGTGATAACTCAGCCCGTCGCTTATCCAATGGCAGTGTTGCCATTGACTGCTGTTGAGATGGCTCTGCCCTGTGAACATCAAACAGGGATCCTGCCATTATTCTTTTATTCCGTAACTGCATCATAGTTGAAAATTTTACAATAAGTTTTCACACTATAACTAATAGATCAGAAACTTGCAAAACATGCACCCAAAATAAACTCATGATAGCATCTCAATGTCATTTCCCAGAACTGTTAGAATTTCAAAGGGCATTAGTTACTAAGATTGCAAAAAGCTAAATTCTTAGATCTCCTCAAACTCTACACTGCTTTTTAGCCAATTTGCAGTGACTGCTTGAAGACAAAATTGCAGGGTACAGCAACAAGATAGCATTTGAACTAACAAAAATACTAACAGCTCTCATTAAACTTTTAATTTAAATAACATTATAACGTCCACTATATAATGCTTCGTTGTGATTTTGTCTGTAGTAAAATAGACAAAAACACAATCCGCATAAATGGAATTGTCTCACGGTTCTAAATGCCACAGACAATTCCAACATAAGCTAAAAGTCTCAAATCAATATAACCTAAAATCATCACAAAACAATGAACACCCAAGTTTCACATGGTCGTAAATTTCCATAAGATGTACTCAAACAATGACATTCGTCATGTTATCTCCACAAGCCTCCAGCAAAAGTAAGCTAAGGCAAAATAAATTGAAAATTTTAAAACTTTTCTGAACTCACATTTTTAAAAAAAAAAAAAAAATCAAATAAACTAAAAACCAGCAGCCACGTACAAATCGTAATGAATAAGCCAGGTAATTAAATAATGTTTTAAATTTAAAATTTCAAATATATTTAGAAAAAAAACTCAGAAAAGCTTAGCTTAGCAGAAATTAATTGCTCTTAAGCCTCATACTTTCAACAGATAGGAAAAGGTAACACTAAATAACTTACAGCCGAGTCTTTCGTGTCCGGGCCGGATTCCGACACCGCGAGACGCTTCGTGCCTCTCATGATTTATTAGTTATTTTGTGTAAGCGAAGATTTTTGTTTTTTTTTTTTTTTCCAAATAAAAATAATAATAATAAAGACTCTGCAACGTATGAAATTAGGGTTTTGGTTTGAATTTTGGTTTCGCTCAGGTTTGAGGGTACTGACACAGGAAAAAAGAGGGGAGAGGGGGGTAGATTTTCTAAGCTGGGAAATAAATTAATTAAAATAGGGAGAGCATTGACCGTTGGATCAGGTGGGGAACTAAACTTTCAATTGGGTCTGTTGGATGAAGGGGCCTGACATCATCCACATCGGCCACGTGTGTTCTGATTGTTTGACTGGAATTGCCCACTCTCATGGAACCCCCAGGCCCATTTTGAATATGGGTTTGAAACCGATTTAACAGCGAAAAGTTGTGTGATTCATAAAATTTATCACAAGATTTCGTGCCAATGCTTAATTTTGAAAAGTAAGTTGTGTCGTGCTAAATCATCATGAGTTGTTCTTGTTTTTAATTTTAATTTTTTAAATTAATACAGATTATTAAATAAAATTATTATTATTATTATTATGTTACAATTTTTTTAAAAAAATTTTAAATACTTTAATTAAGTATCAATACGGTTCTTTTGGTTCGTCGGGCGGGCTTTTGTACCTTAAATCGGAGGTGTAGTGTTAGTCCGTCATTTTCTTATAATGATTCATATTTTTTATACTGGTCCAATTCATTTATTATTTCTATTTAAAATTAATTTATTTTAAATTAAAATCTCTACTATTTTTATATTTATTAACTGTATTTCTTTTAAGCAAAAAGTAAATTCTCAATAGTCATTGTTCAATTTGTTCAATTATAAATTATGAGGGCAGAAAGTTTGAATGTTTTTATATATATAATTATATACGAAGAAGAATAATAATTATGCATGAAGAATTGTGCATGGAACAATTAAAATTTTGCATGGAAAACATGCCAAAACAGAAGCTATAAATGAAGAATGGAAGTAAGATTATGCACGCATGTGTACGGCCAAGGCCCATGTCACCGTCATCTTCTCCCAAAGTATATCTAAAGGAATGTACAGTATTTATTTTTATAATTTTTTCCATCTACAGTAAATTTTTATTAAATTCTCTCTCATTTATTTTTATGACACTCTTGTCCTAATAAAATTCTCTGTGTATTTATCCTATTTTATTTTAAGGCTTATGAACTCTTTATAAATACGCGTAAGAAATATTAGAATCGAAATAAATTTGATTATGATATTATATGTCACTAAATTAAGTCATTATCTTTTCTTCAAAATACATGTCTAATAAAATATGCAATACTCACCCTTATAAACCTTTAAAATATTTTTTTTTATTCAATGTGAGCTTCTGTTACACTCAACTCTCCAAGTCGTGATGTTTGATATCATGAAAATGAGAAGTTAAGGCAGAAACCTCAGCATTGTGGCCTCAGCCTCTCAAGGCTGCAGTGCCAACCTTTTAAGGCTGCGATGCCAATCTCTTCAGGCCGCAATGCCAAGTACTCTATTTTCATTGTATGAGGGCTATATACATAGAGTTCACAATGCCAATTTTTCAAGATTGCTACCTTGGCTAAACAGTCACGACTCTTCAAAGTGTTGTTTCATGTTTTTGATTCAATTTATACTATTAATTAAATTTTAAATTTAATCTAATAATCATCAATGAACAAATATCATAAAAATAAATATTTTTATTGAGAATTATATATATATCTATAAATAGAGATAGGAGATAACTTTCAAAATATATAAGCTATGCATGAAGTTTTCTTTATTCTTTTTTTTTTTTTTAAGAATACAAATTTGTACTCTTATATTTCTTTATGAATTCTTCAATATTATTAGGTATAGAGTTTTTAAAACTTGTAATATCCTAAAAGTAGTTTACTGAGATTTTATAAACAATCTTAATTCGAGAAGGGACAAATAATATTTTAAAGAAAGTGTATTTAGTATGTATTTTAAATCTTTATTTGAGAAAATTTTTTTAACAGTTATTTATATTTGAAGTTTCTTAAATATTTTATAAAAGATAAATATGTTTTAACAATATTTTTGATATTTTCTGGTTGTATATTTGCTTTTTCTTTTTGTCATATGAAAAAATATATTTTAATTAAAGAAAATATTTAAAGTGCAAAAAAAGAGAAGATAAAATAAAATTTATATGATACAAGAGATTTCTTAAATTAATCGATATTTTTTATCTGTGTTATTACACAAAATGTTTTGAGAAATATCACTTCCTATAAATATTTCTGAGCAAAGTTTAAAAAAATAAAAAATAAAATAGATATTCAGAATAATGATAGATAAAACACCGATACAGACAAAAAGGAAGACCATTTTTACTGCGCTAGTATTTCTTTAAACATAAATCTTACTCGACCCTTCTTGTTGATAGTTTCAGTTAAATCCTGCAGAAATTCCGTATATTCTAAACGTCGTTCTGACACTGTTCTTAACATCATTGCACTTATTCCTCCACTTTTAGAGCAAAGTTGTCGAGATCTTCTCTCACCATGTGGAGTCATTACCCTGTTAGCTGAACATAGCTAGATCTCCCAACATGCGGAAACACTCCCCCTGTTTTCTAGCATTAAAATGAAAATACCAATGGTGTTTGCATTGGCTAACTTTCTTCGATCCAGGTGGTTGCTGTAATTAATTTAAGTCTTCTAGATATTCAAAGAATGTTGAACAATTTTCCATAGACGACTTTACATCAGAAAAAGCTGTTACTGCCTCTATGCTGTTACTGCCTCTATTCTTCTTCTTCTTCTTCATTGACATTCTTACAATTTCTAAGCCCTGAGTTGAGTGTGCTAGAAACCTAAAGAAATAATTTGAAAAACGAAAGGTCGAATCCTAAAATTTACACTAAGGGTCTTTTCTCTTCATCCTCTCCTGTTTCTTCTACCAAGCTTTTCTCTTCTGTGACATAGGACATTTTGTGCTTGGCAACAGCATGTGAGTTTGGACTCTTAGTGGGGGGTTTATTTTCTGGCAACATCTTCAATATGATTCCCATGGCAATGAGCAGCAGCCCTGTTCCGTGCTGTTCAGTTATGGGCTTTGTAAATATCAAGTATGAAAGCAGAAGTGTTACTGCCTTTCTAGCAGTTGTTATCTGCAAGGAAAAGTAAAACCAAAACCAACCAATTAGATGGCATGTATCTGACAAAAATGTTAACATGAGAGCACAATATCTAGTGTTGGCATTTCTTATGATTTTTTAAATACTTCTTTGGGAATATTAAGGCTACTATTTGAACCTAATATGTAAAGAGTACTATCAATAACACAAAAATATCATCAGTAACTTTAAGGGGAAAAAAGATGAATGCGTTAGGATGCGTTCATAGAACAATACAACCTTTTGCATTCCAAATCCTATAAACAAGCAGTGACATTTGGAACAAGATTTTTAAGTGAAACTTACTAGAAAGGAAATTATACAAACTAGTAGATATTTAGTTTACAGAGGTAAGAAATAAATTTACCATTGCAGTTGTAGCAGCACCAAAGATGGCAATGAGGGACAAAACAGACACTTGACCCACAAATGTGGCCATGGCTTCAAATATTAACACCCCATACACATATAGATGCTGCAATTCATTGCAAGAAATATTACCATTATTACTGAAGACAAAAGCTAAATTATTGTATTAAATAAAACCTGGAGTTTAGAACAGTCAAAAGACAAAAACAATGGCAGTGTAGATGTATTGATTTTACTATACTCTGATTACAATCTCATCTGTGTAACAATGGATATATGAGTATCAAAACATAAACTGAGAGACAAGAGACAAAAGCTAAACTATTGTATTAAATAAAAAAAAAAACCAACTACATCATTGAAAATAAACATTATGGACCATCCTCAGAGTTTGGTATATGCATCTGCTGGTCAAAGAAGCACCTCACTTGGCCCAACAGGATAATTTATGATTTAGTGATTAAAAAAAAATTAATTTGTTAGGTCCATTCTCAGCATCTAGACTTAGGGTAAAAAATATTCCTACTTGACCAAGTTGGGGGAATAGAATTCAGCGTTAATAAACTACTATAGTGGACATTCAACCAGATCATTCACTTTTCCAACAAAGTTCATTAAGGCCAGCATTGCAGGCATGACAATTATTTACCTGAGCTGATACCTTTAGTATTAGATTTGCAAAGAGAAGAAAAGTTCTCTTTTGTGAAAAAAATGTGCAAGAGAAGAAAAGGAGAAAAAAAGAAAAAAAGCAAATTAGGGGGAAAAATGAATTAATATATTCAAAGGCAATGTTCTTTACTTCTGAACACGAATTCCAGGCCTTAAAGAGCTCTCCAGTTAGAATCATGGGCACAAGTAAGAAAGGCAACCCAACTATTGTCGAGCAGAACAGCATTTCCATCTGTCATAAAAATAGAAAAGAAATCAATGACAAGGAAAACAGAGAGTTTCTTTCACATAATATAGTTTTGCATTCATACACCAGCTGAAAAGAACTTTGATCACCTGTGTTGTGTCAGGATTCAGGGTAAAAATTGCTTCTTGCAGATTACCGAGAAATGAATCCATAACTAAAGCACCCGAAATCATTAGGATACCAATTATGTTAAAATTTGGAGAAGTTTGCGCATCTGCCAAAGTGAAAAGGATCAGACCAATGACTAGAAGCAGTGCAGAGATGTATTCATGAACCGGATACTTCCTTCTCAAGCCAGGAATGAAGGCACCCATTACCATGACTGGCAGTACCTAAATTCTCAAATCATAGGAACTCTTATCAGAGAAAAGAAAAAAACAAGTCATCAAAATTACATGTTTCCAATTGCACAAGAACGCAAAGAGTTCAATGAAAAATATCATTTTCAATGATAGAATACAGTACAAAAATTAAACTACTGCAAGAAACATTGTGAATTTCATTCAGCAAAAGAAAGGTTTACAATTTCAAAGGACAGAATTCACAAAATCTAAGTCTTCATCTGTATTTACCTTCGTGGATTTGAACATGATCTGTGCCGGATAGTTAAGAAAGGCCAAGGAGCCCTTGGTTAATCCATGAGAACCCATTAATACCACAGAGAGTTTCACATACGTTTTCCATGGGTTCACCATTTGCTTGGTGGTGAAGCCTTGCGAGTATATAAGTAACAAGTACACAAATCCTTGCACAAAAGTGAAATACCATCCATAGCTGGAAATCAAACCATTTAAGTAAACAAAAAGGAAAATGTAACATAAATATGCCGAATTAACATCACTGTTAAGAATAATATACCTGAACTGAAGCCGATTGTACACATATTCCTGAAATCAGGAAAAGGCCAATGATCCGATAATAAAAGGAATTGATTTAATTGTATAATGTAATTCTAAACCAAAGATTATACAAGCAATTCTTTAGTATTCAAAACATGGCGTCGATAGACGAATTCAGACCAATAAAACAGCGGACTAATAACACAGAAATAACAATTCATTTCTTTTGTTTTCCCAAATTTTCCGAGTTGCCAAACAGGGAGCAAGGAGGCAAAATCAAACACATGCAAGATGAAAAAGTCACAGTAAAAAACATAACCCATTAAAAAAACTACGCAACAGAATCAAATGAACAAAAAGCACCAAACGCAGAAAAACTAAAAATTGAACCTTAAAGAAATGTGAAATAAAAAAACTTTGACAGAAAAATAAAAACAAGTGTAACAAACCTCACAAATGCCGTTAACAAGGTAACCAAAGAAGAACCCAGAAGAGCAAATGAGGAATTGTTGCCACTTCGGTCGATGAGAGAGAGAGATTCCGAACAGAGACATTGCTTGCTCTTCGTTCTTCATCTCTCCAAAGCAGGAGGCTTGATGATCGTCTGATAAATTTACCACCGAAAAAAAAAAAGTCTATAAAGATGGCTTCTGGTAGGGGTAGGGCATGAAGTTTTTGGCTAGTATGGTTATTGTTAGCAGAGAATTTGGTTAAAAGAAAGTTGGTTTATGACATCGACAAGGAAAGTATCGAAACTGTAAATAAACATAAAATAATGGGGGTTTTAGGTTTAGAGTGGCGACTGGGAGGGAAGTAGGAGCGGAGAGTTGTGTATTGCTGGGTGTGTGTACGTTTTCCTGCTCAAATATCGGAAGGGATACCAGAGTCACGGCGCGTTCGGTGGTGGCTTTCCAAGAATGAATTCAGCGAAAATTTTAGTAGAAAAGGAAAGAATGTGATTATTGAAACGTGGAACGCTCACTAGGGTCCATTGCCAAGTTGATTGCAATGTGAGAAAATTGACTACCTTTTTTTTTTTTAATTAATTAACATAATTAATAGAAAAATAATTAAATAATCAAATCATATCATATACTTGGATTAACTTCAATCATCCCATTTTAATCTCTATGTATTCATAGGAGGATCTAATACATAAATTTGACCACTGACTGACTGCGGGATCCAATATCAGCACATTTTCCATAACTGATATTGCTGAATAATCTCTCATATCTTATTTTTCTACTTTAATGGAGTCGCCAGATATTGGACGAATGATTTTAGGCTTAACTCGTTAGGTGGAAGGAAAAGAATTGACTTGAGAGCATCCTCTTCACTTGCCGCGTGTCCAATTGACTGCAACACTGCACCCGAGTCCACCTAAGTTTTTCTATCCTGGAAAACACAGTCAACTGCCCTCCAAGTTGACATAATAACTCTTTGATCATCCTTATCTTGATGAATATTATTTTTAGTCTCTCACTTTACCGTTAATTTCATGGGAAGACCATCGTCTATAAATTCTTTAATATTATCAATTATATTCATAAGAACTAGTAATAAAATCAAAAAAAATCATAGAGAAAGCATCTCGATGTAAACTCGTAAATTAGAAATTTTAAATCTCACAATCAAATTGATATATATTTAAGAAAAAAAATAAGTCCTAAACTAACCTAATTCGTTGAAAACTTATTTTAAAAATCTAGATTACAAGTAAGAACACCACAAAAAATTATTTTTTTAATAAGTTCATATTTCATTTAAGAATAAGAAGAGAAAACTGAATTCTTCTAACATAAATGCTATTTACGCCTAAAAAACTCCTTATTACAATGTGTTAAACTGCTTTATATAGATTAGGTTAAGAAATAATTGCTGGTAGTTAGGAAAGGAAAGAAAAGAAATAAAACCAAACGTTAATTTGTCTAAAATAAAAGTCTATTTACATGGGTCTTACATATTTTTCTGCCTAAATAATAAAAAATAAATAAACATAAAATAAAAAAAATAAAAACTAGATTAAAGCCCAATTTGCATGGTCCATTAATATCTAGCCCTTTAATATGGCATATGCTTTTCACATCCTAGCTTGCCTTTTGTTTAGTTTGAATAACATAAATTAAGACTAGATCCTTATCTTTCAAGCCCATATTGAATGTTGGTATTTTACTAAATAAATTTGTAAGTTCAGCCTATGTAGATTGCACAAGTTCTTACATTGCTTCCTTGATTTTCTTTACTCTTGATCTTGTTATTGAACCATGTAAAACATGCAAGGGATCTTTGATAGCCAGTTTATTATAGTGCTTATTATTCCTTATTTTTTCAACAAGATTCAACTTCAATTATCACTTATATCAAAGAAAGAAAGATCAGTAATATTAAAAATAGTAGACACATTAAATTCACGTGGAAGATTCACTTTATATGTATTATCATTAATTTTCTCAAGGATTTAAAATAGTCCATCTCCTTTTGAACGTAATTTGGATTTTTGGTGGGTTGGAAACCTTTCTTTTCGCATATGAATTCAAACCCAATCTCCTAGTTTAAAGATCACACGCTTTCTTTTTTTATTGGCTTTTGAAGCATATTGTTCATGCTTTTTCGCAATCTGAAGTTGTATCGTTTCAATGATGGACTTCACCAATTTTGCTTTCTTTTTCCCATCTAAACTTTTAGAGAAAGTATCAGTAACTATGTTTTCTTTTGCATAAAAATTCATTTTTGTTTTTCTCTTTTTTTTTGCAAGCTTTTTTTCTTTTCCTTCTTGTGGCTCTACTATTTTTTTATTATTTTTAATCATCTTAATATTTTCTTTGTCATTCTCTTTTTTTTCTTGAGATTAAGGCCATAATGCAAAAAAAAATTTTTGCAGATTTTAATTTTTTGAGTACCCATAATGCAAAAAAAATTCTATCAAAATTTCTATAAGCACTTACCTCTAGTTTTTAAATCACTTTATAATACCTCAAATCATGTACCCTAGTTTAAAGGCATGACAACTTGGTATTATAATTTAAACTTTAGATCAAAAATGGAATAGTAGTGGGTGAGTTGCTAAAACCTTTCTTTAGTTACTTAGATTAGATTTGTATTACTTTTATACACGCAGACAGGGTGAGAGCAATTTTGGCAAAAATAAATGTCCATTATACAAACACTGATCCGAGCCTTGGTGTAACTAAGAAGAGCATGCGGGAGGTATTAATGTGTTAATGAGTTTATTGGAGAAAGGTTAATAAGAATAAATTAATAATGCAATATTTATTCTGGATTAGGCGATATTATATTACTTACCAAATTAAAAGAAAATAGACAAGAGATTTGGCAAAAAGCTCAACCAGTGAAAATAGATAGGAAAGTTTAGTTACACTAGACCTTTTTCTTACGAGAATAGAACAGCCTTTTGAACCTGTCATTCTACTTATCATTCCTGAGAGTGAATATATAATGTGGTAAAAGGTTAATTATTAACTTTATATAAAAAGAAATTTATATTAGGATTTAGATAGAGGGATAATGATTGCATTTATACATAAAATTATTATTTTGTTAACAGTGCCTTTATTGAAATAAGATTTTTAGGTATTTATTTGACATTGCCTTTTTATTACTATTATTACGTTTTATTTAAAAATGAAGATTTTATTTTTATTTTTTTAAATATTTTGTATATTTCAATTTTGTTTTCTTATTCCTTTTAGTTTAAATTCTTATATTTTAGTATGTTTAAGAATAATAGAGAAGTTATGTTATCTTTTTTATAAGAAAGAGACGAGTTTAAAAAAATTCATTAAACTATGCAATAATTTGTAAGTGCAATTCATGATTTTATAAACAATCAACTATTTGATCGTAGTAGAAGTACTAAATTAGGAGTACGTCAGCATTGAGTGAGTTTAGAAAATTAAATCCATCATTTTTTAATGAAAAAGTTAACTTATTGATTACTAAAAAGTGGGTTATGCAATTTTAACATATTCTTTATGGGTGGCAATTACCTAAAAAAATTTAGGTTAAGCTTGTAACTTTTCAATTTGCTGAATATGACATCCATTGGTTGAACATTATAAAGATTACTAGTCAGGATGAAGAATGGACTTGAAAGACCTTCAAAAAGATTTTTTTTGAGTAAATATTTTCTTGAAGTATTCAATGATACTATGTTAGATAAGTTTATATATTTAACTCAAGTTAATATGTTAGTGTCACAATATGAAGCTAAATTTGAAACCTTGACTCCTATGGTTTCAAAGAAGAAAGATAAAATTAAGCGATTTGTAAAGAAGTTGAAACCATTACTTAGACATGCATTTATAATGTTGAACTTTTGAGAATATCCTAAGGTGGTAAATCATGTCCTAATGATTGAACAAGATGAGGAATAAAAGAGTCTAAAAGAGGAGTTTTGAACAAAAACCATTAAGATAGAGCAAGAAGAGGCAAATAAGAAGTCAATTCACATAACAAAATAGTAAAAATTTTCATATAACTATTAGAGTTTATTTTGAGTGTAGGCAATTAGGCTACTACAGAAATTCTTATCCATACTTAGAGCAAGTTCAAAGTTAGGTAACTAATTCTAATGAAATGACTATTTAGAATGAGCAGTAATCTCAAAGATTTTAGCAATCATAGAGTCATAGTAGACCAAGATTTTTGCACTTACACAGAAGTGGATAGGTGGTCAGACTATACAATTATGAAAAGTATCTTTCTTTTGTTTAGTATTAGAATTATAATTTTATTTAATTTTGATGCTACTTATTTTTTTATATCTTTAAATCTTGCATCGTTCGTGGGTTTAAAAACTGAATCTTTAAAATTAGAATTGTTAGATGAAATGCCTATCAGGCATAGTATAAATCTTGATAAAATTTTTTGGAATTGTGAAATTGATGTGGAGGATTACAAAATATCTTTTAGGTTAGTTGTGATGAGAATAGTGAATTATGATCTAATTCTTAAGATGGATTGGTTATCGTTTTTAAGTGCAATCATAAATTGTCAGAAAAAAAAATGGTAAATATTACTTTTTCCTGTAGTAATAAATTTCATATTTTTGAAAATATAAATAGTAGTCAACCTTATGCTTATGCTGAGTATAAGAAGTATAAAGATTATTTAGCATGGATAGCTAGTTAATGTTGTCCAGAGGGTGGTGAATTAAAAAACATGATCTATTTCTGTAATTGATGAATTTTTTGATTTTTTTCTAAAGATTTACCTTATTTACTATCAAAAAGGGTGATAGACTTTGTTATCGAGACATACTTTAGAACTTCCTTTATTGTAATAGATACTTATAAGATGACTCTAATAGAATTATAAGAGTTGAAAGAGTAATAGCAAGAAATATTGAATAAAGAGTTTGTCAGACTTAGCACTTTTCCTTAGGATGCACTAGTTTTATTTGCTAAAAAGAAGAATGGTAGTTTTAAACAATGTGTGGACTATAGACAACTGAATCAATAACAGCAAAAAATAAATATTTATTACCTAAAATTAATGACTTGTTTAACTAATTGCGTGGTTTCAAATATTTCTTAAAGATTGATCTTCGATCAAATTATCACCAACTAAAGATTAGAGATGAAAATATTAAAAAAATTACTTTTCGTACAAGATATGAGCACTTTAAATTTGTAGTGCCTTTTGTGCTAACAAATACACTTACAACATTTATGGACTTGACTTGATACATTGAATTTTCTACCCTTATCTTGATGGTATTTGTGGATAACATTTTGATTTACTCAAAAACACTAAAAGAACATGAATAACACTTGAGTATTTTCTTATAAGTGTTAAAAAAGCATCAATTATATATAAAATAGAGTAAATGTGAGTGTTGAATGATCGAAGTAAAATTTTTAATACATATAGTGTCTAAAGAATGTATTTCTATTGACTCTACTAAAGTGAAAACAGTGTTAAATTGAAATAAGCCAAAATGTATGACAAAAATAAAAAGTTTTCTTGAGTTAGTAGGATATTATCATAGATTTATAAAAAAAAAAAAAAAAATTGAATTATTACAACACTAATATGGTTAACAAGAAAATGAGTGAGGTTTGATTAATGTGATAAATGTGAGCAAACTTTTATAAAATTCAAAGAGTAGTTAACTTCTGTTTTAATTCTAATTATTCATGTGCATGATATATGGTATACTATCTATTGCGATACTTTAAAAGTGAGCCTTGGTTGTGTTTTAATGCAACTAGATAAACTAGTAGTGTATGGCTCATATTAATTAAAGACACATGAGCAAAATTAACTTACTCATGATTTATAGTTTGTTGCTATTATTTTTGTGTTAAAAATATAACTGTATTACTTATATGAAGAAAAGTTTGAAATATTTTATGATTTCAAAAGTTTTCGATACTTGTTTACTTAAAAAAAATTGAATTTAAGGTAGATTAGAATAATGAATTTCTTGAAGGATTATAATTTTACTTTATATTATCATCCTGGTAAAGTTAATATAATGATAAATGAATTAAGTAGAAAGTCTCTAGGTATGTTAGCTGGTTTTTTTTATTATAGATGAAAAATCAGTAAACATTTGAAGGAATTTGATTTAAGAATTGATGAAACAAAAAATTAACCTTATTTATTTAATTTAATAGTCTAACCTACTATTATTTCAAAAGTGATTGAAACTCAACAAGCTAACCCTAAAGTACAATTAATAGGTGTTAAATTGAAGAATTGTGAGACAGTTGATGGATAGTCAGTTAATTTATTTAGAAATTTAAGGTTTGCAAATAAACTTTCTGTGCCAACTATGAAATCACTTTAAAATGATCTTCTAAGTGAGGTTTATAAATTCAAATTTACCATTCATACTAAAAGCACAAAAATATATAAGATGTTATGTAAATGGATTTGGTAGAAAGAAATGAAAAAGAATGTGGGCAAGTTTATGACTAAATGTTTGGTATATCGGCAAGTAAAAGTAAAACATCATAAACCAACTGAATTACATTAGCTTTTCTCAATATTTGAATGAAAATAGGAGCATATGATTATGGATTTTGTGAGAGAACTTCCTAGGACTTGAAACAATTATAATGGTATATGGGTAATTATGGATAGCTTAATAAAATCTACTCACTTTTTACTTATTAAAAATACAAATTCTCTTAATACTTTGAGTAGATTATATATTCACGAGATAATTAGATTGCATGAAGTATCTCTATCTATTATTTGTAACAAGGATCTACGATTTACATCCAAATTTTGAAAAAGTTTACAAAAAACTATAGGTACCAAGTTATATTTAGCACGTTTTATCATTCATAAACAAACGGACAATTTGAAAAAGCTATGAAAATAGTGGAAAACATGCATAAATCTTGTGTTTTGAATTTTCAAGGTTCATAAGCTGAACATTTATCTTTGGTAGAGTTTGTATATAATAAAAGTTATCAGTCTAGTCTTAAAATGACATCATTTGAGGTGTTATAGGGAAGGCTTTGTAGATTACTAATATGTGAGAAAAAGTTGATGAAACTTCATTAATTGGTCATAAGTTTATGAAGTAGACTACTAAGAAAGTGAAATTAATCAAGTAATAATTTTTTACAGTTCAAAGTCGTTAAAAGAGTTACGTGGACCTAAAAGAAAACCATTGGAGTTTAAGGTAGATGATCATATATTCTTGAAGATTTGGCCCTAACTTGGTATTACTAGATTTAAAAAAGATAAAAAAAAATTTGCTCCAACATTCATTCGTCCTTTTGAAATATTAGAGCGAGTTAATGAGGAGGCTTATAGATTAGTATTACCATCTTCATTATCGAATATTCATGTTATCTTTTATGTCTCAATGCTCAAAAAATGTCAACTGGACTTTTGTCATATTTTAGATTAGAGCAATCTTACCTTGACTGAGGACATTTCTTATGAGAATAAACTAAATCAAGTTATCGATTGTAAATAATAAGTACTTTATAAAAAAGTTATTCCATTAGTGAAAATTTTGTGGTAACATCATGGTAAAGAAGAAGTTAATTGAGAATTTGAATTCGAATCGTCAAAAAATTATTTTCATTTATTCTAAAATTGAAAGTATGTTTATTAAAATTTCGAGGACGAAATTTCTTTAAAGGGGACAAGATTATAATATTCAAGCCCGAGTCTTTTTGAAAAGCCTAAATACCAAATAAGCCCATTTTTTTAGGTTTATGCATTTTGGCCCACACAATTATATATTTAAATATGTGTAGATAAGTTTATTTTATCAAAGCAAGAATAAAAGAGAAGAATTTAGGAGAACCACGAAGAAAGGAGAAAAGGAAAAGAAAGAAAAGGAAGAAAAGAAAGAAGGAGAAAAAAAAAAAAGAAGAAGAAAAAGAAAAAGAAGACAAAGAAGAAATTTTTAGGTAAAATCCTTTTTTAACTTTAAAAAAATATTTATGTTCTAATGAGAGAAAATGATGAAATTGAATGAAATATTTGGGTTTTATTTTGGTAGGTTATAAGTTTAAAAATTTAATCTTTTTAAGTTTTTGAATTCATTATCAATACATATTAGATTAAATTTGATAAATTGCTCAAAAAATTTCTTAAAAATTGCCAAAAGATTGGATGAAAATGATTGAAATTTTTGGTTAGGGATGAAAACGTAAAATTTGTAGAATTTTATTTTATTCTGTAAATTAGGATGACTTATTTACTTATATAAGAAAATATTTTTAGATTATTATAAAATTTTTTATATTTTAGTGTAAATTTGTAAAATACAAAAATTTTTTGTTTTAGGTTTGGGGTTAATTTATATTTAATATCAGCATCTAAGTTATAATTTTATTTTAATAATAATGATTTTATTTTGTAAAATAATATTATGTGGCAATAGTGAAAGAGGAGAAAAGTCGATGGAGTTATTGCGGAACTAACTTGATTTTAGTCCAAGTAAGTGATTTATATATAATTGAGTTATTTATTATTTTAAAAACTAAAAAGTAAAATTTTACACTTACGTTTTATTGTAAATATAAAATAAATTTATTTAAAATATAAAGATATTTTATTTTAAAATAATTATTGAAAAGTATTGCATGCTTATATTTTAAAAATGTTAAAATTTATTTTGAAAGAATGGCTTTTAGTGATTAATATTCAAATAACATATTACCATTTTGTTAATTTTTGTATAAATTTTTAAAAAATTTAATAATGATACTATGATTAATTTAAATTTTTGAAATTTATTAAAAACTATTAAAATAATATAAATAAATTATTTTATTATTATTATTATTATTATGCATGCGTGAATTATAAAATAGTACAAAGCCCTTATTTGGAATAGAACAAGGCTCCTGGGTTTGAATTAGGAGTAACTAAATACCTGTAAAACTTCTTAATTAATTTCACGCGCTTAGTTGTTAGGTTCTATACAAAATACAATTCTCATTAATAATCGGATTATCTAATATGGTTTAAGGAGCTTTTATTGCATTTAGATAATTAATTATATTGCATTTGCATAGAAGACTTTGATGTTGTTTTGTTATTTGTTAACCTGATTTGAATTCGTTAACCATTGAATAATAAGAGAAATATTGTTTAGTAATATCCTAAAATATCTCGTTATTTACTTAATAATTTTGTGAAGATTTTATTTTAAATAAAGAAAGGATGTGCAGACTAGTTAATTTTAGGCCAGGTTTAAAATATGATTGTCATAAAATTTAATATTAAATTAAAGTTAAACTAATTTTCAGTCAATTATAAGCTAACTAATGTAAAGGTTATTACTAAAAATTGTGATAACTATTTTTGTCGGCATAGAGTCTGTGCATGATGGTATTGGTAACTAATGAAAAAGAAATTAAAAGAATTATTCTAAATAAATAAAAGCCCCCTGGATTCAATATAATGAGTGCACGTGTTTGAAAAAGAGAAATGCATCTAATTGTACTGCTACTTTTTCATTCCACCAAACAAACATATACTTAAAACATGAATTTAACCATTTAAATGAGTGTTTTCTGTTTATTTGCATAAAATATTTGTTGCAATAAATGGAATAAGCATGTGGGAACTGAGGATTTTGCAGACTTATCCAATCATATTAAGGTGTTAAATAATTATATAGTTTTTATTAATTAACCACATAAAACACAATTATGTTGATTTGTTGTGTGTTAAACGAGGAACGAAATCAACTATAAGACCTTAGGAGTTAAATAAATAAATGGCATAACAAGAATTTGAAACTGGGGCAAGCAGCAATTTAATGAAACTGTTTTGAGTGGTCAGTTACTAGAATGATTACTATTTTAACTTTTGAAAGCTAAAGCGAAAAAAAAAGAAAAAGAAAAAGGTCACCACCATTTTACAGAGTCACTGAGCTGCTCTCGACAGGCGAACAAAATTATTACATTTAACAAGATTTTTGGTCTGTCCAAGCTCCCAACTAATTATTAGATCATTACTCACTAAATTATCTATTTATTAGCCAACTTTCTTTTTTTTTTTTATAATAATCCTTCAATTCGATGTCACTATTAAAATTTCTCTTTCAAGATAAAAGACTTATATGAACAAGAGTGAGACTGTTTACACTAATATTTTAATCAATGAGTGATGTTATTGCAACCCACCCTTTTTAAACTTCTTTTACTAAAATTGTTCATTTAAAAAATAAAAAAAAAATTAAAAATTATAATACTTCTAATAATACCAATAATAGTGTTTTATAGACATTCCTTTCGGTTCTATTTATTTTTTCAATACCTATAGTTCTTCAAACAAATTTTTTTCCTATGTGCTTCTTTTATATTTTATTCTCTAATTTATAAAATAAAAACTTGTTACTTTAAATTAGTTTTGATTTTAAAAGGTATACACATAAAAAATAACAAAAAAATTGTAAAAAATATTATAAGTATCCTTTTTTTTTATTATTATTTTTTTATATATTTTAATATTACTATTATATACATATAGATATAAATTTTGTGTAAGTACAAAGAAACTGCAGAAGTCTGTCAAGGATATTGAATTACCACCAAACTTCAAAGCTTAAAATTAAATACAAGAGACAAATGCAAACCATCCATGCAATAATTTTTAACAAAAATAGAAATATCAATGTTTGCATCATCAATTCCTTGCCAAAAGTACTGGAAAGAATAACAGAGTAGTATCTTTGAATTCTAAATTTTATACGGAATAAATTCCAAGTTTTTAATTGAAACACTTGCTAAGTGAGTAAGAGAGATAATTCTCCCCTGAGCAAAACACTTCCACTCAAATCATTTTCAGAATTTTAATTTTATTATTATTTTTAATTATATGTTTAATTTAATAATTTTATATTCTATTTTTAATTCTTTTTAAAATAATGTATAAATCTACACACTTTTTAAAATAAAGTATAAATTTATTGTGATTGACTTGTACGTTATCATTCATAATATTAATATGAGATTGTACCATTGATATTGATATTCACCACAAGGAGAAAAATAATTTTTTAATAATGACAGCACACAAAGATACATGCAATAGGTTAAAATTTATAAAATTGATCAAAAATTAAAATTTTAAACTAAAATTAAATATGTAAATATTATATTAAAATCGATAAGAGTACACTTTTAAAACTTACTAGGCCTCCCCAAAACTCTGGGGCCCTGTTTTCGGTACAATACTTTGTACACCTTGCCAGTCATTTGGTTGTTGGTCCTATTCTATCTGCCATGTTGGACTCTCAGAAGGACAATACCCCTCTTCAATGTGAATCAATAAACTTGTTAGAGGCAAACTATATGTATGATACACGAGACAAAAGAATCTGTCTGAATTTAATTATTGATAATTTTACACGCTACACTACTGTCTGCTTCACCTAAAATTAAATTCTGTACAGTCAAAATACGCAGTGCAGAAAAAGACTGAAGTAAGAAAATAGAAACACACTGTACTAATTACAAATCAAATTGAATGATTCCACAATGACAAATTGACATCGTTTTCCTCATCATTCCAGTTCATATCATCTACGAAAAGAAGAGGTGGGGGATATAGCAGTAGACCTTCTGCCATCTTCACAAGCAATCCTGGCATGTCAAACACTGCCTCTTCATCTATAAACGACTCATTCTCTTCCAAATATGTGTTTTCTTGCAACGTTTTTACTTCCTCTGTCTTCTCTTGAGAGCAACAGTGTGCTTCACCTTCACCGTAAGCCTTTACGTTATGGCCTTCTTCATGCCTTGCTTCACCAAAATCAGGAACTTCTTCAACTTCTTGAGCCCTAAAACCCTCTGCCGCTTCGGCTGCTGCCTTCCTTATATCCTTTGCATCGTTAGAAACTGGCACTGGTAACCTCCACGCAGAGTCCGCATAATTTAAGCACGCAGATTTACCTCTCAGCGCTAATGCAGCCACATCGTGTGCCCGCGCAGCCATTTCTGGTGTAGGATAAGTACCCAGCCAAATACGTGATTTTTTGTTAGGTTCACGCAGTTCACATACCCATTTGTTATTGTTTCTCCTTCTGACACCTCTGAAAATTGGATGGCGAGTCTCCTTAAATAGTCTGCGCCCTGCCCGCTTCTTTGGCCTTCTAGTCGCTAGTAAAACTTCCTCGTCTGAGTGAGAAGTTCGCGTTGCTGTACTGGCATCAGACAATGATGACGACTCCGGCTTATCCATGGAACCAGAAGCTGACCCGAATGGCAAAGGATCGGAAAGCTGGCTGAATATCTCCATTTAAGTAACTACAGCACTGGGTGTTTGTTTCGAGTGTTTAATACTCTTGACGGGTTGGCTTTGAAATTTGAAGTACTTGTGAAATGAGAAGTGCCTTTTGAGTTTTGACTTGCGATCAATTGGAGTTTGAGTTTGAGTTTGGTTTTAGTTTTAAGCAGCAAAGAGAGTGAGAGTGTACTATATTTATAGTTTTGGTGAGATTTAGGTAAGACACGTGAGTGCGAGAATAACGTGGACACGGAATCTGATGGCTGCGCGAGCCGCTGAGCCGCTAGTGAACCACGGTTCCTACAAAGAGAAGAAATGGAAAATCAGATATGTAAGTTGATTGACTGACTCTCTTAAGTAAATTGGGTAAAGGTGTTTACCATGTGCGTCGAGACTTGAGGCTGCAGAGTGTTCGTTCGTTTGTTTGTTTGTTTGTTTGACCTGGCAGGCATCTCAGACTTGGAAAGAACGTGAAAATAAAAACACGTGTAAAGTAGCTTGAAAAGTAAATTACTGATGTGCCGGCCACTTCATCAAATAGATTAAGGAAAGTGACCAGTTTTGTACTTGTTACGAGGCAGGTGGGACTCCGGGAGTCTTATCGTTGTTGACATACGGCCGATTTTATTTGTCATATACGAATGTTAAGAATAAGGACTTACTTTGTTGATAAGCAAAATAATAATAATAATAACAACAATAATAATAAGAATTTATTAACAAAGAGGGAGGATGGTTTTCTTTTTTTTTTTTTTTTTATGTATTGTTTTTTAATTATTATTTTTAATTATTTTCTTATTTTTAATTTTGGGTATTATTCATCAAAAGCACATTTGTTACATGGTAAAAATAGCAACTGTTAATATGTTTTAAAATATTAAAAAATTATTACTTTTAGAGATAATATAAATAAATGTGATGTTACTTAATATTTATTTTTTATAATTTTTATATTGGTCAAAATTAACTTTTCTTTTAATTTAACATATCTTTTTAATCATTTTTTTATGTCATTTTGGTTGTGAGAAGAGTTTTTGAATGATTTTAAAAAAATATAATTTTGTTTATATCAACAAAAACTCAAATTTTAAAATTTCAAGAATAGTGATCTTTGAACCTTTTTAAAAATATTAAATTATATGAAAATTCTTGTAATATAATTCTTAAAATATTTTAATTAAAATAATTACATAATTTTTACTAAAAAAATAGAATCGGACAACTAAACAACTAACATGTTTTGTTTAAAACTTTACTTACAAAATCTCTCTGTGTCAAAAATCTACTCCAAGAAATTCTGATTGTAAAAAATAAATCAATTAATGATATTTTAAAATTAACAAAAATATTTTTAAATACATGAAGGTAACCTTTTATCTATTTTAAAAGATTTAATTAAAATAAAAATAAAATATTTTGAATGTTTGAAAATTAATTAAATTACAAATCTCTTATGTAGAATGAGATATGTTGAGATAAAAAGAAATGATTATAGTACAATTAATTGTTCTATTATAGTTATTTTTAAATTTTATATTCGTATTTTATAAAATATTTATTAAAAAATAAAAAATTTTAAANTTTTATTTATATTTTTAATATTTTTTATTTTTTATTTTATTTATTTCAAAATTTTTATAAAATATTTTAAGTATTATTTATTATTTATTTTATTTATTTTAAATTTTTTATAAAATATTTTAAAATTTTTGTTCCAATTATAAATTTTGACACATGGTACAGCGATTGTTTCATTGCCGATTCGTGAAATAAAAGAAATGGGAAATAGTTGTAATTGTCGTCTTGTCACAACTCACAAATGTTTCTTAAGAAACAATTAAAACGTTTGTTAAAAGCTGTAAACCACTTAATTAAGGGACAATGAGCCATGACGTAAGTCTAATGACGTAATGCATGGAACACCCTTCTGATTTTAAGAAATATCAATCATATCCTGGCATCATCTACGGAATTGAAAACGGATTTAACCGCTGCATCACGGGGACGACGTGCACATTTATCGACTAGACGTGGGACCACTAGATCTTGTGCTTCTTCACATTACTTGAAAACTTTTGGGCTCTAAAACGGCCTAGTAATTATTATTACTATTGCTGTGTTAACGTTTATGGGCCTAGTTTATTTTACGGTTCCAATTTCAGTGTCCGGTTCACCATTGCGGACCACTTTTTCAGTCGTTACGTACCTAATTAGAAATTAGCATCAATCATCCTAAAGCGGAGGTGTAAAAAGTTTAAGCCGGCGTTTCTGTCCATTCATAATTTAGGCATGGTTAGAGGTGTTTAACAGATTAGACCAGTCTGGGCCATAACGGTCCGGCCTGGTCCGCTCCATTGATAGGTCAAGCCGGGCTTCAAGAGTAGAGCCCTTAAAGGGTCTGGATCTGGTCCAGGGACTCCACGAGCTTACTAACATTATTATTATCTTTTTTTTATTTTTCATTTTAATATTTATTTTTTACTTTTTATTATTTTATTCATTTTAACATATATATATATATATATGCATCTAATGTATATATCATATATGTAATTGTAATATGTATGTATTTTGATATTTTGTATTTTTGTTATTATAACAAATAAATAAATAAATAAAATATAATAGTAATACTACTAATTTCAAATAATTATTATAAATTTTGCTATTTAAATATTACAACATTAATTAAAGGAATACCATGTATATATTAAAAGAAATACAAAAACATTCTCATAATACAATTGACAAGTGACAAAAACATTAACATAACTTAGAATAGAAATAAATAAATAAATAAATAAATAATATTTATATATCAAATAATATTGGCATATTTATTTTAAATTAATTTAACATCTAAATTATAATATTAAATAAATTAATTTTAAATTAAATATGTGAACTTGCATTACTATAGTTATAATACATCTTAACTAAATTGGCACCTACTAAACTATCTACATTTGCACTTTACCCATTTTATTGCTTAATATTAAAATTACAAATATTAAAAATTTAAAATATAAAATTATAAATATTATAAACTAATTTTTATCAATAGAACAACTCTCCGTTCTCATATCATCCTCATCTTGGTCATTATCTTGAACCTAATCTAGAATTTTCTGTCATACATTCTTCCAATTTTTGAAACATATCAAGTGATTGAATACTTTTAGTGATAATATTGATCATCATTCATTAAATATCCCATTTTTTGTACTAAAAACAAATTTCGATGCTATTGTGGATATCGTAAGAGTTGGTAATCACGAAATATGATGAATAGTATAAAAACACTTTTTTATTTACTTTTCTCTATTTTTGTTATGCCCTAACCTAGAGGTCACTAGGTGACAGTCGTTGTGTACTCTTGAGATATGTCCTATTTACTTAAAACGCTTCCCCAGAGCTGATTAAATTTTTAAAAATTATGCATTCCATTTACATAATTTAAAACATATACATATAATTACACTAAAATCACTTATAGTATAGGTCTTATAAAAATTTAAAAGAAAAAAAAATATTTAAATTTTAAATAATATCAAAGGATTGACTACAAAATATTAAGATATTAAGTCAAACTATTTTGTTAGTGAACCTTAAGAAATATAAGATGAGTCAATAAACTTATACCAAAAGTAATGCAATAATAACTTTGTCAACCCCTACAACGACACAACAATTGAAATAGTTAACTTGAAAGAGGTAAAATGAAGATGTGAGTATAAAATATACTTACCAATTGAACATTGAGCAATATAAAACTTACGAGGATTTTAGGTATTAGGATACTAAAACAATTATAAAATTATAATTATTTATCAGGTGAATATCATATTATTTTAAAATCAATTATGCAACTAAAAACATATAATAAAACAGGTATTTAGGCTTATGTTTATTTTCTTTGTAAAAAAATTGAGTTTGTTTATTTTTTCTCAAGTTGTATTCCTAATTAAGGTAGACACTTAAAATCACCAATGGGTTTTATTATACTAAAAGTCATGCAACAGTTAAATTTTTTATATATATATATATATAATATGTTAGAATTAATTCATATTTTTAGTTTATAAAATCAATTTATAAAAAATATTTTATCAAATTATGACCTAACTTACTAGCATTAACTCGAGTAATCATGAAGTGACTATCGTGATGTTCGCGCATTATTTTTTTTTAGGTGAGTTTTCTAACAACATTCTCTATTATATCAACCCCACCTAAAATCTAATTACCTATGTGGCCTATATAAAGATCCATCCATAAGCTACTTTTTGTAGTACTATAATAATACTGATACATCACCAATAAACATATTTTATAAGACAAATCATTTAAATCACACATTTATATATATACAAAACTCTAATAACATTTTCATAATCAACATTATAAATATATAAAACAATAGTAACATACAAACCACATGTTTTATCTAATGTCAGCTCAATGCAAACTTAACATTCCAATAACTTAAGATAGTTTAAAAAATAATTTATTAAATTAATACATGAGATTCAAAATAATTTCTTAATGAATTAAATATTACATACAATTCACTTACTATTTAGAAGATGGTCTAAACTCCATCACTAATCCTTGCGCTAGTTTAGATCTCTTCTTAAAATGCCTATATTTAAAGAATACAATATGCATTTTTATTAAAATTCAAACTCTAATAAAATATTCATCTACCCAAATATGAAATATATATGTATGAAGAACATACATTCTTAAGTTACATATAGATTAACACTCGAATTTACATAAAATTATCTACAGAAATTAATATGATCTTTAGTCAAAATCAACATTTAAGGATAGTTTGGTAATTTCAGAAATAACGGGGTTAAAATTTAAAGAATCTTTTTAAGAAATAAACTAAATTCTCTAAATTTTTCAACAATTTTTGAATTATTCAATTTGAAGGTTGTTTAGAGGTTTAAAGTGATCTATAAAACTAAGGCATAGGTTGTTATAGTCTCATGCTACAGTACTTACTATAATACTTCATGTATTTAGAAAACAAAAGCACTAGGGCCATAATAAGTTGCAATACCCTGTCAAATTTTTGCACAATAAAATATACAAAAAAAATAAAAAATAAAAACTTTAACAAGGTAAATGAACTCCAAATTTATTCTATAACTACTCATTGAAAAACTTTTTAAAAGTAATACAGTTTTATCTCTAATAGAATTTGCTAAAAAAATATTTTTATTTTTGGTAAAATCAAGAAAACTACAAGCAGGTCAAGATTAGTAGAAATTCGTTTCATTTTCTATTAATACCAAATTTGACCCAAATCAAATTGGTTTAAAATTAAATTTTAAACTTAATTTCTAAACCTCAAATAAAACTATTTTAAGTTGTAATTTTAACTCAAAATACCTCTTAAATTGCAATCCACTTTAACATAAATACAAACGCAAACCTAGTACAAAATTTAAAAACCTTGCCATTTGACCAATTTTCATATAATGAAATTTGATGACAAAGGTTTTTTTTTATTGTTATATGACTTATAATCATCTTCTAATATCAAGATCAAGTTCGAATTTAAAGGTATGATAGTAAAATATAAAAATGCCTATTTTACAGTTACGCTAAAACAAACAAATAAATAAAATTTAAAGTTTTTAAACATTTAAAAATCTTACCTATATCTGAATAAAAATTATAAAAATTCTAGATGAGATATGGAATTGTTATTGCTCAAATTAATGGTTAGAATTCCAATAAATCTTAAAGAGAGAGAAATAAAATTATTAGAAGAAAATACATGTAAAAGTAGGGAAATATATGAGGAGTTTATTTTGATTTGAAGAATGGAAGAGAAATGGAGGATGGAAAGAAGAAGAAAAATAAAGGGGGGAGAAGTGTCTCATGGCAAGAAACGGGGGAAGAAGAAGAAAAATTAAATTTATATAATGAGGATAAATTTCACTCAAGCCCTTATATTTTAATTTTACAAAACTCTTAACTCTTTTTTCTTATATTTAGGTCCTCTAAAAAAATAAAATAAAATAAAATAAAAATCTCTTAATATGTTAACTAGTCGTCCTCTAAAAAAATAAAATAAAATAAAATAAAAATCTCTTAATATGTTAACTAGTCATGCAATATGTATATACATGAAAATATAATTTAAATATAAAAAGAATTAAATTATCCCTAACTTCAAAGGATGGGTTCTACAATTACAAAATATCAAAATTTTTTTTGTTCTATATTAAATATCAAATTATAATTAGCAAAAATATATTATTTTAATTCATAAGGGCTAGTAGGAAAAAAAAATGTAAGCAAATCTATTTGTGATATTGTTAAAAAATTTTCATGAAGAAATATTGGTTATTGGTTCACCATTATATTTATAAATTGATGTATCTATTCTGATTATACCTTGATATTGAATGTAAATATTATCTAAAAAATTATCAGAAGAAGAATTATCTATGTTAGATGTAATATTACTGCATATATAAACAATACTGGAATACTCATATAGTATTTTGTGAATTTCTTTTCCATAGTAAAACAAATATATTTGAGGCTCATTTATATGTCTACAAGTATTAGAAGTATAATTAGTATTAAATAAATGATTTAAAACATAACATAAAGTTATAAAATAAATACGTGAACATAACAATGTAATATTAAAAAATATTTTAAAAAAATTTATAAAATTAAATATTACAATCTAATCATTAGAATTCAATAGCACAACACCTAATTTTTTATTATAAAAATTAATAATTGGATTGCTGTAATTAACACAAAATTTTAACATCAAATAAATATAATTTCAATGAGTTTTTACATCAACCATAAACTTTCTAGGTTGTAATCTATAATCCATTAAAGAAGAACTAAAATTGTCTTTTAGAACTCTTGATGAAATTATTGTATTACCTCACTAATTTTTTCGATGTGATAATTAATTAAAGTTAAACCATCTTGCACAAACAAATTAACAATATGACAAACACATTTTATATGAAAAAATTGGATAGTAATTTATGTACAAGTGTTATATTATTAATAAATAATTCAATAGCAACATTATTAGCAGACACATTATCAAAAATAATGTTGAAAATTTTATTTTGTATGTTATATTCTCTAAAAACACTTACCATTATATTGAAAATGAAAAAAAAAAAAGCATTATTCATAAATTCTAATTCATGAAAGGTACTAATTTTTTTTATGCAACATTTAATTATCATCAACGTAATGATACAAAATACAAATATAATTTAACCTATTTCATCGAACTCAATAATTAAAAGTAACAGAAATGACACATTTGAAAGAATGAAAATTTGTAATTTCTTTTTTTTAATTTGTCCAAATAATCTCATACAATCATTTTTACATATATTTTTAGGAATTAATTTAAAAGAAGGCTGAACATAACTTCTTACGAAATTTTTAAATCTTTTATTTTCTATTTAAGTGAAAGAATGCCCACTCGATGTAATCTATTTAGTCATTACTTATTTCATATTTAGATGTGAGTACTTAAAATAAGTGATAAAGTTGTTCCCCGAAAAATTTAGTGCAAGTAAAGATTGGGTACAATTTTCTAAGGGAGTATGTTATTGCATATATTTTCCTATATATTATTTCAAATACCTAATTCTACTTCCAATATTAAGACAACTTTACACAACTTACAAATAATTTTTTATTCTTATTTTCTAGTTGTATTATTAATTCGAGATTTTAACGTAAACATTTTTCAAACACTTGATGTTCTAACTCTTTTAGAGCTTGTAACACTTGTTGCAATAGTACTTTATCTACTTCCATTCAAATTTTGTCTATTCGACATTGTTTAAGAATATAGAAATAATAAAAATCTAATATCAAAATAAAAAATATTTAAATTTAGCGAATCAATAAATTTAATTTATTTTAATAGCAACCATTCATTCATAAACAGGTATATAATATTTTTATCGGCAAATAAAAATATGAATTTGTGTCATAATGGATGCAACAATATGATAGCCAAGATATTAACAATTTGTTGGCAAAAATGATTTCAAAACCAGTAATTCATATTGATTACGAACTGCATGTTGAAGGAGGACCTGAACCTCACACAAGCTCACTAAAATTGCATTGACCGATTGAAGAATTTGACATTGGGCATCCACTAATGCTGTTGGAAGAAGAGATGATGGGAAGGATACATGTTTCTTAAGTAGAGTGTTGGAAGTTGAACTTTCCTGACTGAAACACAAAAGAAGGAGAATGAACAGAAAAAAAGAAACACACACACACACACACACACGACAACAACAACAACAACAACAACAACAACAACAACCCAACAACAAAACAAAACCATTTTGTGCAACATTCTCACCAAGGATAATGCTATCGGTAATATGAGGCATCAATAAACGTTATAGGGAAGGTAAATCTCCTCTGAAGAGATTTTGGCTTATAATAACTGTTCAAGAAATGTGGCAATTAAACTCAAAGTTTGAAGATAAAGTGCTTCCTTCTTCCTTTTTAATTTTCTATCTCATTAACTAATTGTCTAACGATTACTGAACACTTATCACTTATCCAGACCACAAACTTATTTACCTCTACTCAAAACTTCAACATAAATGGCATAATCAAATTCTAAGCTACATGTTTGCATAACCTTCATCACCATTCTCCTTCCACAAACAACACATCAGACAACATATTACGCGAAATTGATCAATCAATTTGCTAATTAAAGTTAGTCTTAGCAAGGTTTAAGTTCGTGCTCCACAATAAGCAATCAAACTGAATAATTCATACAAATTTATGCCAAGATTCATTTATAAGCAATCTTATATCAATCAACATCAAGCTAAAGTCTATTTTTTCATGCTTCATATCCCATGCATAACCATATTAAGAAACTCAAAAAAGCACTTTATATATCTTAAGTCTATCACATGCCACTTATCATTAATTACTAATACACGTACAAGCATATTTTGATAACTAGGTTAAAAGAACAGTATATGGACTCTGATTACTTCATAGGTTAAACTAACAATTCAAGAAAAGAGCTATTAGAAAAATTAAAGTGACGACCATCCCAAAACAAATCAAGCAAGCTACTTGAAACTTAAACTTACACAATGAAGCATTTTCCACATAATTTGACAAATAAATCAAAGAACAAAGCAATCCTAAACTGATACATCAAGCAAATTCACGAACAGGAACTACACATTGAGTCTAGTGTGCAGAAAATTTTAAAGATTGGAAGTTTGTTGTATCTGTATGCAAAAAATTAAGTCTAGTTAACTCCATTGCCAAACCACCCAGAAAGTAGACATTTAGATTTGATTAGGGAACAAAAGTAAGATATGAAAAGGTTGGAAGTTTGTTGTATCTGTATGCTGGAAGTGTTGGTTTTGCTGCAACATTATGTATGCTGGAAGTGTGTTTTTTGCTGCAACATTATTTTTGTTGTGCACTTCTTCCTAAATGTCGTGCATATTCATACTTTGAACTAGGTACCCTTAAGCTTTTTTATATACATTTAGTTTATTGAATCAAGTATATCATGCTTTCTTACTCATTTTTTTTTTCTAACTTTATTATTTACTTTGAATTCTTCGTTGATTGGTTACTGAGCTCTAGCATTTCCATATTTTGAAGCCACAATTTTTCTAGTTACTTCATTTCAGGACACTCGATAATTTGCTATATCGAGATCATTTCCAAGGATGAAAAACATATCATTACTACATCCTGTGTTGGCATCATCTATTAGTATAATTCTTGGATTCTTCTTTAATTATAGTCTTAAACTTCCTAGCAATCATTAGACTAAATATCAATGTTTACTCTCCAGAATTGTTTGCAAAAATTTGACTTAAATCAATGCATTTCTACAGTTGCTTTTAGCCAAAAATTTATTTCATATTTACTCTCCAGAAATATAAAGTAGCAAACAAACATTTACTCTCCACAATCAAACATCTCTAGAAAATTAAGAATTCTAGAAAATTAAGAATTCTAGCATTTTCTTTAGTCTGAATATGTACAATAAGGAATTTAACACAAATGACAAACCTTTAGAGCCTAAACAAGTTCTTCAAACTAACCTAACAACCTATCTACACTGAGAAAAAAAATAAAAGTGAAAAAAAAAAAAAACTTAAAAATTGAAAAATAACCAGATAAGAGCAGCAAGATGTAAGATAATAGCCAAGAAACTAAAAAAAAAAAAAAAAAGGGATGGAATCGGTACACCATACCTTTGGCTATTGCAAATTTAGTTAAGACTTAAGACGACTAGCTACAAGTTTAGTTAAGGGCTCAAAATCTGCTTTCTTTATTTGTAAATTTGGGAAAAAAGAGAAAATTTGAGAAAGAATAAGATTAACGAGAGATAGAGAGAAAAATACGCACCTACTTCTTTACAAAACTTTCAATTTATTCCTGTCTTTTAGCCTTTTTTTTTTTTTTATTGTTTAAATCTAACCTACTCTACAAATGTCCATCACACCTACTCTTGTTGCTCTATATTATGCTCCACTCTCTGCAAAACAATTTAAATTTAAAGAATTAGAGAGGTTAAGAGGAGAGAGATAAGTGGGTTCAGGTAATCGTTAAGAGAAGAGAGAGCGTAAGGACAAAAGGTTTAGCTTAGGTTAGCTGGTTGGGTTTGCAGGATAGAGCAGATCAGCAGAAATCAGAATAAAGAGGAAGAAAGGAAGAAGTAAAACAAAAACTTTTTTCGACTTTTGAATAGGCCCACTGGCTAACCAGTCAAGTTCGGGCATGGTCCTTGTGGGTCAGGCTTCACACGCAGTGCCGAGTCAAATAATTTTTAAATGGACTCAGTCCGACCCGGCACATAAGCCCCTGTACGCTTTCTTTTCGTTAGCCTGACCCGACCCGTTATACACCTCTTAACACGGTATCCAATTAGATCAATATGAAAATACAAAGAACTTATTAATATTTTTAATAATAGAAAATATAAGTCAAGAATATATAACAATCAAATTGAGAGATATCTTGGCAATTTTAATTGGTGATGACAGCCAACTAGATTTGTATAATACTTTTAAACCTATATCTACATTCACTACAAAAGTTTAATGCTTAACTTGCACCAAATTTATAGTGAGTTTAGCATT
>CP135557.1:5541003-5586880 GCA_032402905.1 Khaya senegalensis | reverse complement strand
AACTAACAATTATTATAAATAAATATATGTATACTATAATATTATTCAATATATAAATATACTATCCAAAAAAATAAATTTATTTTTTTATGATATGTATATTAAGTTAAATAATAATATAATATTTTTTAAATAAATTAACATATATCAATTTTTTTATAAATTATTTCTATTATCTTTGAATCACTTAATTTTTTATTTATTTATTTTATTTCTTTTATAATTTAATATTATTAATTTTAATTTTTAAAATTTTTTTTCTAGAGTTAAAAATTATAAAATTTAAATAATTAATAAATAAGGTACCCTATTTTAAAACCGGAATCGAATCGAAACCGAATGAAATCGAAAAATATGGTACCCTATAAAATAGGGTAGGTTTCGTTCTCATGCGAAATCGAAATTGAACTAGTTTTGCACACCTCTAAATAGAATAATGATGACAGAACATTAATAAAAAGTAAGAATAATTATTGGGATCATTAGGGTGGGAGAAAAAAAAAAAAACTTTGGTGGACCACCATATTGCTTGAGTTTGAAACCACGTTAGACTTTTAGATTGAGAGAAAAAGTTAAAAAGATATGAACTTCTTTTTACTAACACCAAAGAGAGAGAACAATGATAATAACATTGTGTAAAACCACATTGGATGCTTGTCCCTTCCTCTTTCTAGATTTCTCAATAACCAAAATATTTAAATAATATTCATTAATTTTTTTAAAAAATATTAAACTCAACACTTTTTTGACATTAACTAGAAGAGTTTCATTGTTTAAACCTTTTGCCTAATTGATGAATTTTTACAATTATATTAATTATAACTCACAAAAATTTGTTTAAAATTAATATAATATAGAAATATTTTTAATTCATTATTAATATATTTTTATTAATAATGAATTAAAAAATTAAATATTTTAAAATTATTAAGTGAAAATTGATATTTAAAAATGATATTTCAAATGTTAAATAAAAATAGAGTAACACAAGTGGGATCATAAATTAATTAAATTGTCTACCGAAAATGATTTTGTCTTTTAAGAAATTTATCATTATAACTGGTAGCTGATTTTTTTTATAAATCTACAAATCAAGAGTGCAACTTATTTTGATAAGAGTCCCAACACCATTATAAGGTGCCACATATTCTTCAAATATGTTACAGTCCATTCAAACCAATGCAATTTCTATTTCTACTTCTACTTCTACTTAACTAGTTTAAAGAGATAATTATAATCCCACTCCTAAAAATTATTCTAAACACACTTTAATCTATATAATTTTATAAGATTTCAAATATTACCTAAAATCTAAAAAGGAAACAATTCTTTTTTAACCCAAAGAAATTATTATTTTTAGTTTAAAAATTCATTATCTATTTTATTTTAATAAACTATGAGAAGTTGTAAAATAATATTATTTCATGAATCTAACTAAATATTCTTATTTTCTTTTGGCTAAAATAATAATATTTGATTTTAACTAATTGTTACAAGTTGTCCAATAACTTTATCCAATAATTTATTTAGTTTTTAAAATTTTATAGGATTCATTTGAGTTATTTTATTTTATACTAGGAATGGTATACATACATACATACATACATACATACATACATACATATACACTGTTCTTTTTTATTTTTTATTTTTTTATATCTAATAATATTAAAATTAATATAATATTTTAAGAATTAAATATTAATATAACTATATTTAATGTTTTTATTCTAAACAATTGATGTTAACCATATTAATTTATATACTCTAAATATTACTATCACATAATCTTTGATGAAAAAAAATTATTGAAATTTAATTTTTCAAAATATTGCTACCATAATGTTTACAACATCATTTTTATTTTATAAAAATGATAACTGAAAAAGAATATCAAAGGCAACCTAACTTTTTTTAAAAACAATCTTATTTTAGAGCAATAGTAATAATGCACACCAATGAAGAGCAAAAATTTTAATAAAGCAAATGAAATTTGTGCATTTGCTTTGCAAAATTTATAGGGGGTGAATGTTTTGAACATTATCCCTCAAAATAAGTTTTAATAAAGATTTCAATTTTTATGAAAAATGATAATAATAAACCCTAAAATTATTTTAAATATATATTAACATAAAATTAAAAAAGAATTTTTTAAATACTTTGCCAATGTTTGGAAAAAAAATCACTTTATTAAAACTAATTTATTTATTTCTCAACATTCTTATCCATGTCAAAAAGCCTTTGACCAAACAGTAGTTATCATCTGTTTAAACATTGGAAGAGTACCAAGGTAATTATTCAAAGACATCTACACAGACGAAGATAATTTTTTTAAGCATTATTAAATGATCTGAAATTATCGTTTTGGACATTTGAAATTATAAGTTATTAATTAAAATAAATGTTATTTAAAAAAAATTATATTGTTAACTCATTTTTAACGTTTAAGACTAATATATGTTAAAAGTCATATGATATATATATATATATATATTTATAAATTAAGCGTAACATTAAGGATAATTAAAAGTTTTATTTGAAATTGACTGAAATATTAATGACTTAACTAATTATTTTTGTAAATTATATAAATACGTCAATTTTCTTAAAACATTAAGGACCTTTTTGAAAATCTCCCAATAAAAAGCCAACACATTCATGTGGCAAATGGTACGCAAAAGTAATTGCGGACTGGATAATCTTCATTACAGTTTATTTAGCCCGTTAATTTTTTTAACAGTTACTCGGAAAAAGAATAATATGATGTCAACTTTAAGGAAAGATGATTTTAGTAAACTTGTTACTCTAAATATATCTAATATTTCACGTCTGATTTTTATGCGAAAGAGGGAGCGACACGTCAACAACAACAAAGAAGAGAACTGAGAAAAAATGAAAAGGAAGGATAGCGAAGGCGATGTCGGCCATGCCACGCAAGCATGGCTTTTTTCTCCTTTATTTTTTTTTCCCACTAAAAATTCCGGCTTCATTTGGCATTAGACAAAGCCCCAAACTTCATTATATAATGTCTCTTGTTTTTTATTTGATGATTATGAACAGAAAGTAAGCTAACGCCACCTTTTCAACATTGAATTTGATGATCTTTTTTGTGCTATAGCTTTTGGATTTCAAGGCCGACTCGCTTCCACGCCTCCATTTTCCTATTTTTTATTAATCAGTCCATCCACACGCCCACATATACAAAATCGTAGCTTCAAAAGTTGCCTTGTTTTGTCTTGCAGGTGTATGCTTATAGAAATTGTTTAATATCTTCAATTTTAATTTCATTCTTAAAAGTTATCAATTTTTCATATTATTATGGTTCAAAGAATATGAGACCAGCAGTTTTGACTATTTTGTAGGCGGTGGTTTTGCATAGCATTAAGGGTCCACTAGATACGTGAATAAATGTTTGTCTCCTTAAATATGAGAAAATGTCTTTTGGCTCTCATGGGTTTCTAGTTTTTAATTACAAGATTGCCTCACAGTTAACTTTCAATTTCATTACGTGTTCTAAAACCATTGGTTTAAAACCACATATTCATGTCTTTATATCATTTCTCAAATTTTACTTTTCCCTACTTCTTCCTTGTTTTCCAGATCTAAGCTTCTTCAAATTAGAATTCAGGGTGTAGCTACTATTTAAAATCCATTGGAATACATGCTTACTCATTGATACTCGTACATTTATAAAAGGGTGAGTGCTCTCGTTAAATATAAGTAAATTAAATATAACTCGAATATATTAGAATACAGTAATATCAACTCTCATAAAATATGAGTAGATTTAATATTACTTAATTTAAAAAATTTTATTCTAAAATTTTATTTTAATAATTAATATGAGAAAAATCTATTAAATATAATTATCTATATTTTTATTTCATATGAGAAGAAATATGACTTTTTAACCATTATTTTCGTATTTAAATTTTTAAATCAAGTGATAAATTTAATTCAGTCTATATTTTAATCTTTTATTCTTAAATTATATATAAAAATAAATAAAAACAATAGCTTAATAGAGAATGTTAAGTATAATTGTCTCCACCTTTATTTTAAAGGTTAAAGTTTTAACTTAAGTCTCATATTTAACTTAATCCATCATTTAATCTTCTATTCTCATAAAATATAAGAGACTAAATCAATACAGTCAAGTTTGCGGAGGAAATAAAAATTGACAAATAGATAAGTAATTAAGAAAAGGGAGGAAGAGGGTTATTTGAGTTTATGTGAAAAAATTTGTTAAAAAAATAAAAATAAAACTTGCATATGATAAAAAATGTCAAATATAATTATATAAATTCTTATCTTCAAATTTAAAATTTTAGTTGAAATCACGTCCTTTAATCTTCTATTCTCTTAAAATATTAGATATTACAATTAAGAATGCGGAGGAATAAAAAATTGACATAAAAAGAAGACGAGGAACCAAGAGGGGAGAGGTAGGGAGACAGAGCAGTGGCCCCTTTGATTGCCTTTGCAGCCACGACAATTGTTTAATCAAACTATTTAAAAAAATTTACTTGCAATCTTTCGTAAGAAAAAGTTGTTAACATTCAAGTGGGGCCAAACGGGACCCACTATGTTCCACTCATAATCTCAAATTTCCAAAAAGACACGAGACTAGTGATAGTCATCATTAAAGAAGCATACCTGCCTTTCGTCGGTCATTCAACTTGGCTTAAAACGAATAATTCACGAACCATCTCCTCTTCCAAATCAATCATCGCTCTCTTTACAAAAATTGGAAAATTAAATATTATCAACTCTCATGCTGTCTCACTTAAGCTTTGGCATCCATGTCCATCCTCCATTTCATTTTGTCTTAAAATAAGTAGAGAGAGTAAAAGCCATTAAGAAAGAAATTGGTAGAACATATAAGAATGAATATGAAAGAAAACCGGGGTATTGATATATTGATACATGATGATACAAAAACACAAGTACTGAATAATATTAATCAATCATACTAATAATAAGCAAGAAACGTACAAACACACAATTTTCAGTTTCCACAAAACTCTACGTGTTGGGAATCACTGTTCCATATCACAGAGCACGATATTCTGCCATTTTCAAAGTTAATTATTGTCTATATTAAATGACTCTATCCACAGTAACGCACAAGAAAGCATTATTAGTTGCCACGTTCTTGCATCACTGGCTATCTAATATTTTCTTCCTTTTCTTTTCATGACCAAACTGGATAATTGATCGTTAGAATTAGAGGCAGTATCAAAAGTAGCTCCACAGACTTTCTCCCTCGGGATTCTCCGGCGAGTCATTGGACGTTGGCGAGTTTATTCTTGGCGGTGACATCATCATTCCTTCTGCCATGTCCACGAGCAAATTGGGCATGTTCAGAAGAGCCTCCTCGTCAACAAACTCTTCAGTCACATCATCATTACACGACTGCTCTATTCTTCTATTCTCATGATCACTTGAGGTTTCAGGCTTTCTTAGGGCAGCTGCGGCTGCGGCTGCGCTACGTATATGAACAGAAGACGTTGATGCAGGCACCGGATAGCTTGAAACAGAGTTAGGGAAGTTAAGAACAGCATCACCTCCTTTTAGGGCTAGGGCTGCAACATCATAAGCGGCCGCTGCCATTTCAGGAGTCGAATACGTTCCAAGCCATATACGCGTGCTCTTGCGCGGTTCCCGGATTTCTGACACCCATTTGCTGCTTCGGCACCGGATTCCGCGGTACAGAGGGTGCTTCTTGGAGGAGCTTGATGCGGCCATGGTGGTGTAAGAGAATCGAGCTTTTTCACACATGGGAGAAGAGTTTTGACATGTGGGAATGTGGAAGAAATGTTGTGGTCCTTGAAGAGTCGGATCTAATTGGGGCATGTTGGTGGGATTTTTAAGGTCATGATCACCCATATATAATACGGTTTAGGAATTAGAAAGGAAAATGACTCTATAGAAGAAGATATTGAGAGGTTATGTTATATCAATAGATATTTATGCTTCGCTTTTGTGTGTGTTACGAAATGGTGAAAGCGCGGACAATTCGCGGGATTTACTCAAAAGTAGTGGCAACCAGAAATATTGCTAGCTAATAGAGTCTTTTAAATTTCAAAGGGAGAAAATGATAGTTGAGACTAGTATTTTTTTGGCAAATTATTATGGTATTGAAACTAAATATATAGCGAGCGCACACGACCTAGGCACACTAGATCGCAATTAGCTGTTATCTAGACTCATACATTTACTAGCACTTGTGCCATGCACAACGTCTTCACTCTTAAAGTTTCCATCATCTTTTATAATCAGCGGGAGTTACAGCACCATGGCTGAACTTAAGTTTAGTGCTAAAGCAATAAATTCTTATTTTTCGAGTTAAGTTCTGTGTAAAAAGTAGCAAGAGTTGTGGGTACAGTTTGCGCAGACAAACCCGACCATTTTATTAACAAATTTTCCACGAGTGAAAGGCCAAGAAAGTTATGTGCATTGCTGTCAGTTGATGTAAATGTACTGCGTGCATAGACAACTAATTAATTACTAAGAAACTAACTAAAAATATATTGAAGGTAGGCAATTACAATTTAGGCAACAAAAGAAATTTTGCATTCAATGTTTAGATATGTACAAGTTTACCTTGATTTTTGAGACGGCATTTTAGATCCAAAAGCTACTCCTATCGTGAAAGGTCACGCTCAAAAATTCCATGAGGTTTGATTTTGTTGACAAGATAAAGGAAATAGAAAATCAAGAAGATTGTTCTGTCCAGGTCACGCTCAAAAATTCACTGATAGTTGATCTGATAACTAAATTATTCTAGTATTACAAATAAATAATATGTCTAAGTTTTAGTTAGGTAAACATTAGTTAATGTACTTGCCTAATTTTAGGCCTATTGTATATTCTGGTAATCAAGAATTAGCTTATGGTTCAATCAACAAAACCAAATAATACAAGTTCTAATATCTTTTAAACCCTTATATTCTTGCATTGAACCCAATGAGTGATAATTACATATTATACGTCCCGTTGGAGATTCAACTTGAGCAAACATTTTATTTCTGAATTGTCCCTGGGTTCCCATTTTCATGCTTGCTTCTCAACTGAAAGAGGGATGGGACTGCAGACAAATCTAAAGTTGTTTCTTCAGATATGGTTATTACAGTCAAAACATGTTCGGTTAGGTGTTTATAATACTTCCTTGGACAATATTTGGCCAACAAGAAGCTCTTGGGCTACTGCCTCAATAGTACTCTCTCTTTGGCACACATGGTTTTAGTGTTTGATTTGATCAGTTACTTCCTTTTCATGGAATCCTTAATCGAATCGTTGTTTTATCTTTTGGGTACGATCTAGCTTTTCAGTTGTTGGGGTATACATTGAGGAACATTCAATCTAAATACGATTTGGTTTCCTAAGCAATTCAATGTATACCAAAAAAATCTTTTGTTTTAGAGGTCAGGAATGGGTTGGAAATTTGAAGGATATGATAATATTCTCCCATTCCTAGCTAGCCCACTCGTGGATTTCCATGTTTATCACAATATGCTTGAGTTGCCAACAAAAATAAGTGGGTGGTACTCTGTTGTCATGCATATATAAAGGTTCATGGAAATTAAGTAAAAGTTTTCTTTTGACTAATAATTTTTAACTGTTCAACGAGCTGTACTCGCGTAAATTCCAATAAAGTTTCATTTATTATTCAACTTCAATCTTAACTATGAGCTGGGATAATTGTTGGTTATATCTCCTAGATTTAACAGGAAAAATATATAGTTATATATTATGACATTAATTAATAAAATTAATAATAAATATTGATTATTTATAATATAAATTACTTAGAATGATAATTAAAAGAATTAAATTAAAATTTAATTTATGAGATCTGTTATATTTAAATATTTTAAATCGTAGAATTATTAATAGTAGGACATTTACAAAATTCAACTTCAATATACATATGTTTTATCTTTTTTTTTTTTTTTTTAAAAGTAATATCATAAGTTATTAATGAAAGTATTCATTTAGTTTAACATATGAATACTTGTTAGAGAATAATTACATTTATTTTTTTTGAGAACTCATCTGGAATGCTATTTACATGTCTATGAGATTTTTCTAAATTATAATAGTATAACTGATCCTTAAACTTAAGGTTTTATAGTACCTTATTTGTGGATTATATACACTTTGATATTACAAATTCATAGTCCACGGTGAGGTTACACAGAGGATAATGATAGGTATTATAGAAATCATATAAAGGTTGTGAGGCATCAATACATACCACGTCACTTTGAATAAAAATTTAATATTTCAAGAGGTCTAATTTTGATATAAGTGATACTATAAGTTTGTGATCAAGGTTAGATTTAAAAAGAGTTTTAGGGACTCAAAAATTATTTAATTAAATTAAATAACAAAAATAGTTGAGATATATTAATTAGATTAATTTATTTAGATTTAAGAAGTTTATAATTATTTCCATTGGTAACATAAGAAAGAATCTAATAAGTTACTTTAAATTATTGAAAATTTAAGAATAAATTACGTAAAATTAAAATTTAAAATTTAATTGTTAATTCTTAAACTATTAGGGAAAATTTGTGATTTAAAAAACAATGGCTAAAAATAAAATTCTAGAAATTCTAGGTTAACATACAATCTAAAAATGTTGGGGCAATTTTATAATTTCTAAATGTGTAGATACTATTTTTATTTTTCTAAGAGTTTAGGAGTTGAAATATAATTAATTTTTCTTCAATTATAATTTTCAGATTTATAGTATCCTAATTTGATTAGAAAGGATAAATTTTGTTTAGTTAATTCAATTAAATAAAAATAATTTGTTAATTAATTTATGATGAATTAAGAATTCTATTTTGATATATGAACACTCCTTATATGACAGGGAGTAGATAACTTTTGTGGCCTAAATGAAAAAATATATATATATATATATCAAATTTAATTTGAAGATTATATAGTATTTTTAAATTTAAATGGATATATGATAAATTTTAAAAATATTTGGATTAATATCTAAATAAGTCAAACCTTAAGGATTAACTAAAATAATCACTAAAATATGTCTTGACCTCTTCATTGATGCGTACTTCCAAAAGATAAAATATATTAAAATAACAATAATATTCTTAAAATTTGTTAAAAAAAAATAGTTTAGACCAACAATTTTTAGTATTTAATGAATATTTTCTAATTTTTTACAAAATATCACATATGGGTACGTAAAAGAGAAAATAATTTTAGTTTCAATTGTAACAAAATATTTCACAAATAAATTTAATTTTTAAATTTTGAAATCAAAACTTACATTACTTATTAGGGTATTATATTTTACGATTCTAGTTTGGTTTCAAAGTTATTCGATTAATTTATGTTCTTTCACTTTTCTTTTCATATTTAATATGTATAATTTCCATTTTCAACCCAAATTATTTCATGCATACCTCTTCGATTGAGTTTCAATAATGTAGCATTGTTAATTTCTACCCCGCGTATGCCTTTCAGCTCCTTCAATCAAGATTCAATAGTCAAGAATTTAGAATTCTTTTTGTTGCAAAATATACGTGATGCTAGTTAAAAAAAAAAAAAAAATGGGGCATTCGAGACCTGAGAATAAAAATGTAACCAAAATGATGCACACCTGGAAGCAAAATACATGTCGAGAAAGAAAGCAATTAGCCAAAACCAATCGTAATATTACAATCAAATCCAAGCAAACCTACCCAATTTGTCAAAACCCACAAAAATTTAAGAAGCAAAGTAAGTGAAAGTATATTTAAACTGTTCGAAAGCAAATGAAGATGATAGTTTCAGATGTTCGCTACAACGAAAAAGAGGGCACTGGAGAAAAATTTTTAGAAGCTGGAATAGGAACCCTAGGAGAGACTGTATTGGGGGAGTATTATATAGACTATCGGCGGCTAATGAGAACGTCAGAAGCAAGAGAATAATTAGAAGTTAGAAAATGCTGGTCTCAATTCTAGAAAGTGAAAAACTCTAATTTTGTTTATCTTTTGGGTCGAATTATTTTTGGGTGGAGTGGGATAAGGTCAAATAGGTTTGGTTGAGGTATTCAAGTTGATTCTCGGTTGAATTCTAGTTCTAAAAGTTTAGAACTATTTTTAGAACTAGAACCAAATTAGTTAATTTTTATTCCTTGAGTTGGGAATTTAAATCTACTCTAAAGGAACTAATTCTAATTTCAGAACTTTGAATCGTCCCAAACAAATCAATTCTAATTTCAGAATCAATTACTTCAGTTCAGCTTTCAACAGTTCCAGTCTAACTCAAACCATAGATCAAGCCTAATAACTCATAGCTCATGGTCCAAAATAACTGGATAGAGCAAATTCTAAAAAATTCTCTACAATTTCTATTTATATATAATTATTTTTAAAAAATTTTAATCATTTAGAAAAAAATTAGAATAACTCATATTATATTTTTTTAGAAAATAAAAATAATTAATATACCAAATAGTATAAATTTTTTTTATAAAATTTTAATCAAATAAAATATCATTATTTTAATTTAAAAGTAGGAAAATTTATTAGATTTAGAACCCATTTTTCAAATTTTAGATATAATTAATTTTTTTATACTTAGATTGCATTTTCATACATATACATATTTTATGATTAGTTGACATATTATAAAAATTTTTATTTTATTTTTTTTATTTATTTAGAGGATTTAAATGTAAAAAGAAAAGATTAAGAGTTTTGAAAAAGTAAAAAGCAGGGACTTGAGTAAAATTTGCCCTTATCATATAAATCCAACATTTTTTTATTCATTCTTGCCGTGAGACATTCTTCCCCCACTTCCATTTTCCTTCTTCTTTCATCCCCCGTTCAATCATAATAGATCAACCTCCTCCATTTCTCTTCTATTCTTCAAATCAAAATAAACCCTCACTTTTACACATATTTTTTTTCTAAGCATTCTCTTTCTTTCTTTAGGAGATTTATTGGCATTTCAAGCATTAATTTGGACAATAGCAATCTAACATCTCCTCTTGAACTTTTAGAGTTTCCATTAAAATTTAGGTAAAGTTTTTAAATGTTTAGAAGTTTTAAATTTCATTTATTTGTTTGAGTTAGCATGAATGTAAAATGGGTGTTTCTGTATTATTGTTATACTTTTACGTTTGAACTTGTTTATAATATTGGAGAATAATTATAAGTCGTATGAGAATAAGAAAACCTTACCATGAAATTTCGTTGCATAAAAATTGGTTAAATGAAAAGAATTTTTAATGTTGAATTAGACTTTCGGAGTTTTGTTTATGTTAAGTTAGATTGTAATTTAAGAGATATTTTACAACTTAATTTAAGTTTAGAATGGTTGTATGTAAGGTTTAGAAACTAGATTTAAAATTTAATTTGAAATTGATTTAATTTGGACCAAATTTGGTGTTGATAGTGAATAAAACAAACTTTTGCTAATTTTAACCCCATTGTAGTTTTCTTGGTTTTTAAAAAATAAAAGTATTTTTGAGTAAACCTTAAGAGATAAGGTTGTAGTACTTTTAAAAAACTTTCTAGCGAGTATTTATAGGATAAGTTTAGAGTTTATTTGTCTTGTCAAAAGTCTCCATTTCTTTTTTCTTTTTGTATTTTTACTTTGTAAAAATTTGATCGAACATTATGGCCTAGCACCATGGCCTGGGTACTTCTATTTTTTAAATACATGAAGTACTATAGCAAGTTACTATAGTAGGGGTATTGTAGTACACCATGGCGCAGAGCAATGACATTGAGTAATCTGTCTCTCAATTTTATAAGTTATCTTTAAATTAAATGATTCAAAAATTGTTAGAAAGTTTAGAGAGTTTAGTTTTCTTAAAGAGACTGCTTTTTAAAATTTTAACCTTAATATTTTTAAAATTATCAAATTACCCTTAAAGATTGATTTTGACTAAAGACCATACTAATTTCTGTGAATAATTTTGTATAAATTCAAGCTTCAATCTATATGTCACCTTAGGGATTTATGTTCATCGTGCATACATATTTTCCATTGAGGTACATGAGTATTTTATTAGAGTTTAAATTTTAATAGAAATACATATTGTATTCTTTAGACGTAAGCACTTTGGGAGGATACTCAAGCCATAACGTGGATTAGTGGGTGCCATACCTTGATTTATCAATCCGAATACGTAACAACTACCACATACTTATGAGATATATTTACTATTAGTACCCCATACGAATGTGTAAGGTTTTTAGTATTTTATATAATCAAATAACATAAGATATACATACCAAAATATAAAATATATAATATTTATAATATAATGTTTTACAAATTAAATATCTCCAAAAAAATTTTTCCGAATTCTTTTTAGAAAATTTATACATACATATCAATGGAAAACACCATATACCTAATAATGTTCTACAAACCAAATATCTCCATAAAAATTCTTCCAAATCCCTTTTAAAAAATTTATACATACATATCAATAAAGAACACTATATACCTAGAAATGTCTCTAACAAAAATATAAGTCATGAACTTTATTTCCACGGTTGTGGACCAATGATTTTTTAAAAACGTGTTAGATCTAAAAATATATATTTTTTTAAAAAAATGTGAGTATGGAACTCAGTGAATAGATGGACAACAGTAACAGAAATTAAAATATAAGAGTAAGAGTATTATATTTAAAAATATAATAATTTATAAAATTTCAGTTATTCATTTATATTCAAATAAATTATAAAAAAAAATTATCATATAAAAATCTGTGAATATTTTTATAAAACTTGGGCTCACTTAAAAACTATCATCGAGATATCTTTTAGTACACTTTTAGTAGACATCTCGAAACCCGGTAGCGAGTTATTTTACATAATCATATAAAATTAAGTCATTGAACTTACTTATTAGTATTAGTTCGGATAAAAAGTTCGGTATCAAATATTTATTCTATCTAGCGCATACTTCTTTATCTCTTTATAAGTGATAAGGAGGAAATAACCATTTTCATACTTTATCTTTAGTAAGAGAGAAAAGTGTATATATCAACTCATCATACATTAACATCTATGCACATATGCACCCTAATCAAGCACTTACACTAAAGTCACAAATTATGAAATTATAAATACATCTCTATATCATATTCATTAAACAATATATCCACAAGTACTGTAAATAATTTTTGAATCATATTTTCTTATAAATTTACTCTTAATATAGTATTTCATATTCATAAAATAATTCATAAATCTAAATTATATAATACAAATAAACACTAAAATTCATTTTATTAAAAAGTACTAAAAATAAATTTATATTCATAAAATATTTAAATTCATATTATTAAAAAATATTTAAAATATATTCATTTATTCACTATTCGTAGGAAGGTAATCACTTCCAAAATTTAGTCCTCTTTCTGAATCGACTCATACCACTTCTCTCACAACTCAATTTCAAATCACACATTTAATTATGCTAATAATTTCAAAAAAAAAATAAAAAGAATTTAATATAAAAAAGGATATTGGTAATCGTATATTAATTAAAGAATAATAATCCTGTTTAATAACAATATTATTAATATTTCCACCCACTCCTCTTCTAATGTTTAAAGGTTTAAAATAAAATTTATTTACATATAAAGAATTAATATACTATTTTCTATACAATGCTTTTAAGAAAAAGAAAACATTTATTGAGGTTACGCTATATATGATATGGTAGTTAGTGTGGTGTATTTTTCTTATATAAGAATTGGTATAATTTAACCTTGTAAATAGACAAATAAATGAAGGCTTTAAGTGTAGGAAAAATTATAGTTTAATCTAGTGTGAAATAGTATAAGTTATAGATCTTAAAAGTTAAAGAATATATATAATTCTAATGGTATAAGTGGATTATTTTATGCTGACATCCTATGGCAAATTTGAAATAATTTCAAATAGTAAAATATTGCATAATTAGTCGTATTTCTATATTACTTGGTTAAAATATTTAAGATGAATGGGAAATGAAAAGTTGTATATTTATGTATGGAAGGTTTATGAATCGATTTACAATATTAGTTGCTATGCCTTATGATTTGGCATAATTATGTTTAAGGTTTGCGTATAAAAGTAGTATGTTTTCGGTGTATTGAATGAAGTTATAACTAATTATCTTAATAAATGTCAACTAAGAGTAGAGGGTAATCACTCCCAAAATTTTGAAATCTATACAATACACACACACACACACACACACACACACACTAATCCCCAATTTCATTATATAAAAATTCAAACTCAAATACACATACACATAAATTTTAGTCACTTAGGATTTCCTTAAAATCAAAATCTAAATCATGCTTTCTATATACTTTTAATATGATTTTAAATCTAAAATAAAGTTCAAGGGACTTACTATAAGTTTCTAAGTTTAAGATCTCACTTCTTGAATTTTCTTTAAATTTTTTCTCCAATAAAACTAATTGAAATTAATTGTTTTTCTTAATTATTTATGGCTTGGTTCTTGATTATTTATGCTTATAGGATTTTTCTACAATTTTTCTAAAATATTTCGATGGTTCATCAATAGTGGGAGATAAGAGAAAATTATAAAAAATTATAAAAGTTAAAATTCAAATAAATAAAAAAAGGGCAAAAAATACCTTAAATACATCTTTTCACCACTATTCATAATATTTGAACATATATGTTAATATATAACTTGGTTACTAACATAATAGATTGTAAAATTATTAATTTACCTTTAATTAAAAGTAAAAAAAAAAAATGAAAAAGTTTGTAGAAATTTATAAAATTTAGTGAAAAATAAAATTAGACCTGAACTAAGTAAATTGGGTCCATAACATATATGACCCATTTTAAACCTTATCCTTATCCAAAAATGAAATTTAAAAAATAGTTTTAAAAAAATTTGTATTTCTATTTTTACCCTTAATAACTAATTTATTCACAAATTTATATAAATATCCTTGAAATATTATGTTATTACATTTCTAAGTTTTTTAACACTTGTATAACATGAATATATCATAAAATTATGAAATTTAATACTTAAATATATATAAAGAAATATTATGTATTATATACCTCAATTCCATGTCAACTAAATATGTACATACTCGATATAATACTCTTACATGTTTAATGTTTTATAAATATGTTATGAATGCAATATTATAAACCTAAATAGTTATAAAGTTTTTACGGATTCTATATTAGGGGAGTAAAGACCTTATTCTAAACTGTGAGTGAATTATGTGCAATATTTAATTCATTAAAAAATTATTTTAAATCATATATTTTGGTTTTATAAATTATTTTAAGTTATTAAAATGCTAAGTTAGTATATAAATATATTGACATCATATAAGACTTGTGATTTGTATGTTACTAGTGTTTTGTATATTTATGTTATTGATTATGAAAATGTTATTACTATTTTATATGTGTGTGTGTGTGTGTGTGTGTAATATAAATAATTTATCACATAAGACATATTTATTGGTGATATATTTGTATTACTGTAGTACTATAGAAAATATTCTTTGGATAAACTTTTGTAAAGGCCACGTAGGTGATTAGACATTAGATGGGGCTAGTATAAAGAAAAATATTATTATAGAGCTCACCTAGTGAAAGGTAATATGAGGATGTAACGATCATTACTTCATGGCTACTCAAGCCAATATTAATAATTTGGACTATGATTTGAAAAAATATATAAACTAATTTTATAAATTAAAATATGAATTAATTTTAAACATACATAATTTAACAATTTAATTGTTGCATAATTTTTAGTATAATGAAACTCACTAATAATTTTAAATGTTTACTTCTGGTTGGGATGACAACTTGAGAAAAATAGACAAACCCAATCTTTTGCTAAGAAAATAAACACAAACCTATATACATATTTTATAATATGTTTTAACTACATAACTAATTTTGAAATGATATGAGATTACCAAGTCAATGAGCATAATTTATAAATTGTTTTAGCATTCTAAAGACTCTAGACCTTATGAATTATATATTGCATAAGGCTTACTTCTTGTGTATATTTTATACTCATTCTTTCTTTAGTGTTGTAATTGCTACATCGTTGTAAAGGTGGACAAAGTTATTATTGCATTACTTCTGGTACAGACTCGACTCATCTTCTGTTTTAAGGTCTATTGGCAAAATAATTTCACTTAATATTCTGATATTTTCTAATATGTACCTTTAATATTATTTAAAATTTAAAGATTTTTTTATTTTTTTCAAGATTTTTATAAGTACCAATGCTACAAGAATCTGTATGTGTACATTTTAAATTATGTAAATAGAGTATATAATCCTTAAAAGTCTAGCAAACTCTTGGGGGACGTTTTATATAAATATAGTGCATCTTGAGAGTGTGCGATGATCGTCACATAGCGGTTTACAAGTTGGAGCATGACATTAGATACTTGCTCAATTACATACTTTACACATCTTGTCATAATTTATAAAACTTATAATAATTCATTAAATAAATGATTGTTATCTTTATGGAGAACACATAAACACATGGCTTAAGTTATTTTACAACTTTTGACAATTAATCAAAATAAAATATTTTTTATTTAAAAAATAAAAACTAAGTGAATCATGAGCTAAGATTAATTTATAATTAGTAATCATTAATCTAAATAATCTTTTTATTAAAAATTTAAATAAACCCATGAAAGGGCAAGATTAGTTGGATTATTTTACAATTTTTAATAATTTATTCACATAAAAAAATCATATTTTATGTTCAAAAAATTAAAATACAAAATAATTTGGGTTAAGATGTGGTTATTTTATTCATCATCATATATAATTAACCAAAATTAAATATTTTTTAAAGTAATAAACTTATAAAACTATAATCATTATATACACTATATAAACTAATAAGAAATGTGTATCATTGTTGACATCGTCATCATTAACACTTGTAGCACCGCTGTTGAAACAATTTTGTTTTGGTATTGCTGGTTGCTATAGTGTATATTTTGTTGGAGATAAAAGTTTAATAAAATTTTATTATTTGAAAGTTATAAGGCCTTTAATTTCTTTATAAATTTCATAGATGTTATGATTTTTTAATTCAAAATTTTAGCTACAAAGATTAAAGCGAAAAAAAGTTACAAATCTTTTAAATTTAAAATGGTTATACTTTATGTTTTAATACCTAAAACTAAACACTATTATATATATCGTTATTACTTTAGATTTTGTAAAATCAATAGTTCAACATAGTTAATCAATTAATAAAATGGCTTTTAAGGAAAGTTCTTTTAGAATTGTCGAGGGGAATGGGCCTAAGCTTAAAAGGGAAGTTATTTTAAGAAGTGACTCGACCTTTGTGATTGAAGACTTCATAAAGAAGGTTTAATAGATAAGAATAATTCATACTATATGACTTTTTATCATTAATATTATGAACATACCTTAGAGGAGATGTTTATGCTCATCTCTATGGCAAAGTGATAGTTTGAAATGTAAATGAAGGAAATTTATTCTTAATAAGTCCAAAGCAAGCATATCTCTTAAGGTATAAGTTACATATGCCTTAGGAGAATTCACTTAAGTGAAAGTCGTCATGAGACTATGACTATGAGAAAAAAGTTATTCTCTTAAGACTCTCATGAGAACCAAGATGCAAACGCATGTTAAAACACTAGCTTGTTAAAACTAAATCTTTTTCAATATTATGTGTATGGTAATTGTAGTTTATTTAAAAAAACTTAGTTTAAGACATTGATCAATCTAGTACCCAAATGAATATTACTAACAAAAAATATAAATTCAAGCTCGAAAAACACTTACACGAATTGCATAATAAAATGTTGTTGTTATTGTTGTGTGCGTGTGCATGTGTGTGCATGCGTGTATTCAAGTTCTTCAAATCTTTGTGGAGACTTATTGGATATAAAGCTTTAAAAATAACTTTATTACTTGATAGTTATAAAATCTTTATTAATTCAAAATTTTAGTTAGGGAAATTAAAGGAAATAAAGTTATAAATTTTTTAAATTTAAATTAGTTTTAATTATTATTTTAATACTTAGGATTAAACATTGTTATATAAAGAGTGTTATCTTTTTATGCAAAATACATTTGACTATCTATTTAACCCTTTAAATTGCATACAATTATTTTCTTGCAACTTACTATAAAGACTTGGTATTTTCTCATTGGTTATTGTGCTCATCAAACAATAATGGCCATGAGCAAGATTTTATCAAGAGATCTGTCATTGTGAGAATTAGTTAATTACTTTGTTATTTTGATTTATAATTATATTATTTTTGTTAGTTTCACAATTTAGAGTAATTTAATTAATTCATAACATATCTCTAACATGTGTTTCTTCTATTATAATTTTTTTCTTATTATTTCTTATTTCGATATTCAATTGCATATGAGAATGAAATAATTTAAAATGTGAGAATTTTCAATTCCACTCATATATTAGCAAACAAAATTATTAAAAAATTAATAATCCAGTAAATATAGTTGGAGAAAAATATTGATCACAAACACAAGTATTTAAGCAAAAAATTTTTAATTCAAAAAAAAAAAAAAAAAAACCACAGCCCTAAAGGTGATGAGAGAATTATTTTATACCATTTAAATATTTAGGCCTCTAGGCTCTTATGTTTAAGTTTGAATTTTTCGTCAAGTGACAAATTCAATATAGATCAAAGTTAGCTTGACCTCACAATATTTAAGGGGTGTTCTTATAAATACTAAAAATTAAAAATCATATTTAGATCCACGTGACATCATCTATTAAACAAAATCAAACTTGTATGTAAATATAATATGTAGAACCTATTTTTCAATTTATGTGCACACTTCATAATTAGTTGACATGTTATTGAGATTTATTATTTATTTTTATGAATTGAAATTTTTATTTATTTATTTATTTATATTAATTAGCAAATGGCATTTTTGAAATTTATGAAATGTGCATTTTCATCAAATGGCTCTAAAGACCTTAAAAATCAAAATTTTCATCCTTGTTCCCGATTTTTGGCTGCTCATTCCTCTCTCTTCCATTTTTCTCTTCTTCCTCCTATCTCCCACTCTCTCTCACCTCATTTCTTTTTTTTTTTTTTCTTTTTTCCTTTTTTTCTATTTTTACTCAAACAAACTCTTCTCATATTCCCCTAACTTTTCTATGTATTTTCTTCAAGGATTTCTCTAGAAATTTAATTAGGGTTTAAACCTTAATTTAGGCAATTTTATTTTAATATTTCTTCATGAATTTACTAAGTTTCCAGTGAGTTTTGAGTAAGATTTTTAACCATTCTAAAGTTTTAAATTTCATTTATCTAATTGTTTAACTTAAATATTAAAAATGGGCATATTTGCATTATGGATTAACCTTTGAGTTTTGGACGATCTTAGTGTTCTGAGGTTGCTTATAAGTTGTATAAGAATGAAAAAATCTTGCCATTAGATTTTGTTGCATGCAAATCAGTTAAATAGTAAGAATTTTTAATTTTGAATTAAATTACAGTTTTGGTAATTTTTGATTAGATTTTGATCTAAAATATGTTTTTAAGCTTGAATTACAATTTAGAATAGTTATTTTTGATGTTTAGAAGTTGGTTTTAAAGTTTGGCTTTAAACCAATTTAATAAGGGTCGAGTTTTGTGTTAATGGTAAGTGAAACAATTTAGAATAAGTTTTGACCTTTGTATAGGTATTTTTGATTTATAAAAAAATAAAAATATTTTTGAGCAAAACCTATTGTAGACAAAGTTTTAATATACTTAAAAACTTTTCAAACGAGTAGTTATAAGTTTAATTTAAAGTTCATTTACTTCGTCAAAAGTACTCATTTTTTTTTTTATTTCTTGTAGTATCAGTTTTTGACCTAATGCCATAAACATGAAGTTTATATTTTCCAAATTCACGATATATTGTAGCATGAGTACTGTAGTACGTTAGGGTGTTGGTAACTTAGAGCCATAGCATTGAGCATTCTATCTCCTTGTTTTGCAAAATACTTTTAAACCCTCAAACGATATTTGAATTAAGTGATTCAAAAATTATTGAAAAATATAGGGAGTTGAGTTTATTTTTTAAATAAAGCACCTTTTAAACTTTTAACCTTATCTTTTTGAAAATTACTCAACTATTCTTAGAGATCAATTTTGACTAAAAGTTATAATGAGCATCAAAATAAATTTTTAAAACTTACATTTTATTCCTTACCATTCAAATTCCTTTTACTAGTCTTAAAATACTATTTTTACCCTTAGACCTTATTTAAGTAAAGTACTTGTTTCTTAAAGCATATTTAAGAACTTTACTCAATTTTATGGGTTAATAAACCTTATTTTTTTCCTATAAATAATTTGTATAGACTCAAACCTCAATCTATATATTAACTTAGAGATTTATGTTCATAATTCATATATATTACTTATATAGATAAATTAATAGAGGAGTATATACCTTTCCTCAAACTGTGTGAGAATTTTGTGTAATATTTAATTTATTAGAAAATTATTTTAAATTGCATGCTTTGATTTTAATAAATTATTTTAAACTGTTTTAAACTATTGAGATGCTAGATTAGCATAAAAGTAATTTGATACCAGATAAGGTATATAGATTTATTATTTACTATTTTTTGTATATTTTAATTATAAATAATTGGGTGTGTGTGTATTTAAAATATTTTGTTTTATAAATATTGTTTATTGATGATGAGCCTTTTGACTTATATATACGTAATATATTGATATTGTTATAGTATTATAAGAAGTAGTATATGGACGGACCTTTTTAAAAGCCGCGTAGGTAATAAGCTACTAGATGGGACTGCTATAAAGGATAATATTATTAGCCCACTTAGTAAAAGTTAATACAAGAATGCCATGATTGTTACCTTGTGATTATTCGAACTAATATTAGTGAGTCAAGTCATAATTTGACAAATTGATTTTATAAATTTAAATATGAATTAACTTTTAAATGCATTGTTTTTAAAATTTAATAGCTATATAATTTTTATATAATAATACTCATTAGTGATTTAAGTATCTACCTTAGCCAATGTAACAATTTGAGAAAGAATAAGCAAGCCTGTGTTTGGACATATATTGTAATATATGCTTTTAATTATAAAATTGATTTTGAAATGATGCGAGATTTGTAAAGCAAATGATCATAGTTTATAATTGTTTTTGTATCACGATACCTTCGAACCTTATGAGTTTAATATTGCTGACACTTCACTCACTAACTATATCTTATGTTCACCTTCGCTCACTTTATTACTTTTAGGATAAGTCTTGCATTTACTTTCTCGCAGTGATGGTGACATTGTTATTGTATTACCTTTGGTATATGCTTCTTAACTTATCCTATGTTTCTTAAGGTTCATTGGCAAAATATTTTCATACTTATTTTGATATTTTATAATATGCACCTTGAATATTATTTAAATTTAAAATATTTTATTCAGTTTCTTCTTTGAGATTTTATAAGTATCTATACTATAAGTAATTTTAAATGTGATAAATGTTTTAAATGTTGATAACTATATCTATATACATAAATGTATGTGTGTGAGTAGATGTGTGTTTTGTTTATATGAATGAAGTACATGATCATTAAGAGCTTTGCGAGCTCTTAAGGGTCGTTTCATGCTAATGGGGTTTATCTTAAAGATATGAGATGGATGTTAGGTGGTGACTTCCAAGTTAGGCCGTGAAATAATTTTAGATAACTTCTTAAATATAATTGTTAAGGCCTTTATCTTCAAACTTATATTTTTAGTCAATTGAAAAATTTAACAATTTTTTTGTCTAATCCTAAGAAGGCACAAAGAATTCATTTAAAAAAAGAAATGATACAAACAATCTTTATTAGAAGGGGCCATAATGAGCCTTATCCCTTAAGACATGGGTAAAGCTAAAAAATATTAAAAAGCAAAATAATTTGGAAAAAAAATTAAAATACCAAAATAAAATCTTAATTGAATCTATATCTAAAAAACCAATTAGTAGCCAAAAGCTCGCAAATTGTAGAAAAGGTCTATTCCACAAACTAGCATAAAATCAACCTAAGGCCGAATTGAACTAACCTTAGTTATTGATATATAAATAACCAGGATTATTGCTATTAGGTACAAAAAGAAAGCTATACTAAGCATAAGCAACACTATCAAGATTACTTTTGGAAGAACCATCTAAGTTAGTATTAACCCAACCAATTAGAAGAGGATGTTAAGAGAAAATGTTAGCCTTGGAAGTTTGTCATAGAAAATGAGGATGACCTAAAGATATATAGATATATATATATATATATATATATATATTATATCTTTATCTTTATTGTAGTGAACAAACGAAGACAAAAAAAGAAATAGGTTAGAGCCTTATAGTCAGTCTTTGCTATATGAAAGGAATAAATTGTTAGGAAAAACCTTTTGTTTTCTTTTTGTGATTTTAATAAAAAACAATAAAAAAGAGAACATACATCACGAGCTACAATCTTCACAACAAAATTACAATACGTAAGCAATTTTGAACATGAAAAAACCTCTTCAATGTAAGGAGTTAAAAACCACAGGATCATAATCCACTAAAAATCTCCACTATAATCAAATAATAAGTTACATAATCTTTTCTTAGTTAAAATTAGAGGCATAAAACTACAGTAATATGAAGATTAACTAATCTTGGCTAAGCAACATTGTCTATAAAAATAATAAAGAAAAATAAAAAAATCTCACCAAAATGGTAGTCATAATAATAACCTTATAATTGTTAATAAAGTGTTATATATGATAAATGATAAAGTGATAGAATAACCCTTTATTCGATCTCCACCATTCAAAATATAGTTAATGTGTCTCAAATAAGTTGTTAAAATTTCAAGACTATCCAATGATGAACAAAGTCCAAATGAGCTCTGAGTTGAAGCTGGCTGAATTTCCTTTCAAAGTCCTCTCAACTAAAGCTTGAAACTATTCGAACACATCTAATACTTAGTCCTTTGTCTTCAAGGTGTAAACCACTAAGAGTTTTTGTTTTCACAGGCTCACAAATATTATAATGTACTATATCAAGTATACATAATTTTACTGAAGGAAAGGATATCTTAAAGCCAACCTTTGTATACTTTCCTAGCAAGTAATGAGCACACTTATTTAAGGATGAATTTTTCATTTTAGAAAGAAGCTTTTTTTCTTAATTAAAACTAATAAACTCTTCTTACTCATGTGACTAAATCTTTTATGCCATAGTTTAATTGCTTATTTATTCTCCATCATATTGATACTAGAGTTTGAAACTTTTGCTTGCATAAAGTGCAATAAAGAACACTTTTTTCCCCTAACCACAATCATCGAACATTTAGCAAACTTTCAATGACCATTACTAAAGGTGTTGCAAAATCCTTTATCATCAAGCTTTCTTGTGGAAATTAAATTCAAATGAATATCATGAATATGCTTGACATTTTTAAGAATCAACATTAGGTCATTATTAGTCTCCAAGTACACATCTCATATGTCGTTGCCTTTAGTTAAGCCATCATTTCCGATCTTATCATTTCTAAAGTCACCAGATGTATAAGATGTAAAAAATTCTTTTTTATGTTATAGCATGGAGGCAGCACTATTAATCACCTAACTACTTTCATGGCATGCAAAGTTGACAACATCATCATCATACATGATAAGGAAGTTATTTGTAATAGTAGCAGCTCTGTCATCATCTTTACTCATCTTTTTCTTTCCCTTATCCTTTTTGTTATCTTTCTTAAGTTGTTAACAATATTTCTTTATATGCTCCTTTAGACTACAATGATAGCACTTAACACTGGCAAACCTATTGCTTTTGTTTTTTGCTTCTATCTTTATTATTTGGGCCTTTACTTTTAACTCTCAACCTGTTTTTTATAACTATTATATCTGACTATGAAGAATCGTGTGTCTTTTTACTATATTCTTTATCACAACTTTTGAAGAATGAGAATTCTAATAGATTTATAACAAGTCTTTAAAGATAATACTCCGTTTATAGAAATGATCTATAGAAGCTTATCTTGACAAGGTCTTATAAAGCAAAACACTAGAAACAAAATCTTTTAAAAATGGAAAACAGGAAAAAATAACTCATGAGATTTTACAATGGCTATGAACCATCACATCTACAACTCTACAAGAAAAATGCAAACATGAAAAATCCAAACCAAATATTAATAATAAACCCACAACAAATAATTCATGTATATCCTTTGAGATAGTCATTCAACACCTCCCGTAAACTGAACTAAACAGACGAGTAAGACTACAAATACCTTCCTTTATAGAGATATTATCAAGACTAAACTAATATCAAAACTAAGATTTCTACCATTTTGGATATCCTATAATATTTTAGTAAGAAAGCTTTATTAAAAATTTTTAAACTTTGCAAGCCAAACACACCTTTTAGTTTTGGTATGTAAATTTGGTTCGAAGCAATGAAAGGCTTCCTTTCCTTTTCATAAATTCTGGATAAAATAAATTTGTGAAGTTGATTGATAATGTTCATTGGCCATAAATAAACCTGCTAGCTATGAAGTAAAGTGCTTTGAAAGAGAGACTTAACAAATTCCATTATACTTGCCATAAAGATAATTTTTCTTCCTGACCTTGAAACTTTAATATAACCTTATCCACTAAAATTGTCAGTAATGATTTCTAAGTCTCTTTTTTAAGTTCATGATACAAAAATAATAAAAACGGAGACATTTTTTAGCAAAACCCAAAGACCTACAATGATTTCTTTTCTTGGCAATGCAAACTTACCTAAAAAAATAAGTTTTATCCATATTTTAATTCTAACCTAAAGATGCTTTATAAGATGCCAAGAACTTTGTAAGATTAGATAAAGATTTTTTTATCTCTCTTGCAAAAAAGAAAAATGTGATTAGTAAAAGGAATATGTGTAAGAGAAAAAATTCTCTAGGCATTGAAATGGAAAACACCAATCTCTTTACATCCAACTCTAAAATGCTACTGTTAAAAACATCTTCTATAATACAGAAGAGAAAAGGAGACAACAAGGGATCTCTTTGTCATTCTCCCCTACCATAAGGAAAAAAACCCTTAAGAGAGTTATCAACCAAAACTAAAAGTTTATTTGAGTGCATAATGCTAGAAATCTAGCACAAAAGTAATCATAAAAACCAAATTTTCCTAGAATTGTCAATAAGAAATCCCAACACAAATTGTTAAAATTTTTATAGGTATCAACCTTCAACCCTCACATTTGTACTCCTGAATTTTTTATCATGCACATTGGCATTTTCAGTGTTAAGGTTTGCATTATTAGTATATTTTGAAAAATTGTATTTAATTGTCATGTTGTAACATGCTATACTACTTACTATTATTAAACACAACACTATTTATCCATATTTTTATGATTTTTAAAATGAAAAGAATTTTGGGTTTTCTTGTTATATTAGGCAATGTTGATGTTTATGCTTAAATAAAAACTTATTTTCGAATATATTAGTAAAAAAAAGGAAAAAAGGAGAATTGAGAAAATAGAGTTTATCTAGAAAATAATTCTTCTTAATTAAAAAGTTATATTCCTTTTTAATTTAGGAAATAAAATAACACACAACTAGGGCTAGGTTTGCATTATATATATGAGGTTTATTTATTTTTTGCTATAGCCAAAAAGAGAATGCCAAATGTAAGAGATCGCCGCATATTTTCTATTTCTTTGGTTTTTTTTATTTTTAAGTTGTTTACATATTGTTCTTATAATTTAAAGAGAGAAAAAAACTCGATGAATATTATGAGTCTGTAATATCTAATTTTATAAATTTAGAGAGGATTCTTTTAAGTATTATCAAGATATTTTCTTAGTGATCTACGGAAAAAGATTTATGCTTATTGAAGGGAGTTCAATGGCTACTAGTAAGAGAATCTTACTGAGTTAAGTTAAAGGGAGTTCAACACATTAAGACGAGAAAATTTTACTGAACAAATTTATCTAAAAAGATTTAAGATTACAATGACAAATATAATAGGAGGTTTTTATTTTGTTTAAATCTATTAATACTTGTAATCGTTGTTTATCTTAGAAGATTATTTTTCTCTGGTCATAATATCATGGATATAGAATTGAAAGATCTAAACCATGTTAAAATTTGGTAATCTTCTCTATTTATTTTGAATTGTTGCTTACTTAAATTAATTAATTGATTAAAATTAATTAAAGTTAGTAAATATTATTGTAAATAAAATTTTCAATTCGTATTAGATCTAGTCACTAATTATTTCATAAAATTCTTGGTGTTTTGATTTATTTTAGTGTAGATATGGACAGTCAAAGAGAATAAAGTTCTATATCATGACCATTAGTGCTTGATGGCATAAACTATTCATATTAAAAGGCAAGAATGAGAGCTATCATCAAAACTATTGATGAAAAGGTAAGACGTGTGATATTAATTGGTTGGATTCCTCCTATCGTAGTTAATGATAAGAGAAACTATAATTCTAAGACTCTTAACGTAATTTGCAGCACTACAGGCGTGAATCAATTTAAGTTGATTTCAACTTGTAAGCTTGCAAAGAAAGCTTGTGATATTTTTCAAGTTACCCATGAGGGAACTTTTATAGTGAAATATTTTAAACTCCAAATACTTGTTTATAGATTTAAAAATTTAAGAATAGAAGATGATGAATTACTTATTGACTGTAATTCTAAATTAAATAATATTGCTAATGAATCTTATATTTTAAGTAAATGATACTCAAAAATTGAGCTTGTAAGAAAATATTATGTTCACTTTTTAATAAGTTTGAAGTTCAAGTTATAGCAATTGAAGAAAATTAGAACATTGATTTAATAAAGGTTAAAGAATTAATATGATCTTTGAGAACATTTAAGATGAATTTGAAACAATGTAAAAAGCAAATATGTTTAGTTTTGCAAGTTGAAATAAAGGATACCGAAGATGAAGAAGAAGAGAACATTAATGAATTTGAAGCTATCACCATTCTCATCAAGAACTTCAATAATATTTTGAAAAGAATGAGACAAGAAAACAAACTTACTTTCAAAATTTCTTTTAAAAGAAAGTCTCTTGTTAGTATTTCTAAAAATAACATAGAAAGAGGTATACAACGTAAAAAATGTAATGGTTTTGGATATATATAAGCCCAATGTGCAAATACATTCATGAAGAAATCAAAGACCATGAAAACATACTAGAATGATGATGAATCAAAAGAGAAAACAATCAAAAAAATATAACTACATTGCTCTTAATATCACCTCACACTCTAAAAAGGATAAAAATGTGAAGGTATTTAGTGCTATTGTAATAAAGAAGTTATTAATTGTTACAACATGTCAGAAAAAATGAGTGACTTATAAGTTGATATCAATAAACTTGATTCTAATGAGAATGATGTAGAAAGCAACTAGACATAGATATTACACAAGCTTCATACAAATTGATGTTCAACAAGTGGCAACTGAAATAAGTTTTTGAAAAGACAAATAAGTAGTCTTCTAAAAGAAAATTTTGAAGTAAAAAAAAAAAAATGATGAGCTCAATAGAGATGATTATAACTAAAAAATATAAAAGAATAAATGAAGCAAAATATAAACTTGACTATACTCAAAAATCTTTAAAGATACTGAATTCAAATATGTCAAAACTTGATTATATTTTAAATTTGCAAAAAAAGTGTTGTAATCACCAAAGACTTGGCTATCAATACAAAAGACCTTCTTACTCTAAAACTGTGATTATAGAAGCTTCACCTATTGATTTTAATTCTTTGAGCACAATTAAAGGAAATATTTCATATCATAAATCTTATGGTTCACAAGGTAAGACCAAAATATTTATACCTATTTATTATTTTTGCAACATTAAAGGTCACATTTGACCTAAATGCTTTAAATTTTTAAAATTTTTTAGAAATAAAATAAAATTAAAATCTAAGACTTCTCAAAGATTAAAAAAAGCGTGGGTTAAAAAAATAAAAAAATTAATAGTTTTGTTGCTCATGCATATTTAAATGCTTGTACTATTAACTTTTGGTAATTCTTAACTGTAACAAATCTATTATTCAGAAACAAGCGAGATGCTATCATGGATGTGATAACCCTTAACAAAGGGAGATTAATTCAGCAAATGATTTTTAACATAAGATCACCGAATTTTTTGCCATGATCTTAGTAGTATTATTAAAAATTAAAATTTTAAGAGTTATTGTTCAAAATTCAGAAACTTTATTTGCTCTTAAAACTTTTGGAATCAACATAATGAAGTTAAACTTTAAATGCAATAAAATGTAGTTCTAAACCAATAATGTCCATTAATTACATCGAAACCAATAATGTTCTAAAAAGTTTGATAAAAGGCATTGAAAAGCCATCTAGACTAGTATGCATTAAAGGATTTGTTATTGATATGCCTTAGGTATAATCAAACATATATATTAATCACATTGTTACATTAATTAATAACACTGGCAATTTTATCTATAAGCATATATTTTGCATTTAAGATTTCTTATAGGATAAAGTCCATAAAATAACACTCATATGAGTAAATTTAATTGATATATGAGATTCAATTATTCTTAAATATTTTTAATTATAAGATTATCAATACCAAGACTTTGATATATTTAGTATAGGTTGGAATGTCTTATGATATATCTAATTTGATCTCATAGATTATTAGTGAAAGTATTCACTTAGTCTAATATAGAGATATTTACAAGAGAACAAACACATTGATGTACAATAGAACCCATATGGAAGAATTATTCTAGTTTATATAGAAATTCTCTTTGTAGCGATGGTATAACTAATGTTTAAACTTGAGATATTTATGGTATCTAATGTGTGGATCATATATACTTTGACATTACATTTTTGTTGTTTGATGAGAGGTTACGTATAAGGGTAATGATTAGGTAATATGAAATGCATATGTAAATTGTAAGATATCAATAAAGAATTCATCACTCTTGATAATTAGAAAAGATATTAAAATTTAAGCGTATATTACCTAAGTGATAATGTAAACCCGTGGCCATGGTGAGAGAGTTTCAAAATGACTTTTGAAATCTCCAGTTTGTAAGTTATCAGTTAAAGACTATATTAATACAATCATGACTATTGGAGTTGACACTTTTAATACTCTGGATTAAGATGGAATATAGTTATGGACTAAATTGTTAAGTTTATAATATTTCAAAATTTATTTAATAATTTTAGAAACTATTAAGATTAAAGTATAATAATGCAAATTATTTGTTATTAATTATGATTATTCAATTGTAGGTTTTCTAATTTGATTAGGATAATATTATTTAACTAATGAGATTAATTACTATTTCATTTAAAGAAGAATTCTAATAAGATTAGGAATCTATTTATTTCAAGTGATTTTTTTAAATGGTTAAGGATTTGAAAAGCCAAAATTTGAAATCTACATAAACCCTATTTTGCCTAAAAATTATAAGGAGAATAAATGTAACACCCTCTTCCATTCATTCCTATTCACATGGCCTGTAATGCATTGAAGTTATCGAAAAGGCAAAAGTCAATGCTTTCTTGTAGTGAAGCGAAGTTTTCATTTGTCTAAAAAGTTTATGAAAAATAACTACATAAGTTATAACAATTAAAATAGTGTTTGTTTTGTTCATATATATTTTTTTCTTTTAAAAAATTATTATGCAGTTTAATAGAAATACTACTTCAGATTGCGCAGAAAAGAAATTACATAATAATGGGCTAAATCTTAGATACATTATACCCCGTTAGAAAATCTTTGCCTCAATTGCACTTTTTAGAACTGCTATTGCTATATCGTAATCATTTGAAAAATAATAATCCTACAAAGGGGTGAGCACACCACATTGCTCAGTAAGATAATAGAATACTTAAATGAAGGAAGGAACATTTTACTTGAATCTCTACTTATATTGGCCATTTTATACAATCCCACACATATAGTTAAATGCATGTCAATATATCAATATACATGTACAGACAAGCATATGCTCAATAATGTACACAAGATATCATGTCATATCATCCAAAACTCTAAGCACTATCTCAACTATGAATTCTATATAAACAGTCTCAAATAATATGCATTTTAAATGAATAACTTCCTCACTTGTACTCGTTTAATTCCTTTTTCTATTCTTATCACAAATACCTACATGACCATATGAAATCAATACATTGATATACGTATAGATATCAACTAAATGTCTCAGCCACATAAAGAAGAGTTGATCAAAAATCAATATGACCACACCATTTCAACCATACCCTTGGTCTAGGATGACCATACTATCCTAAACACACAATCAATATCCACATAAGACAAAAATATCTCAAACATCTATATATACACAAGCGAAGATATTAGTAAGAACGATAACACTTCTTCTCTATATCTTTTCTAGTCTCGAAAAATTAGTGTTAGTAATTCTTAGCATTTACAGGTGATCGTTCATACTTAAAGACATCATGAACCATAATTGTTACTCTAACTCCCAAGGCCATTTAGAGGACAGCTGTGGATTCAACTTACCCCTCAGGGTGCCACAATCTTACTATCATATCTCAATTATAAGCTGGCTTACAAACTCAACTGAGTGCGAGAAAAAATACATGTATGATCCCCATATTCCAATTATCCCAATACTAATTTATTACCATTCTATTTTATCACACATTCACATTGTCTCTTTATTCTTACTATATCAAGACAACCTGACAGTTATACCATAATCACAAATACATGTCCACCATTCCTTATCCCATACTAGGGATTCTTTCACCTATATAAATCATAAGTATACCACTATAGGGACACATATTAATCTAATCCTAGTCATTTGCTAAGGTACACTGATAATAACAAACGTAAACTTATAATATAGTTCCTATACCATCATATCCTTACCGTATTCTCAACCACACGTATAAACGTGTAGATTAATATATCGAATGACTTACAATACACCCAGTGTGCCTTTTTAACAATATCCTGAAGCATCTCACATGATCTTTAATCTATTATGAACTCACACATATTCTTTTTGTTTCACAAGTATACCGGTGGGTTAAATAAGATTTTATATACTTGAAGTGAGGCAGCCTATATATTATCTAATCTATTATCTTATTTAAATCCTAATTCTCCTTTTTCAAACTGATGCTAGCTTTCTTTTTTCTACAAGGTTAAGTTCTCTCTTAAAGAATTGGAACTTGTCAAGGTGTAATCAGACTTCAACTATTTTCGCAATTCACAATCATAACAAAATCTGATTGTGACTGCAAATAAGGGTAATCTTAGACCCTCCTCTACATATGAAAACCAGAATATAAAGGGAATGTCACAAATGGCTATATAAATAGTATTTCTTGTAGAAATTCGGTAAGGGTTCGCCTATACATATAAGTTACCTTACCTGCACAAAAAAACTAAGACAGTTCTAGTACCAAATGAAACACAGCGTGTTACTACCTCATCGCTATTCACACAAACACAAGCAACTCTTAGCAGATAGAGGTATTCTACCATGTAATTTGAATCTAGTAAGCACACAAATTCATTTCCTGATAGATCGATCATAATTAAGTAAATTATGGATCATGGTCATGATATTCACCGTATACTTCAATATATGTATATAATGGTCATTCGCCCACTCCGAGTCCCTCAGACCAACAGGATAAATAGTTCTACCATGAGTTACGTGTACCCAAGGATGCCATGGAGATTAGCCGCTTCCTACTATGGGTTCAACATACCCCTCGAGACCATGGTTTTTATTATCATTTCTAAATTGCTGTGGGTTTAACATACCCCTAATGGCACCACAGTCTTATTATCAATCCGAAGCTGTTGTGGGTTCAACATACCCCGAAGGGCACCACAGTCTTATTATAATGGTACTGCTCTGTCCTGAGCGGCTCTACTAGTGTAATGAAAAACTATCGATCCATAATTATCCCATTTATACCAGTTATTCACACAGATTTATTTTTAGTCGATTTAATCATGACAGAATGATCATTTTACCTACATTAATCAAAAGGCACATTAATAATTTCATAATAGGCAATATAATTACCTATGAAACACATTTATTAGTCCTTATATTCTAAAAAGACTTTATACGTAGGGATTTATTGTAAGGCTAGCAGTACTAAGTCATGAAAATATATTCTACTCCCGCATATAAATACACCATAACACTATCAAGATAAGACACAGAAATATATTCCAATCTAAGCACATGGATACACTATATCACTATTAATACAAATCCACAGAAATATATTTTAATCGATTATCATATATTGCGTCATTACACGCAATCCCAACATGTCATCACAAGTCAAACTATACTTATTACTTTACTACAACACAATAATTATAACACACTAACATATACACACATGTCCATCCGGACAGCATTGCACAACATCAAGTGCAACATCTGCTCAATCATTCAATCACACGGGTATAATTACATAGGTATATACAAGCGTACCCACCATATAAATAAATAAATAAATAAATATATATATATATATATACAAACATGGGACATACAATACTATATAGGTATTTTAGAATACCTAATATAGCACTGCAGGTCGATGGTGATGGCATTACGCTTATAACTATATATATATATTTTAAAACACTTTTAATTGCACAATCATGCCCATTCCCTGTCAATGAGACTTTTCTATAATTTAAACCATTGTTATGATATACATTTATACAATTATAAATATTAAAATCTATTTTTTCATAATTTAAATATCATATTATCTTACCTCCGGGCACTCGGTGCTTACGTGGATGACAAAAAACTGTTCCGGAGAGGATATACACGTCCGAAATACTCCTCAGAACGCTACGGGCATCTCTTCGAAAAACATGCTAGTTACTGTTTATTGACACTATTTATAAATATTATTTAATCCACAAAATTTCAGTTTCTATTTCATGAACGAAACATACTATCGCGATTCTTGCGATGTCAAGATACTATCCATGGTGTCCATATGCCACAAAACATAGATTTAAGTATTTAAAATCACTAAACATTCTAAATTTTTAGATTTCAAGGTACCTACTTTGGACCCTCGAATCATCATCGAAACACAATTTAAATTGAGATTTAAACATACTGCGTCGAAGTACGAATGTCAGAGAGCACACTGATCGGTTCAGATTTCATCAGAGTTGCACCAATCACCGAAAATCTTGCTAAAAAGACAACCTGCTGATCAGCCATCCCTCGCCGGAATCCGGTGGCCAGCCGAATCTGAGCACACCACCGTGAAGAGGGCGATGAGACGGTGCTAGACGCGCTGGCGGTGTCGGTCAACTTGCTGTGCATCGCCGTGAATCGGTGGTCAAAGTTTATGCCGGTGAGGATTCAGGCGACACGTGAGGGTGCGTGGCAGCGGCGATGGTGGCGAGGTTTACGGTGTTGCACTCATGATGGCCCGGCGGTCCTCCAATCGCCAGCAGTAAGGTGATCTGAGTTTCGGTGACGAAAGTCACTGTTCACAGGAGAGAGAGAGAGAGACATGGGGAGGAGAGAGAGAAGAGAGAGAAAAAGGAGAAAAAAAGTAAAGTTGGGTTGTCGAGTTTTCTGACCCCATCTCGCTTTTATAGTCATGCATGCACGACAAAAAATTATAGTTTTTCACTTCAATCATCAAATTTTCGATACCGGTAATAAAATACTATATTTTTCGCTTACACAGTGCACTATTTCAAATATAGACCGACTCTCTCTCTTATCAAAACTCTCGAAAATACTGTAATATAACTCCATGACAGGATTTTAAGAGTATAGGAATTTCAAAATGTTACAATAAATCAAAAGAGAATTTTCTTCATAGAGTTGAGAGAAAAACCTTTACTTTGGCCAAAATTTCAAATAATTAAAGCTTTGATTTGTTTCTTTGCAATAACTAACATTCAAGAAATGACATTTTACATCATCAACATTTAAAAAAATCTTAAAACCTTAATTCTCTAATTTGTGTGGACTATTGTTAGAGATCACATACTTGGGTAATTAATCCAAAAAAGAAAGTAGGGTAATCTTTGTATTTGGGCCATAATTGTTGACTTTAATATTGGATTGAAATGGTTTAAAAGGCTCTAGAAAGAAGATTAAAAGATGTATAAATTTATATTTCACAAAGAAATCCTACTTGAAAGTCATTAGGGTCCAAATTGCATTGAAATTTACAAGAGAATTCAAAAAGCCAACAATCATTAAGATTCAAAATCTTTTGGTGTATACTAAAAGGATCCTTATATTAGAATCAAGAAAAATTTTAGTTTTTGGATATATGTATGATCTTTTGATTTTCCAATAGGGTGATGATTAAAAATAACCATTTTAATCTTTTTAGAGTTTGGAATAACGATTAATGAGTAATTAAATAAAATTCATTTGAAAATTTGATACTACTTTACAAGAAATGTAATAGGAAACCTCCTAAAATTAGGATATATATTCTTGTTGAAAATAAAACCTTATATACAAATATTTCCACCATAATGAATTTTTCAACCAAGCAGAAAATTATGATGAAAATAACCTCTACTATTGTTGCATATTAGTAAGTTTGCTAAGATAATGTTATATTTGAATATATAAAACTACAACTTAATTCTCTAATGGCACGTCTTATAGTTATAACGTGCTTGTTTTGTGTTTTTATATAAAATGACTATGTATTTTGTATTGATAAATTACATGTATGGTAGATTCCTTGACTATAAATGACTACCAATTAATAATAATATGAACATGGATATCACGTGCAATTGATTATAGGAAAAAATATTGTCCTATCCTTAAGTAGGAGTTTCTTAACATGTGCTTGATACGTTATTGTGATGATTACATGGCCATTGGGCTATATTGATCTCTTTAATTATTTGCATCCACTTAGTTGGCCTTCAAGCAACAACTTTTATGGCTATTATTGATGTATGATCAAATATTTATCTAAATGATTAATCAAATTGTTGATACTTATTTTTAATTACATAGTATATGTTTATGTATAAAATATTAGTTATCAAAAAGTTCACATCATTGATGATTTTTATAATAATAGGCATAATATATTTCATACTAACTATAAAATATTTTCATAAAATCAACTTAGATGAGTAATCATATATTGTTAATGAGCATTGTGTATTACTCAACCCTCTTTTTTCCCCTTTAGTTAGAATTAAATACGATTTGGTGAGTGTGGAAATTCCTTACCTATTTAAAATATAAGTAATGATTTCTAAACATGTATATAAAACAAAGAATACTAATTTTTTTTCTTCTATTTTAATCAAAGTAAACATTCATTACCATTTAACAAATATACTTATTTACAACATGTATAATATATTAAAAATACAATTTATAACAAAAGTATAATTATTACAGCAACAAAATCTAGTATACCCAACTCTCTTAATAGGTCACTTTCCCGAGAATTTACTCGATTTTGCTACCCTACTAGCTATACCTGAAAATCATTTTAATCATGGAGTGAGTAATTTAAAATTATCCAGTAAGAACCATAAAACCCAATAAAATAATTTAACAAAATCACAAAATTTCAATCATATAAATAATAACTAATCAGGATAACAACATATCCTGTATATCCAACATTACAACAATAAATAGTTAGTACTAATCCATCCCAACTACGTAATTAACAGTTCAATTAGAATGTTACAAATAATCATATTATAGTACCACTTTTTTCTATACATTTTCTACTCTATCTATTTTATTTCTACTATCTTGTTATATTTTCATTTTACCAGTCATACTTAGATAAACTATGGATCGTAACTACATTATTTATCTTATACACTAATTATGTAACATTCTCAAATCTAGTTATTCCTCTGAAACCTTAGTATAATAATTTTTGTAGTATATCTTGAGTTTTGGGTTGTGAAATATATAAGATAATTTTTAGAACTCTAGTTAGATAGGCGTTGATGAACCAAATGAGAGGTGATTGAGTTAAGAGTTATGTTTTAGTTGTTACTGGAGAAAAATATAGGTTGGATAATTTTAGAACGGTAAGAATCGCTAGTTTGTCGAAAAAAGATAATTTTATAAAAAAGGGCAAAATGGTTAATTTGTCAGGGCCACAAAAGTCAAATTAAAACTCATATTTTTAGAAATATTAGAAATATTGTTAGAAGTATGTTGAAAGAAATAGAATTGAATTTAGACAAGAATACCCTTAGAAAAGAGAAAAGAAAAAGGACAAATTTTCTTCTCTAGGGGTAAAATGATCATTTCATAATAAATTTTCGAATTTCGTGTCACTAAAATCTAATGGACTAAAGTGAAAGAATCTAAAGATAACCTAGGTAGTCTCATAATTTTTTGAGAGTCAAATGTAAGTTTTGAAAAATTATTGGACAAAAATATAATTTTTAAAAAAATATAAAATTGGATAAGACTTTTACTTTTCAAAATTGGAGATATTAAATTTATTTTCTTCTCTCTCTTCCCATGAGGTCTTCTTTCCATTATCTTTTAAGTTTTTGAATTTTCTTAGAAAAATCAAGCGAAATCTCATAATTCGTTCGTTTAATCGCATTATTGTAAAAGAAAAAATTACTCTATACGTTGAGAGTTTTAATTTGATAGTAAAAATTCATAATTTTATTAAATTTAGTTTTTGGACTTGCTGAAAAATGATTTAAATAGTAGTTTTATGGTTTAAATGGTGTTTTAGGTATTTTTTTTTAGTTTAAATTTGGTGCAATAGCCATCACTTCTGGATTTGAGGTAAGAACCCTAAATCCTAACTTTATAATTTAGGAATTTTGTAAAATTGATGCCTAATTTATGAAATTGAGTATTTGGAAAGTAGATTAAAATGAATAGAATTGTATAAATAGAAAAAAAATTTAGTTTATACATAATATGACATATTCGATCACTATTCATGTAGTACTTAAATGCTTGATTTTAATGTGTTTTGATATGTTTAAATGTTTATAAATATGTTTGGGAATAAATAAAATTGGTAGGAATTGGTTAAGATGCGCAAAATGGAATAAAAATAGAAAAAATGGCAAAATGGTCCATTTTGAGTACTGTTTATTTAGTGTTAAATTATATTAATTTAGAAGTATTTTAAATGGTTAATTAAGTGTGTGTGTATAAAAATCTCATTGTCGGAGAATAGATACGAGTGTGAAATTTACAAGTGTTTTTAATGGTTGATTAAATATGTGTGTAGATATATATATATATATATATAATTGTGTGAAATTAATGATTACGTATTTTTTATAGTCACTCCTTATTCCGTCAACATCTATCGTCGAAAGAGGTATTTTAAAATACCTTTCTGCCGTTATATGTTTAATGTAGTGATACCTTAATATAGGTATGTGTGTGTGTGTGTGTGTGTATAAATATATCGGAAATTAGGAGCGTGTATATATATATATATATATATATATATATGAATTGGTTATTGTTATTATTAGGAATATTATTTTTATAATTGATTTGGTAGTACATATATGGGTAGGTGTTGAAAGGCAACGATGAGTATAAATTATTTTATATTGAAAAAAAATTATAAAAATGTTGCATATGTGATTATTAGAATTTTAGTAAATTATCAAAATACCCTTGAATAATAGTAAAGGGTAAAAAGGTAATATAAGTATATGATAAATTGCGGAGAGATGTATAAGTAACTAACATTTTTGAGGTACGATTTCGAATTTTTTTACACACAGACAAAGTCGTTTAGGACAAAATGGAATAATAATTTATTATTTACAGTGGCGCTCTTTAGGGCATATGAAACCCATAGTCGTCCCTGTAGTATCCGGAATTATATGTGAGAAACTACGACAGTCCTCCATGGCGCCTTTGGGTACATTGAACCCACGGTAAAAAGCAGCAGTTCACCATGGCACTCTTAAGGGCATGTTGAACCCATGGTAGCACTCTAATTGTGCCCAACTTATTTATGTTTTGGTGTGTAAGATAAATAATGTGGTCACAATCTACAGATTACCTAAGTATGACTAGTCAAATGAAAAAAGAATAGGATAGTATAATTAGAATAGATGGAATAGAAAGTGTACAGAGGAAAATGGTACTATACTATGATTATTCATAATATCCCAATTGAATTATTAATTGCGTAGTTAGGATGGGTTAGTCCTAACTGGTTATTGTTATAACGTTGGATATACAAAATATATATTATTGTCCTGATTAGTTATTATTTGTATGGTTGGAATATTATAATATGTTAAATTATTTTGTTGGGTTTTATGGTTCTTATTAAATAATTTTAAATTATTCACTTTATGGTTGAAATGATTTTCAGATATAACTAGTAGGATAGTGAAACCGGGCAAATCCTTGGGACAGTGACCTGTCAAGAGAATTGAACATACTAGATTTTGATACTATAATAATTGTATTTTTATTATAAATCATATTTTTAATATATTATACATATTGTAAATAAGTATATATGTTGAATAGTGATGAATGTTTACTTTGACTATAATAAAAAAAAAAAGTTAGCATTTTTTTATATACTTGTTTAGAAGTCATTACTTATATTTTCAATGGGTATGAGAATCTCACAAGTTGGTATCAGAGCGAATTTTCCTGAAAATTTTTTTTGAAAGTTTATATATATTTAAAATAAATAAATAAATTATTTTGTTTTGTTATGGTATGCCCAATGTCTTAGAGAATGTTTCCCAAAGCCGACTACTGTAAATATATAATTTTAATTTAATACCTATATAAGTTATAGCATTACGTTGTTTTATAAGATAGTTTTATGTAATTGTAGGTATGTCTACATGCAGACCAAGATTTGATATGATTGTAGGTATATCTACACGCAGACCAAGATTCAACTCTTGGTCTTCTATTAATAGACAAAAGAACTTTATACTTTGTGGGGTTATGGTAAAGGACTTAGGGAGATTAGTTATTCTGAGGGAGAACGAAAAGATTGAAAGGGAGGTGAAGAATTAGAACATTATTTACTTACATACGGATCCAGGTCCTAAAGCCACTGAACAGAGAAAAATAGATGCCTTAAAAGGTATAAAGGTTTACGGAAAGGGTGTTAATAAGAATAAATTAGTGACTAATAAGGTTTATTGGATTACAAGAGAAAGAAAGAGGTATCGCCTTGAAAGCAAATGGAGAGTGGCCCTAACTAAGAGAGTATGATAAGGCTGCTAACTCTACCATAAAAGAGTTTAATACCCTTTTCTTTACTTAGGATTTTAGATTCCCTTCCAGTGCGAGGAGTTATTACTGACCTAGAGGTATCGATGAGAGGGTTAGATTCTTATCTCCCAAGAGTGGTGGACCCTTTTTCTATCCAACTCACCATGCATGCACCCCTATCTCTTGTAGCTTTTGAACCTAAGCCACCAGAGTTATGGTTTTCCCTTAGTGGTAGTGAACCGTCCGATTTGGCCATAAAGACCGATTTGTCTGAGAACTCACATTCATTCCCTAACACATATTCCCTCCACCAGATTCCTCCATTATCGAGAGTGATCCCTCTAAGCCTCTTCCATATCCTTCTAGTAGTGAAGTTCATCCGACTGATTATTATGCAGAGACTGACCCCTCGGAGTGTTCTATAGAGATAGACTCTAGTCTATACCCTATAGATTTTGAATCTCCCACACATACTACATGGATGGATATATCCAAACACACTAATCCCGATGCAGAGGTGAATTCTGCAGGTCACTTATCTTCAAAAGATGAGTAAAGAGAATCAGGGTCTAGTGTGATAAGACAATAAACATATTGTAAATAAGAAAAAATATTATTGTGCATATATATATATATATATATTGTTGATAAACAATATATAAATTTTGTTGTATATATAATACTATCGCATGCAACAAAACTTCTACTCGTATATACAAAATGTGAGTATAGTACCTATTTTACGTTAATGTGGTTTATTTACTGGTATATTTTTGCATATGTTATTTTATTGGTACATGTGTATGTTGAGGATGCCATAGTATGAATTAAATGGTATGTGTTGTACAAAATGAGTATTATGGTTATCTAATTAGATATGTGGTATTGTTAAGTAAAATGCAAGGTCGACGCTCATGAGAGGACAGGGGAGAGGTAGAGGAATTAGTGCCCCTCAAGAGAAGGCAGAAACTTCTGCTTCACCCCAATCGACTAGAATTACTATATATGTAGCTGAACTTAGAAATATGATTTAGCAAGTAGTACGGGAAACCTTGGGGGGGTTAATACTTGAGAATTTTTCGGTACCAGCTGTTGAAGTTCCGGCTGCACCCAATACTAGACTAGAGACTGAAAGAGTAGTAGGCGCAACACAGAGTAGGCCCCCACCTATTCAGAGTTTGCTCAGCCAGCATTCCCCAAGAGAGTTTCGAGTAACACATGATCCTATGGTAGCGGACGAGTGGATAAATCAGTAGAAAATACCCTGAAGTTATTTACCATAACTGATTTAGAGAAAGTAGAGTATGCCATCTTCTTATTCCGAGAAGATGCACGGATTTGGTGGGAAATGACTCAGGAAGCAGTAGATGTTTTTACCCTGTCTTGGGTAGCATTCAAGAGACTTTTTGAAGTGCAGTATAGGTCTACAGATGTTGTGGCTATAAAGGTACAAAAGTTTGTAACCTTACAGCAAGGAGGAATAAGTGTTAAAGAATACTCCACCAAGTTCAATGTTTTGGCTAGATTTGTCACCGAAATAGTCAGCACACATGAACTTAAGAGGGATTGAAACCCAAATTTCTATAAATATTAGAAATGTTATTAGAAGTATGTTGAAAGAAATAAAATTGAATTTAGACAAGAATACCCTCAGAAAAGAGAAAAAAAAAAAGAGCACCAATTTTCTTTCCTATGGGCAAAATGGTCATTTTATAAGAAATTTTTTAATTTCATGTCACTAAAATTTGATGGACTAAAGTGAAAGAATCTAAAGATAGCTTAGGTAGTCTCATAATTTTCTTGAGAGTCAAATGTAAGTTTTTGAAAGTTATTGGATGAAAGTATAATTTTTGAAAAAATATAAAATTGAATAAGAATTTGACTTTTCAAAATTGGAGGCATTCAATTCATTTTCTTTTCTCTTGTCCCGTGAGGTCTTCTTTTCATTCTCTTTCAAGTTTTTTAATTTTCATAGAAAAATCAAGCGAAATCTCACAATCCGTCTATTTAATCGCGTTACCGTAAAAGAAAAATTATTGTACGCATTAAGAATTTTAATTTAACAGTAAAAGTTCTTGATTTCATTAAGTTTTAGTTTTTAGACTTATTGCTCCCCACGGTGAATGACTCGAACGGATAAACTCTTTTTCTAGCAATACCTATAATTACTTCTTTAATTTCCATAGTTCAGCTGGAGCCATACGGTATAGAGTTTTTGATATTGGAGCTGCATCAGGTTCTAACTCTATACTAAACTCCACTTCTTATTCCGAAGCTAATCCTGATAACTCTTCTGAAAATATATCTAAAAATTCATTTACTATAGGAATATCCTGTATCCCCAATCTTGGCACTTCACTCTCAATATACTCCTAACGTGCATGTTACTAATAATCATACTAAGTTGTCTTCCCTTATCAAAACTAAATTTATCCTCATCATTTAACTAAATAAGCGGAAGGGCTAGCCTCTACTTGGCTCTGAGCTATCGTATACACTCGAGCCTGTAACCCTTTAATAGTCTGAACAAGTTGAACAGCTATCGGTTATGGAGTATTCTGTTGCTGAGATTTGGCAAGTGACGAAGGGGCTTTGCAATGAGCTTTAATGTGACCTTGTTATCCACATCTATAACATATGACATGTCCGCCTCCGACGCAGCATTCCCCAGTATGGTTCCTCTTACATCGAGGGTATTGAGAAATTGTGTCTTGGCGCGACATCTTGTTATTGCGCCAATTCTTCATATTCTTCTGAGGAACATATTTTCTTTTGCTCTTCCAATTTTGTGGTCCTGAATTACAGCATCCCGCAGATAAGGAATGACCAGAATATTGAGTGACAGGTGCAAGTAATACTGGTGTAATGGATGGTTTATCCCTTATCTTGTTAGCATTAACTTCTGTTCTTAATGCTCTATTTAGGGCTTCTGCATAATCTACTAGAAGTTGTATACCCGACGTTAGATGGATAGCTATATCTGGTCGAAGTCCTTGTAAAAATCTATCACTTCTGAGTTTAGGTGTGTTGATCATTCCGGTGGCAAATCTGGCCAAAGCATTGAGCTTGGTGGAGTATTCTTTGAGACTCATTCATCCCTGCTATATGGTTACAAACTCTTGTACCTTTATAGCCACAACATCCGCTAACCTTTACTGTGTTTCAAAAAATCTCTTGAATGTTGCCCAGGACAGGGCAAAAACATCTACTACCTCCTAGGTCATTTCCCACCAAATTCGTGCATATCCTCGGAATAAGAAGGTGGCATACTTTACTTTCTCTGAATCGGTCATGGTAAATAGCCTCAAGGTATTTTTTACTGATCTTATTCACTCGTCCGTTACTATAGGATCATGTGATCCTTGGAACTCTCTGAGGGAATGCTGGCTGAGTAAACCCTGAATAGGTGGGGGCCTACTCTGTGTTACCACTACTACTCTTTTAGTCTCTGGTCTAGTATTGTGTGTAGTCAAAACTTCAACAACTGATTCAGGAGCTGGTGCAGTAGCTAGTACCGAAAAATTCTCTGAGTATTAACCCCCTCAAGGTTTCCCGTACTACTTGATGAATCATATTTCTAAGTTTAACTGCATCTATAGTAATTCCAGTCGATTAGGGTGGAGCAGAAGTTTTTACCTCTCTTGAGAGGCACTAACTCCTTTACTCTCCCCCGTCCTCTCATAGAGCAACGACCTTATATTTTACTTAACAATACCACATATATGATTAGATAACCATAATACTCATTTTATACGACATATACTATTTAATTCATACTATAGCATTCTCAACATACACATGTACTAATAAAATAACACATGCCAAAATATACCAATAAATAAACCACACTAAAGTAAAAGAGGTACCATACTCACATTTTGTATAAATAAGTATAAGTTTTGTTACGCGTGATTGTATTATATATACAATAAAATTTATACATTGTTTATCAACAATATATATATAATAATATTTTTTCTTATTTAGAATATGCACACTGTCTTATTACACCGGACTCTGACTCTTTCTACTCATCTCTTAAAAATAAGTGACCTACAGAATCCACCTCTGTGTTGGGATCAGTGTACTCGGATATATCCGTCCATGTAATATGTGCAGGAGACTCAAAATCTATAGGGTATAAAGTAGAGTCTGTCTCTATGGAATACTTCAAGGGGTCAGTTTCTACATAATAATCAGTCGGGTCAACCTCACTATTGGAAAGATCTAAAGGGGGCTCGGATGGGTCACTCTCGGTACTGAAAGAATCTGGTGAAGGGGAATATGTGTTAGGGAATGAATGTGGGCTCTCAGACAAATCAGTTTCTATAGCCAAATCGCATGGTTCATTACCACTAGAGGAAAATGATAACTCTGGTGACTCGGGTCCAAAAGCTACGGGAGATAAGAGTGCATGCATGGTGAGCTGAACAGAAAAAGAGTCCACCACTCTTGGGGGATAATGATCTAACCCTCTCATCAGTACCTTTGGGTCAGTAATAATGCCTCATGCTGGAGGGAATTTAAAATCCTAAGTGAAGAAGTGTATTAACTCTCCTATGGTAGAGGTAACGACCTCATCATATCTTCTCCTAGTTAAGGCCACTCTCTATTATCTTTCAAGGCGATATTTCCTCCTTTCTCTTCTAATATAGTAAACCATACAAGTCACCAATTTATTCTTATTAACACCCTTCCCATAAACCTTTATACCTTTTAAGGCATTTATTTTTCTTTGTTTGGTGGCTCTAAGACTCGGATACGTATGTAAGTAAATAGTATTCCAATTCTTCACCTCCCTTTCAATCTTTTCATTCTCTCTCAAAATAACTAATCTCTCTAGGTCCCTTACCATAACCCCACAAAGCATAGTATTCTCCTATTTATTGACAGAATACCAAGAGTCGAATCTTAGTCTGCGTGTAGACATACCTACAATCACATAAAACTATCTCATAAAATAACATAATACTATAACTTATACAAGTACTAAATTAAAATTATATATTAACAGCAGTTGGCTCCAGGAAACATCCTCTAAGACATTGGGCATACCACAACATAACAAAATAATCTATTTATTTATTTTTTATTTAAATATATATATACTTTCACAAAACTTTTTTAAGAAAATTTGCTCTGATATTAACTTGTGAGAATCTCATACCCATTTAAAATATAAGTAATGATTTCTAAACAAGTATATAAAAAAAATACTAATTTTTTTTTCTATTTTAATCAAAGTAAGCATTCATTACCATTCAACAAATATACTTATTTACAACATGTACAATATATTAAAAATATGATTTATAATAAAAGTATAATTATTACAGTAATAGAATCTGGTATGCTCAACTCTCTTGACAAATCACTGTTCTGTGAATTTGCTCGGTTTCGCTACCCTACTAGCAATTTAAAATTATATAGTAAAAATCATAAAACTCATCAAAATAATTTAACAAAATCAAGAAATTTCAAGCATACAAATAATAACTAATTAGGATAACAACATATCCTGTATATCCAACGTTACAATAATAAGTAGTTAGGACTCACCCATCTCAATTACGCAATTAACAGTTCAATTAGAATATTACGAATAATCATAATATAGTACCACTTTTCTCTATACACTTTCTACTTTATCTATTCCATTTCTACTATCTTGTTTTCTTTTCATTTTACCAGTCATACTTAGGTAAACTATGGATCGTGACCATATTATTTATTTTATGCACCAATATATGAATAAGTTTGGCACAATTATAATGAACTCATGCCCTTAAGGGCGCCATGGCGAATTGCCGCTTCCTACCATCGGTTCAACATACCCTTAAGAGCGAATATGATAATAAAATTAGAATAGATGGAATAGAAAGTGTACAGAGAAAAGTGGTACTATACTATGATTATTCATAATATCCCAATTGAATTGTTAATTGCATAGTTAGGATGGGTTAGTCCTAACTGGTTATTGTTATAATGTTGGATATACAAAATATATATTGTTGTCCTGATTAGTTATTATTTGTATGGCTGGAATATTGTGATTTGTTAAATTATTTTGTTGGGTTTTATAGTTCTTATTGAATAATTTTAAATTATTCACTCCTTAGTTGAAATGATTTTCAGATATAACTAGTAGGGCAGGTAACCGGATAAATTCTTAGGACAATTACCTGTCAAAAGAATTAGACATACCAGATTTTGATACTGTAATAATTATACTTTTATTATAAATCATATTTTTAATATATTGTACATATTGTAAATAAGTATATATGTTGAATAGTAATGAATGTTTACTTTGACTATAATAAAAAAAAGTTAGCGTTTTTTTTTATACTTGTTTAGAAGTCATTACTTATATTTTAAATAGGTATGAGAATCTCACAAGTTGACATCAAAGCGAATTTTTCTGAAAAATTTTTTTGAAAGTTTATATATATTTAAAATAAATAAATAAATTATTTTGTTTTATTATGGTATGCCCAATGTCTTAGAGAATGTTTCCCAAAGCCGACTACTGTAA
>CP135557.1:5473115-5540764 GCA_032402905.1 Khaya senegalensis | reverse complement strand
AGTGTGTGTGTGTGTGTGTGTGTGTGTGTGTGTGTGTGTGTGTATCTCGTAAATGGATTAGGAGTGTGTGTGTATGTGTGTGTGTGTGTGTGTGTGTGTGTATATATATATATATATGAATTGATTATTATTATTATTAGAAATATGATTTTTATAATTGATTTAGTGGTACATAAATGGGTAGGTGTTGAATGGCGGCAATAGGTATAAATTATTTTATATTAAGAAGAAATTATAAAAATATTGTATATGTGATTATTAGAATTTTAATAAATTATCAAAATGCCCTTGAGTAATAGTAAAGGATAAATAGGTAATATGAATAGATGATGAATTGTGGAGAAATGTATAAGTGACCAATATCCTTGAGGTATGATTTTGAAATTTTCTTGCACATCGGCAGAGCCACTTAGGACAAAATAGAATAATAATTTATTATTTACTGTGGCGCTCTTTAGGGCACGTGGAACCCACAATCGTCCTTGTGGTGTTTGGAATTATATGTGAAAAACCACGATAGTCCTCCATGACGCCTTTGGACATGTTGAACCTATGGTAGGAAGCGACAGTTCGCCATAGCACCCTTAAGGGCATGTTGAATCCATGGTAGTACTATAATTGTGCCAAACTTATTCATGTATTAGTATGTGAGATAAATAATGTGGTCACGATCTATAGTTTGCCAAAAAATGACTGATCAAATGAAAAAAGAACAAGATAGTATAATTAAAATAGATGGAGTAGAAAGTGTACAAAGAAAAGTGGTACTATACTATGATTATTCGTAATATCCTAATTGAATTGTTAATTGCATAGTTAGAATGGGTTAGTCTTAACTGGTTATTGTGTAACATTGGATATACGGAATATATTGTTGTTCTGTTTTAGTTATTATTTGTATGGTTGGAATATTGTAATTTGTTAAATTATTTTGTTGGGTTTTATGGTTCTTACTGAATAATTTTAAATTACTCACTCTTTAGTTGAAATGATTTTCAGGTATAACTAGTAAGACAGTGGAAGCGAATAAACTCTCGAGACAGTGACCTGTTAAAAGAATTGAGCATACCAGATTTTGACGCTGTAATAATTGTACTTTTGTTATAAATCATATTTTTGATATATTATATATGTTGTAAATAAGTATAAATGATGAATGCTTGCTTTGACAATAATAGGAAAAAAAAATTTAGGGTTTTTTTTTATACTTATTTAGAAGTTATTTGTGACATCCTCAAATTTAGATATTCCTCTAAAACCTTAGTATAATTATTTTTGTAATATATTTTGAGTTTTGGGCTGTGAAATACATAAGAAAATTGTTGAAACTCTAGTTAGAGCAATTTTAGCAAAAAATGGGTCAAAATAGCAGTAAAGGGCAAAACTGTTATTTTGAATGAGCGTTGATAGATCAAATGAAAGACGATTGAGTTAAGGGTTATATTTTAGTTATTACTGAAGAAAAATATAGGTTGGATAATTTTAAAATGGTAAGAATTGCTAATTTGCCGAAAAAAAATAAATAGAATGATAATTTTATCGGAAAGGGGTAAAATGGTCAATCTACTAATGTCACAAAGGTCAGATTGAAATCTAAATTTATAATAATGTTAGAAATATTGTTAGAAGCACGTAGAAAAAAACAAAATCGAATTTAGACAAGAATACCCTTAGAAAAGAGAAGAAAAGGACCAAAATGACCAATTTTCTTCCCTAGGGGCAAAATGGTCATTTCATAAGGAATTTTTGAATTTCGTGTCACTCAAATCTAATGGACTAAAGTGAAAGAATATGAAAATAGCCTAGGTAGCCTCATAATTTTCTTAGGAGTCAAATGGAAGCTTTGAAAAGTTGTTGGGCAATAGTATAATTTTTAAAAATATGAATGTGGATAAGAATGGTTGACTTTTCAAAATTGAAGCTAATTCACCCTTTTTCTCTTCTCTTTCCCGAGAGCTCCCATTTCTTTTCCTTTCAACTTTTTGCAAAGAAATCAAGCAAAATCTTTTAATCCGCCCGTTTAATTGCGTTACCGCAGAAGGAAAACTTGTTCTACGCGTCGAGAGCTTTAATTTGACGGTAAAATTTCTTGATTTTATTAAGTTTAGTTTTTAAAGTTGTTGGAAAATATTATTTAAATAATAGTTTTATGGATTAAATGGAATTTTAGGTTTTTTTAGCTTGGATTTGGTGCCATAATCATCATATTTGAATTTGAGATAAGAACCCTAAACCCTAATTTTGTAATTTAGGGGTTTTGTAGAATTGATGCCTAAATTGTAAAATTGAGTATTTATAAAATATATTGAAGTGGATAGAATTGTATAAATAAGAAAGAATTTAGTTTGTGCATAATTGGACATATTCGGTCACTATTTATAGAGTTCTTAAATGCTTGATTTTAATGTGTTTTGATATGTTTAAATGTGTATAAATGTGTTTGGGAATAGATGGAATTGGTAGAAATTGTGGTAGATGTGAAAAATGGAAGAAAAATAGAAAAAAGGGCAAAATGGTCCATCTGTTCATAGTTGTTAAATTATGATATTTTTGATGTGTTTATGTGTTAATAATTGTATTGGGAATAAATGGAATTGGTAGGAATTGATTTAGATGTGTAAAATGGAAGAAAAATGGAAAAAGGGCAAAATAGTCAATTTTGGGTATTGTATATTTAGTGTTAAATTATATTATTTTAGAAGTATTTAAAATTGTTGATTAAATATGTGTGTATATATATATAAAAGAAAATCCCATTGCCGGAGAATGGGTATGAATGTGGAATTTGGAAGTGTTTTAAGTGGTTGATTAAATATGTGTGTAGACATGTATGTGTATATATATATAAAATTGTAATTGTGAAAAATTAATGATTAAATATTCCTTATAGTCACGTCTTAGTCCGCCAACATCCATCGTCTAAAGAGGTATTTTAAAATACCTTTCCGGCGATGTATGTTTAATGTAGCAATACCTTAATATAGGTATGTACGTAGATGTATGCGTGAGTGTATGTGTATATATATATATATATATATATATATGTATCGTAATTTGATTAGAAGTATATATATATATATATATAAATTGGTTATTGTTATTATTAGGAATATTATTTTTATAATTGATTTGGTGGTACATCAATGGGTAGGTATTGAAAGGTGTCGATAGGTATAAATTATTTTATATTGGGCAGAAATTATAAAAATGTTGTATATTTGATTATTAGAATTTTAATAAATTACTAAAAAGTCCTTGAGTAATAGTAAAGGGTAAATAGGTAATATGAACATATGATGAATTGTGAAGAAAAGTATAAGTAGCCAATATCCTTAAGGTATAATTTCGGAATTTTCTTGCACACTGGCAGAGCCGCTTAGGACAAAATGGGATAATGATTTATTATTTACTGTGGCGCTCTTTGGGACACATAGAACCCACAGTCGTCCTTGTGGTGTCCGAAATGGTACGTGAGAAACCACGGCAGTCCTCCATGGCGCCTTTGGGCACGTTGAACCCATGGTAGGAAGCGGCAGTTCGCCATGGCGCCCTTAAGGGCATGATGAACCCATGGTAGCATTATAATTGTGCCCAACTTATTTATGTATTGGTGTGCAAGATAAATAACGTGGTCAAGATTCATAGTTTGTCTAAGAATGACTGATCAAATGAAAAGAGAACAGGATAGTATAATTAGAATAGACGGGTAGAAAATGTACAAAAGAAAGTGGTACAATACTATGATTATTCGTAATATCCTCATTGAATTATTAATTGCGTAGTTAGGATGGTTAGTCCTAATAACTAGTTGCTGTGTAACGAGGATATACAGAATATATTGTTTTCCTGATTAGTTATTATTTATATGGTTGGAATATTATAGTTTGTTAAATTATTTTGTTGGGTTTTATAGTTCTTACTGAGTAATTTTAAATTACTCACTCCGTGGTTGAAATGATTTTCAGGTATAGCTAGTAGGGCAGTGGAACCGGGCAAACCCTCAGGACAGTGACCTGTCAAGAGAATTGGGTATACTAGCTTTTGACGCTGTATTAATTGTACTTTTGTTATAAATCATATTTTTGATATTTTGTATATATTGTAAATAAGTATATATCCGATGAATGTTTGCTTTGTCAAAAAAAAAAAAAATTAGTGTTTTCTTTTATATACTGTTTAAAAGTTATTACTTATTTTTTTTAAAATGGGTATGGGAATCCCACATTATTACTTATATATATATATTTTTTAAATGGGTATAGGGATCCCACATGGGATGACCTCTTTCGTTGACTTTAGAAATTATATTGCTAAAAGGTTCCAGATAATAAATCAGGCAAGTTAAAGAGCTTTCCCCAATTCATTAATTCTAATATATGATGGTCTGTCAAAGTTAGATCACTATAAAAATATTGAACTAACTTGTAAATTAGAAGATCATGGCAAGGAAACTGAATGAGCAAATCTTTAAACCTTTTCAAATATGCATAAAACTACTCACTCTCTCCTTCATAAAAATAAATCGCTTGTCTCTTGAACGCATTTATTTTAGAGAAGGGAAAAATTTAGATAGAAACTTTATACTTGCTTGATCCCAACTAGTAATAGATCCATGTGACTAAAGAACTCTATCAGGATTTTATTGTCTCCGTTAGTATGAAGGAATGGCATAAAGAGCACTCATCTCAGTCATTGCACTAGTAGGACTACACATGGTTTAGTTCAATGCTAAAGCTTCATATCAAAATCATTTTTAACTTTATATACTCTCCTCTTCAACCTTTGGGAGCTTGCACACTCAAATATAGGTTGTCTTAAGTAATAAAGAATTTGAGAGTTCAAGTGTTGATCCACATGGAATTAGCTAGATATAATTTCTTACAAATCTAATTTTTCAAGTATTATATGAATTATATTATGTGTTTGTTGTTAAAATGAGAATTCAATATTAATAAATGTTATGGTTTTAATATCCACTTAGGAGAGTTTTATAGAACTTATTCTTGATTCTTTTTAATAATATGATTAAGAATCAATAGAGAGCAATGTTAATTAAAAGATAAAAAATTTAAGTATGGGAAAATACCTCTTTAAGAAAAGAGTAAGAAAACAAAAGATTAATCCTTTAAACTTAATTTATGAAAAACTATAACTTTCCTAAGTCTTAAGATGTAGAAAATATTTAAGTATTCAATGTACCTTTTGTTAACAATGAATCAAACTCTTTAACAACTCAAAATATTGTAGAGAAATAAAACTCACTTAATTCAAAGATTTTGCAATGAACCACAAATCAAATGATCAAAGAGTAAAAATTAAAAATCCATCCAAGCTTCACTCTTAACCGTAACTATAAATTTAGAAATACAATGTAAGAAGAATAAGTTGAAGAAATAAAATATATGAAAAAAAAAAACCCTAAGATTTAATTATGTCCTTTTATTTGACACAAGCACCTATTTATAAAAAAATACTAATAGTAAAAGGTAAAAGAAGTGGCTAAAAGTAATTAAGTATTGACAAAATTGTTTCACATGCATTGGATATGTCAACCAAAAAGTCATTGATGCCATTAAATTTTTTCTCTAACTAAAAACTGAACATTATAGATATTTTTCCAAGATTTGTATAACATCTTGACTCATTGTGTTTGGATACGTATTTTGTAAGTTATGGACCAAATACTAAAATTGTGTGGCTGACCTGCAATTGCAATTCTAGTTCAATTTTGACAATTTAAATGCTAAAACTAGCCTACCATTTGGCTTAGAATATTATCAAGAAATTTATTCATGAGTTATTGACCTAAAAATCACATCAATTAGATTTTTGAATTAAAAAATATGTTCATTATACGAAACCTGTGAAAATTAATTATCTTTTATAAATTTTGCCAATAATTATTTTAAAACTAACAATTAAATAAAATGCTTATTTAAGAGAAGTTAATGACACTCTTAAGTGCAAAATAATGATTTAAATGGTCAATAAATCTAAACTTTTGAGTATTTATTAACCTCTTTCTTTGAGTTGAAAAATCCCATTGCCGAAAATTTTTAGATATTGAATCATGTAATTTAAAAAGCTTTCCCCCATTTAATAATTCAACCAAATGATGGTTTGCTAAAGTTAAACCATTATAAAAAAAAATAAAAAAAAATGAAACTAACCTACAAATTTTTCAAAACCAAGGTGAAGGCATTAAAGGAGAAAATCTTTAAATCCTCAAAATCAAAGACTTATAAACTACTTACCTTTTTTATGATAAAAATGTATAATTTCTCTCTTAAGGGAATTTGTTTTAGACAAAGAAAAATTTTAGCTAAGACTTTTGTTAAGATTTGTAGTATTGGCATCCTTTTAAAAATCATTTTGTTAACTATCTTGTTGCAATACTTATGTTAGTTACTATTGCATAAACACAATACTATTTCATTCAACTTTTTATAATTTTCACAATAAGAGAATTTTTATATTTTCTAGTTATATTAAGTAATATTAATATTTTTACTTAACTAAAAAACTTATTATGAGATATATTTTGTAAATAAAAGGGAAAAAAATTGAGAAAATAGAGTTATATTTAGGAAATATTTCTTTTTTATTAGGAAGTTACATTACTTTTTATTTTAAAAAACAAAATCACACACAACTAAGACTAAGTTTTTACTATATATATGTGTGCTTTATTTGTTTTATGTGGTAAACCGTGTCGAATGCCAAAAAGCGAAGAGTGTCGCATATTTTATTTCCTTTGTTTTCTTTATTATTCAATTTATTTCATATTACTTTTTGATCTAAAAAGAAAAATAATTTGATGAAAATTATGAGTTTGTAATTTTTAGTTTTATAAACTTAGAAGTGTTCTCTTAAATATTGTCAAAATGTTTTCTTATTGTTTTTTGAAAAAAAAAAAAGCTTGTGCTTGCTTAAAAGAGTTCAATGGCAACTAGTAAGGAAATCTTATTAAGTTAAGTCGAAAGAATTTTGATACATTAAGGTAAAAGAATTTTGCTAAACAATTTCACATAAAAATATTCAAGACTGTAACAACAAAGAAAAGAAGAAATTTTTATTTTTTTTAAATCCATTAATACTTGTAATTGTTGATTTTTTTAATGGATTATTTTTTTCTAGGCGTGGTTTCGTATATGTAAAATTGAAAAATGTAAATCATGTTAAAAATTAGTTATGTTCTCTATTAAATTTACATTATACTTATTTGAATTAATTAATTAACTAAAATTAATTAAAATTGGTAATTTTTAGCTAAGACAAATCTATCAACTTTTTTCTTAGTTAATCCCAACGAGTAACAAATTGAGATGAGAAAGAATTCAACAATGCTTTCATCATGTCCTCTATTGAAAAGGAATAGCATAAGAAGTATATATCTCACTTGCTACACTAATCAGACTACTTATGTTTTAGTTCAATGTTAAAGCTTCTAATTTTATAGAATGCGTAGTTAGAGTTGCTATCACATCAACAACATCTTTTATAAAAGTATTCAATTAAAATTGTAAAAATAAAGAGTAAATAAGTGTTTAGTTCAATGTTAAAGATCTTTCCCTCATTTATAAACACTACTTTATGATTGTTTGGCAAAGTTTGAGCATTATAAAAATATTAAGCTAACCTCCAAATTTCAAAATCATGGCTAGGATATTTAAAGAGTAAACCTTTAAACGTTTTCTAGGACACTTAAAACTGCTAACCTTTTTTATGATAAAAATCTACAATTTCTTTCTTAAAGGCATTTGATTTTGATAAGGAAAAAAACTTAGCTAAAAACTTGTTATTTAATTGATCCCAACTAGTAATAGATTCAGCTCATAGAGAATTCAACTAGGCTTTTTGATAATCCTTTAATGAGAAGGTTTGACATAAAAAATACACATCTCACTTACGACACTTGTGGGACTATTCATGATTTGCTTCAATGTTCAAGCTTCTACTTTCCTAGAAAATTTAGTACAATTTATTATCACATCAACATCATCTTTGATTTTATATACTCCCCTCTTTGACCTTTGAGATGGTTTCTCTTTTTGACTTGAAAAGTCTCATTGTTGAGAATTTTTTAAATAATGACTTTAAAAAATCCCAAATATTTTTTTCACACAAGTAAAAGAACTTCCCCTATTCATAGATTCTACCATGATAGTTTATAAAATTAGACCATGTGAAATTATTGAACTGACCTCTAAATTTCAAAATGACAGCGAAGACGTGTTGGGTTTCTTGACACACATATATAGTGAAAATTTAAAACATTTAATTATGATTAGTAAATCTAAAGTAGATTTATGGTTTGGCACACAACCAACAAAATTTTCAAAAGCAAATTAAAAAGTATAGAATAATAAAAAGAAACAAAAAATCACCTTGAGTAATCGAAAAACTTAGTGGCCACTCCACCATTTCTTAATGTTAGTTTCTTTGAAGTGTTTAAGGTGTCATCTATCTTCTAGATCATTCCATACTATTAGAGTAACAATATGTATATGTATTATTCAAATGGTAATTTCAACACTTGAGATGACTATAACTCATCCAAAATGAAAAATAACCTTTCATGCTTCTCTTTCTAATCACTATTTTAGTTTGTTTTATCATCTCATTTGTCACTTTACATAAAAATAAAAAAATGTATTTGTTTCTTGTTATAACTCTTATCATTTTATTTTCTTAAAATGATAATTTTATCACTTTTGTTTTTAAATTAAAAAATTCAAATTTTGAAAGAAAATAGATAATCATCATAAAATTTAATTCTAAATAAAAAGATAATTATATAGATAACGTTACTAAAATATTTTTGAAAAATTTAAATATTTTAAGACATTATCTTTGAATATAATTATTTATATAAATCTATGACAACATTTTTATTTTAGTATAATTCAACAAAGATAACTCTTTATCGTAACATTATGTCATATAATAAAAACATAATAAACTGTGAAGATTTTTAAATTGTCATCGTGTGGTATTAAGGCAAGTGCTAGCTTGCCCTTTAACACTATTAATTTTTAAAAAAGCAAAATTCTCTTTTTAATTAACATTCAAAATTTAATTAACTGAATATCCATTGTTTTGTGTATGACTTTATAAGTTCATTTGAAAATGGTAACATGCATAGAAACGAATTTTTGTTTTAATCATAGACATCATTAGTTTATCTTATAATCAAAAAGAAAAAAATTTTCACATACTATTATTAACATCTAGTAATATATCACGGTCCCCATATCATAATGAAATGCATAAATACTCCAAATGAACATTTTTGCGATCAATTACTATACTATTCAATTCTATTATCATCTGTCACTTTGACTGAACTAAGGATATGGTCCACTATCAAACTCTTAATATCCAATGCTATATATATAAATGTTAAGTTCATAAATCAATGGCTGATGTTAATAATACTTTATTAATTCACACCTTACTTAGACCAAAAACTTTTAGAGTTATGACTTTATTAATCACATTAAGCATCGTCGTTTTCTTACAAAATATACACTTATTCATCTTAAATGATTCAGATCATGCCTAGCAACCATCCTATTAAAGATTCATAACTTGTAAATCATATACAATGGCATCTAGGTATGATGATCCTCACGTAAAATTACCATGGCATCTCAAGTCAAAGGATCACTAATATTATTGTTGCCAAGAACTTCGAATTAACAAACTAAGACTACCATTTTGGTGTTCTTGTAGTAGACTAATTCAGTAAATTCATTCTCTAATGAACACCTATACTCTTGCATTAGTATCTCTATATAAGTGACTAATGAGATTCACCACCCTCTTAATAAGCTTGCAAAATACATATCAGTCTTGGCAGTACTATAGGTGTCTTACCCTATAGTTCTATGACCAAATAATATTTAAAGAATATTACATCAGTTAAACAGTCTCATTATAATGATCCTATCATGATATAATTTACATTACATAATCTTATAAGCTTCATCTTGTGCAAGTATAAGATGAATTATTTGCCAATATATATTTAAAGAAAAATATGTAATCTTAACACATTTATGAATAATATTTACAAAAGTTACAATCTAATCACAATAATTTTTATTAGCTTAACAATTATAGTCTATCAATCTCCTACTAAATCGAAAGCCAATGACCTTACATAAGATATCATATTCTCAATGTCTCTCCAATAGCTTTTATGAAATCACCTTAGTAAATAGATTTATTATACTATTCTCAGTTGACAAATTTTTAAGCTTCGTGTCCCCTCTATCAATAATCTTTTTGATTATGTAATAACATCACAAAATATATTTAAACTTATGATGAGACTTTAATTCCTTGGCTTGAATTATAGCTCCATTATCGTCATAATAGACCAAGACTAAGTCAATGATGGATAGAACAACTCTAAGTTCAATGATGAACTTTCTCATCCGAACAAGTTCCTTAGTAGCTTTAGATGTAGCAATATACTCCGCTTCATAAGTAAAATCTATAATGATCTCTTATTTGGAACTCTTCCAACTCATTGTTCTATTATTCAGCATGAATACAAACTTAGAGTTCAATTTGTTACCCTTAATATATTATTAAAAACTTGAGTTTGTAAACCTTTTAAGTTTCAAGTCTCCTCCTTCATATATGATGAATATATCTTTAGTTCTTCTTAAATACTTAAAAATATTTTTCACTATGTTCCAATGTTTCTTACTTAAACTAGCTCGATATCTACTTATAACACTTAAAGCATAGGTTACATTAGGCCTCATATATTGCATGACAGACACGAAAGATTCAATAGCTAGTGCATATGGTATCATAATCATACTCAATCTTTCTCCGTAAATGTTTAGAAAGTCAAATTCTCTAAATCATAAATATGGGTCCTTTTTTGGAATTCTCTATATTAAATTGATTTTAGTACTTTATATATATATATATATATATATATGTTGATTGGATCAAATCTAACATCTTAACAAATCTATATGTATAAATTTTTATCCCTAACATATAGGATGCTTTACACAATCCTTCACACAGAAGCTATTTGACAATAATACTTTAACTGATTGCAATATTTTTATGTTGTTACCAATCAAAATACAAGATCTTGTAGTTAATATACAAGATCAAGAAAACGATCTTACTCTTACTAGTCTTTTTAATAGCTCATCCAAAGTTTTAATAAAATCAAATACTTGGACTAACTCATCAAACCAAATGTTTTATCTTCGAAAAGCTTACTTAAGCCCAAAGCTTACTTAAGCCCATAAATGGACCTATTAAGCATACATACTTTCTTTAGCACATCAATAGTTGTGAAACCCTCTAGCTATGTCATATACACATCCTCAGTTAGATTTCTATTAAAAAAAATTGTTTTCATATTCATCTACCAAATCTTAAAGTCATAGTGTGCAATTATTGTCAATAAAATCCTAAAAGATTTCAGCCTAGCAACTGGTAAAAAGGTTTCATTATAATCAATATTTTATTTCTAAAAAAAAAAAATACTTCTAACTACTAGTTTAGTCTTATAAGTATCAACCTCACTGTCTAAGCAAGTTTTTCTCTTAAAGACACATTTATAACCTATAGACTTTAGACCTTTATGTGTATTTATTAATGCCCAGACTTGTTTTTAGTTTCATAGCTTTAAACAATCTTTCTAAGTTGACACTACTTATTAAATCATTGTAGGTCTATGGTTCCTCATCATGTATAGGTAGAATTTTCTTTCTGTCCTTCCTAAGAAATCTAATATATCTATCAATTGGTCTTAAATTCTTTATATTTCATCTGCAGTTGCTAACTATTGATCTTGAACTTCTTTAAAATCATATTTATTTCCAATGTTGCTTTCTTTAAGAAACTCTTTCTTAAGAAAATTTGCATCCTTGGCAACAAATACTTTTTGCTCTTTTTGGATATAAACCTAATATCTTTGAGTTTTTCTAGGATGCCCTGTAAGATAGCACTTGATATTCCTAGATTTAAACTTCTCGAGATTAAGTCTCTTAACATATTAAGAACATCCTTATGTTTTTATATGATTAAAATGTGACCTTTTTCTGTGTCATATTTCATATGGTATTGAGTTTATAGATTTAATTGTCACCTCATTAAAAAGGTACATTGTTGTTTCTAAGGCATATCCTTATGACAATAATATAAGTGATGTAAAACTTACAATGGACTGCACTATACTCAATAGTGTGCAATTCCTCCTTTCAATTTTTTTATTAACTTGTAGTGTAACAGGTAGTGTTTATTGGGATAGAATATAATTTTCTTTGAGATAGTCTAAAAACTCATGGTTTAAATATTCTTCTCAATTTGATCAACGAGTTTTGATACTCTTATTAGTTTGCTTTTCTACTTCATTTCTAAACTGCTTAGAATACTCATAGGCCTCAGATTTATATTTCATTAAATACATGTATCGATACCTAAAATAATCATTAGTAAAACTTATGAAGTAAGAGTAGACACTTTAGCATAAATTATCATTAACCCACATATATCATTACGTATTAGTGCCAAAACATTATTAGAGATATCCAAATAATATAAACCATTGTAAGAAGTACTATAATATTTTTTTTATTTAAAAATAGAGAGCAACCATTGCTCCTAAAACATAATTCAAATAGAAATTTTGTTTTCAATAATGTCTAGAACATAATAGTAATCACATAAAATTAAGACCTTTTACTAATGTAAAGAGAGCATGACATCTTTCATAATTAATATAGCAACACTTACTTTATTTCTTACTTGCAATTCTACCTTTTATTTCCTTAATGATCATCTATTTGCTAGCATATGCTAATTATTACAAATGTGAATAGCACCACTGATATCTAATACCTAATAGGAAATATTCTTTAATGACAAATTAACTTCAATCATGAATATACCTTTGGAAGTATCATTTTGCTTCAATTTACAAATCTCATTTAGGTATTCTTTGCAATTCTGCTTTGAATGACCATTTTTCTTATAATAAAAGCAAGTTCCCTTGTGATTAGCTTTTAACTTGCCATTATCAATGCCTTTTTTTTTTCCTTGAGTGATTTCTTCCTATTGAACTTTCCTTTGCCCTTCATAGGCTTAAAAGAACTATCAACTAGCAAAATTGCAAGTTTTATCATTTTATTTCTTACTTGACTATTCTCAACATGTTTAGGAGCTTAAAAAGACTAACCTTTAGTTTGTTCATGTTAAAGTTTAAAATAAACTGAGAACAAATTAGGAATTGCTTGAAGAACAAGATCCATGCTAAAACCATCATCTATAATAAAATAAAATTGCTCAACTATATTGATCATCTTAAGCACGTGGGTGTTGACTGGACTACCTTCAACCATTTTTGCCCTATATAAGGCATTGGATATTTTCTATCAAGTTGTTCTACTACTTTTATCAAACAACTTCTAAAGGTAAACCAAAATGGAATGCATATCCATTTTCTCATGCTGCCTTTATTACTCATAGATACTAGCAAGAGAAAAAGAGACATTTCCTCATCCTTCTGCCAATTTTTATAAATTTGAATACTCATCTAAAAAGTATAAGCATTTTTTTTTTTAGTTATAAGAACAATCTTAAGATTCTTATATTAATCAATATAGTTGAGCCCAAACAATTTCTTATGTTCAAATATACTTTTGATGGATGATGCTACCATTGTTTTTTAATTTAGGTGTGAAGAAAAAGAATTTGTTAGCATATTATTATGATAATTAATTATAATAAGAAATGAACTTATTTATTTAGGTTTCCCACTGTGTTTCTATAAGCCCAACCTATACATGGGCAATCTAAGAATTTAAACTATTAGACTTTTAATGATATTAGAATCCTTACTAACTTGTGTATCACAATTTTAAGAGAACTTGATAACAATCAACATACATTAATAGGTAGATAACACTTTATCAATTGCATTGTAGGAACTTTTAATATTATTTTAGCCTATATTTCATCATGATCTAATAATGGGAAGCTTGACAATAACCATAATTACTATGTTTTAAGTAAATTAAAGATTTTTAGATATGTAATGGATTCTCCAAATAGCACGAAGAGCCTGACATAAGCTACAAGGATCCTCCATACATATCCCATGATCTATTTAATAAGTTTTATGGAATTTTTCTCTTAAGATAAACCTCATGAAAAGATCGACAATAACCCATCTTAAGACCCGAGTCTAATTCACTCATAAACGTGGGTTGGCTATGAATTCATAATGCATTAGCTTTTCCACTTAACTTTTAAGTGTAGGTTTGTATCAATTCACATTGTATATGGATTTAGACATACATTCACATTAATATAAATGACAAAAAAATAATTACATGGTCATGGGCTTGCAAGCCACTGTAACACCCCTTTCCTTTTATTTCTATTCATATGGCATATAGTGTATTGAAGTTGTCGAAAAAGAAAAAAAAAATCAACGTTCTCTTATAGTGAAGCGAAGTTTTCATTTGTCCAAAAGATTTATGCAAAGTAATCACATCAATAGTAACAACTAAAATAATATTTATTTTTTTTAAAGAATTGTTATGCATTTTAATAGAAATACTACTTTAGATTACGCAGAAAGGAAGTTACATAACAATGGGTTAAACCTCATATATATTATACCATGTCAAAAAATCATTACTTCGACTGCACTCTCCGGAACCGCTATTGCTATATCATAATTACCTAAAAATTAATAATCTCACAAAGGGGTAAGCATACCACATTACTCAGTAAGATAATATAATACTTAAAAAAAAAAAGGAAGGAGTATATTACCTGAATCTCTACTTATCTTGGCCATTTCATACAATCACACACATATGGGTAAATGTATGTCAATATATCAATGTACATATACAGACATGCATATGCTTAATGACGTACACAAGATATCATGCCATATCATTCAGAACTCTAAGCACTATCTCAACTATGAATTATGTATAAACAGTTTCAATCAGAGCAATACTTCTCATAACATGCTATACCACAAGCTATACAGTCTCAAACAATATGCATTCTAAATAAATAGTTTCATCACCTGTGTTAGTTCAATTCCTATCATTATCAACGAATACCTACATGACTGTATAAAATTAATACATTGATATACGTATAGATATCAACTAAATGTCTAAAGAAGAACTGATCGAAATCCGGTATGGCCACATAATTTCAACCACACACTCAGTCCAGAATAACCATACTATCCTAGGCACACAATCAATATCCACATAAGACAGAAATATCTCAATCATCTATATATACACAAGCGAGAGTATAAGTAAGAACGATAACACTTCTCTATACATTTTCCACTCCCGAAAGGTTAATGCTAGTAATTCATGATATTTACAGGTGATTGATCATACTTAAAGACATCATGGATCATAGTTGTTACTCTAGCTCGGAAGGCCATTTGGAGGACAACTATGGATTCAACTTACCCCTCATGGTGCCACAGTCTTATTATCATATCTTAATTATAAGCTGGCTTACAAGCCTAGCGGGGATGCGAGGGAGCATACATGTCTAATCCACATATCCCAATCATCTCAATATTGATTCATTACCAGTCTATTTTATTCCAAATATCTATATTATTTCTTTGCTCTTACTATATCAAGACAACCTGACAATTGTACCATATTCACAAATACATGTCTACAATTCCTTATCATATACTAGGGATTCTTTCACCTATATAAACTATAACTATACCACTATAGGGATACATATCAATCTAATCCTACACATCCGTTAAGGTATAATAATAATAACAAACATAAACTAATAATATTGTTCCTACACCATCCCATAATATATTCCACGCTGTTATATCTTTACAATATCCTCAACAACATGTATAAATATATAGGCTAATATATCGAATGACCGGTAATATGCACAATGTGCCTTTTCAACAATATCCTCAAACATCTCACGTACTCTTTAATCTGTTATAGACTCACATGTATTCTTTTTGTTTCACGGGCATACCAATGGGTCAAATAAGATTTTATGTACTTGAAGTGAGGCGACCTAGATATTACTTAGCTCATTAGTTTATTTGAATTCTAATTCCCTTTTTCAAGCTGATGTTGGCTTTTTTTTCTGCAAAGTTAAGTTTTCTCTTAAAGAACTAGAATTTGTCAAGGTGTAATTGGACTTCAACCGTTGCTGCAATTTACAATCATAGCGAAATCTTATTGTGACTACTAATGAAAATAACCCTAAACCCTCCTCTACATATAAAAACCATAACACAAAAGGAATGTCACAACTAGTCGTATGAATAGTAATTTTTATAAAAATTCGGTAAGGATTCACCTATACATATAAACTACCCTACCTGTATAAAAAAATTAGGACAATCCTAATTTCAAATGAAACACAGCGTATTACTTCCTCATCGCTATTCTCACCAACACAAGAAACTCTTAGCAGATAAAGGTATTCTATTATGCAATTTGAATATAATATACACACGAATTCATTTCATTATAAACTAGTCATAATTAAGTAAATTATAGATCGTGGTCATGACATTCACCGTATACTCTAATATATATATATATATATATAATGGTCTTTCGCCCACTCCGGGATCTCTCAGACCGGCAGAATAAATAGTTCTACCATAGTTTTCACGTACCTAAGGGCGCCATGTAAAACAGCCGCTTCCTATCATGAATTCGACATACCCCTCAGGCACCATAGTTTTATTATCATTTTCCAATTGCTGTGGGTTCAACATACCCTAAAAGGCACTACAATCTTATTACCGATTCTGAGCTACTGTGGGTTCAATATACCTCAAAGGGCACCACAGTCTTCTTACCGATTTTGGGCTGCTGTGAGTTCAACATACCCCGTAGGGCACCACAGTCTTATTATCGATTCTGGGCTACTGTGAGTTCAACATACTCCGTAGGGTACCACAGTCTTATTATCGATTCTGAGCTACTGAGCGACTCTGCTAATGTGAACAAAAAACTACTGATCTATAATTATCCAAATTATACCATTTATCCATACAGATTTATTCTTAATTGACTCAATCATGATAAAATGACCTCTTTGCCCACACTAATCAAAAGAGTAAGTTAATAATTTCATAATGAGTAATATAATTACCTATGAAACACATTTACCAGCCATTATCTCCTAAAAAGACTTCATATGCATGGGTCCATCGTAAGACTAGCAGTACTAAGTCACGAAAACATATTCTAATCAAGCATATAAAGACACCATAACACTATCAAGATAATGGCACAGGAATATATTCCAATCTAAGTACATGGATACACCATATTACTATCAATACAAATCCACGGAAGTATGTTCCAATCGGTTATCATATAATGCATCAATACACACAACCCCAACATATCATCACAAGTCAAACTATACTTAATATCTTGTTACGATACAATAATTACAACACACTAACATATACACACATGTCCATCTGGATAACATTACAAAACCATCAAGTGCAGCATCTACTCAATCATCCAATCACACGAGCATAATTACATATGCATATACAAGTGTACCTACCATATGAATATATATATATATATATATATACAAACATGAGACATACAATGTTGTATAGGTATTTTAGAATACCTCATGTAGCACCACAGGTCGACGAGGATAATATTATGCTTATAACTACATATATATATATATATATGTGTGTGTGTGTGTGTATGTGTATATAACACGGATACTAACACTTCTAATTTGCACAATCATGCCTATTTTCTGTCAATGAGACTTTTCTACAATTCAAACCAATATTACGATATACATTCATATAATTATAGGCATTATAAATATTAAAGTTTATTTTTTTCACAATTTAAATATTATATTATCTTACCTCTGGGCACCCGGTACCCACGTGGATGACAAAAAGTCATCCCGGAGAGGATATACATGTCCCAAATACTACTCTGTATGCTACAGATATTTTTTCAAAAAACGTGCTGGTTACTTTTCACAGCACTATTTATATACTATTCACAAGCATTATTTAACCTATCAAATTTTGGTTTTAGTTTCACGAACGGAATATACCATCATGATCCTTGTGATGTCAGAATACTATTTATGGTGTCCATATATCACAAAACATAGATTTAAGTATTTAAAATCACTAAAAATCATAAAATTTTTATATTTCAGGGTGCCTACTTTGGACCCTCGAATCATTATCGAAACACAATTCAAATTGAGATCTAAACATACCATATTGAAGTTTGAGTGTTAGAGAGCACATTGATCGGTTCGGATTTCACTGAAACAGCACAGATCGTCGAAAATCTTGCCAAAAAAATAACCCGACGATCAGCCACCCCGCACCGAAATTTGGTGGCTGGATGCCGGATCTGGGCACACCACCATAAAGAGGATGACGGCACGGTGGCAAACGCGCCAACAGTGACAGTCAACTCACTGTGCACTACTGTGAATCAGCGATCAAACTTCACGTTGGCAAGACACTCTGGCGACACGTGCGGATGCATGGCGGCGGCGATCGTGGCAGGGTTTGCAGCACTGCACTCGCAATGGCCCGATGGTCCTCCACTCGCCAACGATAAGGCGATCTAAGCTCTAGTGATAAAGGTCACTATTCATAAGAAAGAGAAACATGGGGAGGAAAGAGAAAAGAGGGAGAAAGAGGAGGAAAAAAGTGAGGTTGTGATGTCGGGTTTTCCAACCCCGTTTTGCTTATATAGTCGTGCACGCACGACAAGAAATTACATCTTTTCATTTCAGTTGTCAGATTTCTGATACTAGTAATAAATTACTGTATTTTTTTACTAATACCATGCACTGCCCCGAATGCAGGCCAACTTTGTCTCTTATCAAAACTCTCAAAAATACTGCAATATAAATTTTATGATAAGATTCTAAGAGTATACGAATTTCAGAATATTACAACCACTGAGCTTGGGCAACTCCCTAGTTCATATTTAGGCATAAATTACAAACCTAACTTTAAAAAAAAAAAAAAGACTAAGCATTATGGATTGAATTTTTTAATTATATTCTTCAATTCTTAGGCTTCTCTTTCTTTAGCTTTTATGTCTTCAAAATTACAAAAATATGGGGAAAAAAACCTTATATCTAGTCCAAAGGAAGTACATCAAGAAAGAAGAAAAATAGTAGTAAGGCAAGGTACACAAACCCATTTAATTTAAAAATTAAAATTGTCATTGCTAGTTAAACCTCTCAGATAAACTTCTAAAGACCTCTTTGATAACATGACTTCTGAGGAATCTTTTACTCAAATTAAAGCTAGAGTTGACTAAGTCATTCAATTTGGAATAAAAGTCATTGAAGCTTTCATTCGCTTTCATCCTAATTTCTTCAAACTTAAATATAAGAATCTAAAGTTTTGAGTTTCTTATAGTCTTAGTTCTTTCATAAGTGATCTCAAGAATATCTCATGCCTCCTTAATAATCTCATACATGGCCATTTGAATCCTTATGTGATACTATCATGAAAATTACATTTATAGCTTTGCTATTGGCATTTTGGTCTAACAATTCAGCTTTAGTCCAAAAACTAAACTTTTTAAGAATGGAAACTCTCTCAATGACTACAACAGAAGGACTTCATGTTTTCTCACACAACATTCATACTCATTCATATATGGCTTTTACTTAACTTTCTAATATGGATAATTATTTCTATCAAAATATAGTAGAACAGATAAATCATGAGATTTATTTTCCATCTAAACAATAACAATGGTCAAGAATTAAGTTTAGACTTTAATACTAATTAAAAAAATTTATATTTAAACCCTAAAATACCTAAAGATGTTAAGGTATTAATGACAATAGTTATAAGTACTAATCAAAAAATTAAAGCACATTAAGATTTACTGAGCTAGATTATCAAGTCTCAATTAATCCAAAATAACACAACAATAATAACAAATAATATCTAATTTAGTAAACACATTCAAGTAATAGAAAAGCCAATTTGTTATTGAAGAGAAATTTTATGAAGAACATTTTACAAAATAAAAACCCTTGAGGTTACCCAAATTTATTAATAAGAAAGAAGAATTTACAATTGGTAATTTTGAACGAGAACTCTTGACTTTGAAATCATCCTAGCTTGACAAGTGATCCACTCTAAGAATTCTGGTGTTCAAAACTTTAAAATCCTCTTTCTTCAATTGGAACTTTTAAACAACATATTCCTAACACTAGAATTCCAGTCATCAACAGTTCTTAAAACTCTTAAACTTCTGAAAATTTCTCAATTAGATTTTGTTTTTGAATGATGTGATGATTTACTCTTAAGAAAAACAACTAAGTAAATCTCACGCACTATGAATAATTCTAGTTTCTCTAACAACTAGTCAAGAAGAAAATGACGTTCTTGTGTTCAGAGAAACTCTGTGTGTAAAGCTTGCTTAGAGCCCCCTTAACGACTGCTCGAAATCCTAACTAAAAATGGGCACAATGTTTATATTGTTGTAGGTCTACTCGAGAACTAGGTGGGCATCTAGACGATGCCAAGGAAATGACCTTGGCCGCTCAATTGCCAGCTTGATGCTCGCTCAGCACTAGGTGGGCGCTCTCTAGTTGCCAAGCTTCTAGCGAGTCTTGGCTCAAGCGCCAGCTGGACGCTCTCTGGCGCCTACCTTCTATCACTTGTGTGCTTCTGTTTTTCTTGTCTTCATTGCATCAAATCATGTAGAAACAATCTTGGAACAAAATTGCTGTCGACTTTCAGTACAATGTTTTGAACATGGAATGCAGCAACCTAATTGATTCCTGATAGAGTTGGTTAGGAATGATAGACAAGAATAATAAAGAAACGTTGCTGAAACCTAATAGAGAAATTGATAATGATGCAAAATTTTATGAGTTTTGAAATGAAAGCGGGGTACTCTATGAAAACTTGATACTTCTGTCAGAGCAAACACAGAACTTTATATTCACAAGTCACCGAGGAATAGACATTTTTGGGCACATATAATCAAAATCTAAACAAAATACTATATGAATAGAATGACCTTATGTTTTCCATTCCAGACTTAACAGAACTGAGAAGAACTTTTGAGAGACTTAAAATCAACTAAAGAAATAATATTGATGACTTCCAAACAATCAAAAGAAGCTGAAATTCATAATCATTTGTCCTAATCCATGTCCAAAATCAATGTAGGTAACTTTTAACTATTATTTATTGCTATTGATTATGGAAGTTGCAAGCGTTATTTTCTTTTCTTTTTTTTTTTTTCTACTTTCAATATTGTTTAACCTTGACGAACTTTTTTACATACACTAATTTATACAACCTATAACATTGGCTATTATACTTAGTTTTAGTCTGAAACCAGAATTTGATAATAAATCTCATCATGAGATTTTCACAGAATATATGGGAGTGACCCCCGAAATGTTTACAATATAATACTCAATACTTAATACTCAAATACATTTAGCAAATATTTCGCTTTGTACTTTGTACACAGTTTTGCATTGGTGTATTTTCATCAATGTTTAAGCATGTTAGCTGTAAGATTAGTGCAACAGGCGTGCATTCTATTTTTTTTTTTTTTTTAATAATTTTAAAGTATTACAGAGTGACAAATTTGTTTCATAAATATATTGCATTTGATTACATAAAATGCATTGCATAATATTTAAGATGCAACCACAAAATAATATTGATGATCTTGTATTTTTCTAACAGAAAGTTCAATTAAAATTTCAACTGCTAGTACGTGCATTCCTCATATATGTAGCGGTAGTAAAGTTTGTTGGAGTCATCTCTTAAGGTCCGTTGGGGTAGTTCTAAACAAAAATGTTCAATTGCATAAATGTTTATATTGTTTAGTATAAATGGACGTCATATGTAAAACACCCTTTTCTTATTTTATTTTATTCTTTTTAATCATACACCCCATACCCACTCCACCTCATCCACAAACGCTTAAAATTTTTTAGGAATATTTTTTTCTTTTTTTTTTTTTTGTGTTTTTGAGGAAATTGTTTGTTTTTATTAGGGTATTTTATATATTTTATTGGTTACGTACAAGCAAACAAACATACAAGCCAACCATTTGACCAACCCAATTTCGTGTCTATTTTAAAAACCAAAAACGTATACTAAACGAAAACAATATTCAATATATATATATATATATATATATATATATTATAGAACACAATCCAAACAAGGATATCACCACTTGAAATCCAAAAAATCTAAACAATAATAAGTCTATAGGTTTTTTTTTAAGAAATACTAAATTCAATTAAAACATTAATTATTTTATTAACATTTATTGAATGTTTTAGAATCTTAATTTTTGTTTTAATGTTTTTAGTTAATTTTTAAAACAAAAGATATTAAAAATTATATATGTTTCGAAAAAAGAATATTTTTTCTCATTATAAAAGTAGTAAAAAATATATTTTATATCTCTTAAATGACTTTTTATCTTTAAGTTTGTAATAAAAAAAGATTATTTTCATTACAAAAACTATTTTCAAACTAAAATTTATGAGCACAGATAAAAATAATTTTTTATTATGAAATGGACCTAATGAGTCTTTATGAAAAAATAGATTTTTTTTTTTTTTAGTTTATTTGAATTAGTGTTAGTTAAAGAAATTTAAGCTTATTATTGTTTAGGATTTTGCGTATCAAGTCCATCTTACTGCAGGACCTAGTGGCCTTAAGCCCTACAAAAAATTTTAAACTCAAATGTAAAATATTTATAACTTAGACCAAAGATTATATTTTTTTACACTTTGATTTCAGCAGCTTTTAAAAGTGGGAATTTAACCCCAAAATTTGAATAAAGTATTCCTAAAATTTTTGCCAACTAATTTTTATTCTTTTTAACACTTCAACCCTCCAGCTTTATAAAATGAGCATTTGACACTATAATTTTAAAACATTTCTAAAAATTTAGCCCTGCAGCTTTGTAAAATGAGCATTTAACTCTATAATTTTGAAATATTTTTAAAAAATTTAGCCTATTAACTCCAAAATTTGTAAAAATTATTTCTAAAAATTTAGCCAACCAATATTTATTTTTTAACACTATAACCCTGCAGCTTTGTAAAATGAGCATTTAACTCTATAATTTGGAAATACTTTTGAAAAATTTAGCCTATTAACTCCAAAATTTATAAAAATTATTTCTAAAAATTTGGCCAACTAATATTTGTTTGTTAACACTATAACTCCTCATCTTTAAAAATGAGCATTCTAACTCCATAATTTGTACTAAACCACAATATATATATATATATAGGCTATTAACTTTACTTTCATAGCATTTTGATCCTCATCATTTATTTGTAACTCCGCCCACAAGGATGTATATTAGAGTTTGTAAAATAATTAATGAAATTGAAGATAATAAAATGGCTGTCTTGACAGCCTTGTTATTTCATGATATTTTGTTCAAGCTTTCATAAACCTTTGCTTTTTAATTTAAAATAAAATATAATTTCAAGTTGTGTTGAAATATTGCGAAATAATTTCTCTTTCTATTAGTCATTATACTAAAATTATTTATTAGTTATTATACTAAGCTTTATAAAATAAATGTGTTGATTACCTTTAAACTTAGAATTTTATTTATTTACGTTGCCATTCATGATTCCTCAAATGCATGCACGTTTTACCTAGTCTATCTCTTTTATTAATACATACATACATACATACATACATACATATGTACGTACGTATGTATGTTCGCGAGTTTGCAGGCTTCACAAATCGTTGGACGGCCTCGAACAAGCTTCGTGTCAGTGGGTCATCATGCTCTCTACTGCTCTCCAGAAAGCCAACTACAAGCAAACCAAGGCTGATTATTCCTTGTTCGTCCAATCCCAAAATGGTAAATTTACTGCTCTCCTCATTTATGTAGATGATGTCATCCCAGCAGGAAACAATCCACAAGATATTGAAGACACAAAGTTATTCTTAAAGAATCAATTCAAATTGAAGGATTTTAGACAACTGAAGTATTTTCTGGGTACAGAGGTTGCACGGTCTAACAAAGGCATTGTTCTTTCACAACGAAAATAAGCTCTCGAAATCCTTGAAGATGTAGGATATCTTGGTGCAAAACCAGCTTCATTTCTCATGGAACCAAACTTATCTTTTAGTAAATTAGAAGGTGACTATGTTAGTGATCCGTCTTCATATCGAAGGCTTGTTGGACGGTTAATTTATTTAACTTGGCACATGCAGTGCATCTTTTAAGTCAATTTATGGACAAGCCACGAGTACCACATTTAGACGCAACCCATCGTGTTTTAGGATATGTGAAACAAACACCAGGACAAGGATTATTATTTCCTACGAAAGGTTCAATTCAACTGATGCCTTTTGTGATGCAGATTGGGCTAGGTGTCGTGACACTCGGCGGTCAGTTACTGGTTATTGTATATTCTTTGGCAGTTCATTAATCTCTTGGAAAACCAAAAAGCAAACGACAGTATCACGATCCAGCTCAGAAGCCGAATACCGATCTATGGCAGCAACTTTGTTGTGAAATTACCTGGTTGAGCACAATTCTAAAAGATTTGTGCATCGAACATTCTCATCCTGTCAATTTGTTTTGTGGCAACAAAACAGCGCTCTACCATGAACGAAGAAAGCATATTTATTGAGCTCAAAGAGTTGAGAGAACCAGAGAAAATTTCTTACTATATTCAATCAGAAAATCATCACAAAACAGAGACCATTGTATGTACATATATGTTTGGTAGAGAAAATTTAACTGCCTGCACTTGTATATTTAATTACTTACCTCAACTATAACAAACTCCTTAATAAACTAACAAATTTAACTAATCTAACTAATCTAATACTCTCCCTCAAGATGGACTGTGAATGTCTTTCACAGATATCTTGGAAAGAAGCTACAGCAACACAGAAGAAGAGAGGGGTTTAGTAAATATATCAGCTAACTGATTTTAAGACTAAATTGGCAAAAGCTTGATGGTACCATCAGTGATCTTTTCGCGAACAAAATGACAATCAATCTCAATGTGATTTGTCCTCTCATGAAATATCAGATTAGATGCAATATGAATAGCAGCTTGATTATCACAAAATAACAGAACTAGAGAAGAAACATTAACTTGCAAGTCATGAAGCAATTGTTTTACCCAAATTATTTCATTGGTTATAGATGCCAAAGTGCAATATTAAGCTTTTGTGGAAGAACGACATACCATAGTCTGCTTCTTTGCCTTTCAAGATATTAATAAATCGTCAAGAAAAACATAAAAACTAGTAACTGATTTTTTGGAATCTAAACAAGCCCTCCAATCAACATCAGAAAAAGCCTGAAGTCTGAGATTATACTGTGAAGAGAAGAACAAACCTTGTCCAAGACTGAATTTTAAATAACGAAGAAGATGATGCATAGCTTTTAAATAAGGCAATCGAGACTAAGCTAAAAATTGACTTAACTGATGCACTGCAAATGTGATATCAGGTTGTGTAAGTGTAAAGTATATTAGTCTACTAATGAGCCTGTGATAGGTAGAAGCATCAGGAAGAATATCGCCATCGAAAGCCAAAAGTTTCAACTTCGTATCCATAGGAACAGAGGTTGGTTTATAAGCAAAATATCTAGTGTATTCCAGCAATTGAAGAGTATAATGGCGTTTAGAAAGCATAATTCATTTGAAAGAGTGAGCAATTTTAAGTGTTACGAAATATTTCAAGCATCCCAAATCCTTTAACTTGAACTAAGAATGAATAAATGTTTTGAAAAGTTGAATGACTTGAAAATTTGAACCTGTAATGATAATATCATCCACATAGACTAATAATGCAATAAAATTCGAACTATGTCCTTTAGTAAATAAGGAATAGTCAAACTTAGATTATTGAAAGCCAAATTGAAGAAAAGAATGAGAAAACTTGGAGTACCACTGTCAAGAAGCTTACAAATAAGTTTTTACCCTTAATGATGTTTCTCAACCTAAGAAAAATATCTAAGATGTAAATTCATATATACTTGTTCAAAAAGATCACCACTGAAAAAAGCATTATTGATATCTAGTTGTATCAAATACCATTTTTGATTTGCAGTAAGTGCAAGAAGCACTTTAACAGTTACTAGTTTTGTGACAGGAGAATAAGTTTCAATAAAATCAAGTCCTTATTATGTATATCCTTTTGCAACGAGCCTGATTTTATGTCTCTCAATTATACCATCATAATTAAATTTTACTTTATACACCCATTTACATCTAATGGAATGTTTACTTGAGGGTAAAGGAATAACAAACCAAGTTTTAATTTATTCCTTGGCAGCAATTTCATCATGCATTATAGCTCGCTAATGTGAAAATTTAATAGCCTAATGATAATATTGGGGTTCATCATGAGAAGACACATTAAGAACAAAATTTTGATAGCTAAACGATAAAGAATCATAGGATAAAATTTGGTGCAAAAGATATGAAGTAGTGCAATGTGGTATTGACTTATGAAATAAGAGATGACAATGAAAATTTTTGAGATAAGAAAAAGGATGAGTTAATTGATTTGACCTACGAAAACTATCAATGTTAGTATTATCTATAAAAATAGAAGAAATTGATGGTCCTTTAATTGCTAGGAAAAATAAGGAATGATTACTAACAGATGATTCATGAAGAATACCAGCAGATGAATCAGTAAAAATATTAGCAGATGAATTAGCAAGAACATCAACATCTATAATATGTTCTGTCATTTTTGAATTTGATTCATTTGAAGAAAATAAATCCTGAAATGGCAAAGATAGAACTAACTCAAGAAAGGGATCCACCAACTAATCTGAAGAAGTGATGGTATGATAAAGAAAGTTTCCTCATGAAATATGACATTCCGAGAAACAAATATCTATTTTGAAACAACATCATATAGTTTATATCTTTTCATACTAGAAGAATATCCCAAAAAAACACAAATTTGTAAGTGTGGCTGAAATTTTGTTCTATAAGATTGAAAAGTAGTAGCAAATACAAGACATCCAAACATCCTTAAAGAAGTGTAATCTGAAGCTGAACCATATAAAATCTCATAAGGAGTTTTATAATGAATTACAGGAGAAGGAGTTCTATTAATGAGAAAGGCTGCAGTCAATATATATTCATTCCAAAATCGAATAGGAATTCAAGATTGAAAAAATATAGCTCGAGCAACATTTAACATGTGTTGATGTTTTCTCTCCACAACTCAATTTTGTTGTGGTCTTTCCACACAAGAAAACTGATGCAAGACTCCTATATCAAAGAAGAATTCTATGAATCTTAACTCTGGTGCATTGTCAGAATGAAAAATTTTAATCTTGGCATTAAATTGAGTTGAAACCATCTTTAAAAACTTGGGAATTGTAATACCAACATCATACTTGTGCTTAAACATGAAAACCCAAGTGAATCTTGAACAATCATCAACTAAGGTCAGGAAAAATTTATGTCCAGCATAAGAATCAATATGTAAGATCCCCATATATCACAGTGAATAAGATAAAAAGAAGCACCAGCAAATTTGTTATTGAATACAAAGGATAACCTTCTTTGTTGAGCCAACGGACATATGTAATAACGATCATCTTTATTCATAGCAGAAACATCATTTAGTAATCTATTTTTTAACAAATCTAAACACTTAAATGATAAGTAGCCGAGTCGATTATGCCAAATATGTGCTAAAATTGAATTAACATATCCAATAGAAATTGAATTAGTAGTATTCAAGTTGAAGAAAATGGTGTCAAGAACATATAGCTCTTTAATCTTTTTACACTTGCCAATCATCTTCTTGTTGCTGAAATCCTAAATTATAAAAGAGTTATGAAGAAAACTCACAGTGAGGCAAGATCTAGAAATCAAGGCATTCACAGAGATGAGGTTGAAAATGAACTGAGGAGCAAAAGGAACATCTCAAAAAATGACATTAGAACTAAGTCTAATATCACCATAAAAACTAACAGGTATTCGAGTATGATTCGACGGTGAAACTGAAAAAAAAAAAATGAGATATGTCATAAAAAGATAAATGCAGATGTAAAAGAACAAATATGCTGAGTTGCTCCAAAATCCATTATCCAATATTGAGGTAAAGCAAGTACTAGATTCATTAAAATAGAAAAACAAATACCTATAGGAAAAAAAATTATTAATATTGTTTGTACTTGTAACTTCTGTCATAGAAATCAAGTAATTGGATAACATATTTATGAGTTGTTGATGTTGACTGAGATTTTGAACAAATCCACTAACATTCTACTGGGAGTCTGAAGAAATATCTATGACAACTTGATTAATAGAGTTAGAAGAATTCTCTTGTTGTTTAGGCTTATATCTTGGTGGGTACCTATGAATCTTGTAACATCTTTCAACAGTGTATCACGAAATTTACAATGAGTGCAGAAAGGTCTGTCCTTTTTCTTACCTCCATTTATGTTGCCAACAGAATTGTCATTTCTGGGATTATTTTCATTGAAATTATTAGGGTTAGATCCTCCCATTTTGATAGAATTTTTAGCCCGTACAACAAAAGCCATAAAAAAATTAGAATTAACAACAAAACCAGCTTCACTACCAATTTTTCTTTGTTGTTCCTCTTGAGTAATAAGAGCAAGCACCTTATTTATTGTTAGTAAATGATCCATCAAAAACACTTGTCCACAACTTAAGAAAATTATTCATTTAATCCTATAAGAAAGGACATAACATACTCCATTTGATATGTGAAGTAAGTTTTTTAATATCTCCACAGGAACATTTATCATAATTGCATATAGGTTTATAATTATTTAATTTTTCTAAAATGGTTTTTAGTTTAATGAAGTAACTGCTAACTGAATCTTGATCTTGAGTCAAATTCATAAACTCACGTCTCAACTGAAAAATCCTATAACCATTTTTTTGTTAAAATCTTTCTCTCAAATTTTTCCAAATTTCATGTGTAGAATCAGAAAAAATGACACTAGCAAATGTCTCTTTAGAAACTGAGTTCAAAATCCAAGAAATAACAATATTATTGTTTCTAATCCATAAATCTACAAGTTCAGGGTTTACACCTTCAGGTTGAGGAATGAAGCCATCGACAAAACCCTGCTTATTCTTCACAGAAAGAGCAATTAACATTGCTTTGCTCATAGAGGCATAATTATCTCCTGTGAGAAGCTATGAAACCAGAATCTGACTTAGACTATCTGAATAATGCAGAAAATAAAGGTTGCTAGGTTCATCAATGACGGATTTGTTCGAAAAAGATTAACATTATCAAACGAATGAGAATTTAAATTGATCAAATTAAAACAAAATGAATTACAAATAGAAGAGAATTGTAAAGATTTCACATACACAGCGAGAAGCAAAAACTTTTTTCTGATACCATATTGAACTCAAAGAGTTGAGAGAACCAGAGAAAATTTCTTACCATATTCAATCAGAAAATTGTCACAAAACAGAGACTATTGTATATACATATATATTTAGCAAAGAGAAGTTAACTACGTGCACGTGTATATTTAATTACTTACTTCAATTATAACAAACTAACAAACTTAACTAATTTAACTAATCTAATAATATTGAAATTGATTGTCACCTTATACGAGAAAAAGTTCAAGAAGGAATGATCAAGATGACTCACGCACCTACATCAAACCAGCCAGCAAGCATTTTTACTAAACCATTGGGTTATTCACAATTCTTGACTCTACTCAGCAAGTTAGGAATCATCAACATACACTCCAAACTTGAGGGGGAGTATTAAGGAATGTAGAATCGACCAATGCACAAAATATGGGATATTCTTCTAATTTAGGCAATCAACAATTGTCAATTATAATTGATTTGCTTCCTATTTTGTTTGTTTTTGTTTAGGAATGTATAGTGTATATGCATTAATTTAGGAGCTGATTTAGTTGCTGTATTGTGTATATATATATACCTTCCTATGTTATCAATAATACAAGAATGAGAAATTCATTCTCGTTTCAAATTCATTTCCTTTTCACATGTGGCTCGACTAACAAGCGATGGAGGTCAAACGCGAACTTGCAGTCTGACGATTTTGGTACATTAATTATATTTTATATGTATGGATGAATGAGACCCAGATGCATTATTTTTCTTCTTTCTGCCGTTTCGATCAGCAAAAGATTTCAATTTTAGTTGTGAGATCAATGGTCATGTGATATGATTCTCGCATTATTAATTTCCTTTTTTTTTTTTTTTAGTTTTTGTTTTTTAAAAGAAAAAAAATGAGCCAGTTAGATATATAATTATTAGTTGTATTTAATTTTAATTTATAATGAAATAAGACAAAATATGAATTATCACCCAACTACTTTTCATTTAGATATAAATATAATTGCAGCAGGTCAAGACTCAACCCAGCCCCACATTTTGACAGACGAACCAAATTTTCTTAGACCACATGATTCACGTTGGTGTGTAAAAAAGTAATTAAATATTTTATTTTGTAATTTAAAAGAAAATCTGTAATCTCAAATGAAAATTATGTTTGTTTGGATTATTTATACAAGACCCAAACAAATAATAGTAGTTTAATTTGTTTTTTTTATTATGTATATTTTTGACATTTATATTTTAACCCACATAATATTAGAGCATGCTATGGTTCGGTTCTATGAATCTCTCTTTATCTACAGTTTTCAAAACGCTTTCAGTATGACCAATGAATTTAATTTTAGAGATATATAATAGCAACAACTTGATTAGAGATTGTGATAATTCCTTCTTACACATTGGCAATATTTACATTTTTATATTGTATGTATAATTAAGACATGAACTCAACTAAGATATGTCGGATCAGAGATCATTTGGCCGGCCACCATTTATCAACAACTGAAGAAATATTAGTCTGTTCATTGATTATAAACACGAGAGGAAATATGTTCCATTTGGAAAAAATCTTGTTTCCTAAGACGCAGAGGTGGTATTGATTAGAGGGGTACATATGTTTTGAAGTTAGTATTTTTATTTAATTTTAAAATATAATAATTAAAATATTTGACAAATAATAATTTTTAAAAAAAAATTTAATTTTATATATATATATATATATAAATATACACACACACATTCAATAGCATTTAGTTTAATGATACTCTTTTTTTTTTTATTTCAATTTGATATCAAGAATTTAATTATGTTGGTATGTTTTTAGAAGTAAAATTTTGTGTTACATTTTAGTGGAGTTTAATTGGGGACGATTTAAATAGACTTCAATTTACGACTTAATGTTAAAAATATAATTAAAAAATAATTAAAAATCTTTTTAATTTTAATTATTATATGGGTGTATCCAATCAAATCAATAATTAACATATTTTCCTAGACCGTTGCTTGTTTTCCAAACGAAGGTACAGTAAAGTTGCCACAATAATTTAATAATAATGGAATCTTTTACACATGATAATAAAGGATTCTCATTTGGACGTGATGGTTGTGCGATTTGTTCAATAGTGGAAGGCTTAATTCTTTATAGCTCAAGATAGCAACACCATCCCATTAAAAATGAAAGAAAATGAAAGAAAATAAAAAGGGCTGTTATTGCATTGCAAAAATAGAGTTTCATTATGCAATGCCACGCGGTTGATTGTCAAGATTTATCATAACAATAAATGAAGCAAAAGCAGGCAAATTGTCAAGTTGATTGAATGTGGCTAAATTGCAAGTTGAGCTAGAAGTTGCATTGGCTTATCAAACCGTAGCTTAGGTGCTCCAATTGTTAGTTAAATCATTTCTACTATACACAGCCAAATTCGGTTATGAATGTGTTGTTACATCCCCTATCTTTCCTTTTCCTTTGATATTTAGGAGAAAATTATATACACACGCCCATATATGAATTATTTTTTTTTTCAAGTTATAAAGAAAGAAGACAAGATACAATAAACACGTTTGACTTCTTTAATTTATCAACGAGTAAATAATTTTCAGGTGATATCCCAAAATTTAATCTTCAAAATAATTATACCATTGTTAACTGTTACATATAAATTGTTGATAAAAATACGTAGGCACAACGAAATCATATGGAGAGTAGCAAAACCTCCACGTTTTTTTTTTTTTTTTCAGAGAGAACGTCATTTACGGAATTGGAAATGTTAAACGCTGACTGGTCATGTACGTTAAAATTCTAAGTACATGTAATGGCGGCAAATACGAATCCCACGCGCCATACCTCCTTGTAGTGTTGCGCACGAATTGCTGATTGTTTTTCGGTGCTTAGCACTTGTTAAGCAAAACTACTGAGAACAAACAAAATTTTTCTGTCTATTTAAGAAAATATTGTATTAAGACAGAATACATCTCTATAGGTAGAAAATTAATTGGCGATAAAATAAAATACAATAAAATAAAATAAAAATAATAAATCAGAAAATTGGTTACGTGGTTGACAAAATATTACATTCTACTCAAAAAAACAAATTGTTAGATTCATGCATCACTACATCTGCAAAAACTAATTATAATTAAGCTGGAGAACTTTTACTGTTGCTTGGATCGTTATTATCAGTTTTCCATGTCTCATCCTCTTTGATATCAATGTCATCTTCAATATCAGCATTTGCAGTGAGCTGCTTGGCCCTCCGAGCCTGATGTTCCCAATCCGTCCGAGTTAGAATGAACAACATGGTTAGCACACATGAACCCTGGGCGGCTAAGAGGCCGAACCACAGTCCTTTGAAATCAAATCCAGCGTAAAAACTCAACCAAACAGCAACAGGCATGCCAACTAAATAAAAGCAGCCCATGTTGATATTTGCTCCCATTTTTGGCTGAGCAGTTCCTCTGAGAACGCCACAACCTGTTGTTTGTGGGCAATTTCCGAGTTCACAAAGTCCAATTATGGGCAAAACCATCGATGTCAGAGCAATAATCTCAGTATCTTGTGTGAATATGCTAGCCCAAATGTTCCTCACTACGATAGCAAAAAGTAGTGCTGAAAAGCCTAACGCGAAGCTTGAAGACAGGCCAACTATAGCGGCAAGTTTTGCTTTGTTTGGACAATTAGCGCCCAATTCATTTCCAACTCTTGTTGATACGCCAAAGCTTAAAGAAGATGGGAAAATGTATACAAGTGATGTTGTTTGAATCAAAATTCCCATTGAAGCAACCGTTGCTCGTGGGTTCAGTAACAATCCGCATAGTAAAGTCATGATCTCGTACCACCACCATTCAAGACAAACTGAAATGCAGCTTGGAATAGATAAATTCAATAAGGATTTCCATCCTTTTAAGCAGTCTGAAGAAATTCCACCCCACGTTTTCTTGTACACGCTAGAAATCACAATGTAGACGATCAACGATCCTACAAGATTGAAGTTGGTCCAAACTGCGCTTAAAGCAATGCCTTTGATTCCAAGATGGAGAACAGAAACAAGAAAATAGTTAATGGGAATGTGAAGAAGAATGGAAAAGGTCGCACAAAACGTTAAAGGCAAAGTTATGGATTGGGTTCTGAGATATATACGCAAAGGATGTAAAAAGGACTGCGCTATGAGATCAGGGAGAGAATAAAGAATGTAAATTTGAGCTTCGTTGGCAATATCTGTTTCTTGACCACAAAAGAGAAGGATCTTTTTCATATTGAACCATAAAAAGGCTATTGGGATTGAAGTTAAAAGAAGAAAAAGAATAGTTCTTTGCAGGGTGAGGCCTAGAAGTTTGTATCTTTTAGCACCAAAAGCTTGGCCACAAATGGGTTCCATTCCCATGGCAAGGCCGGAAAGAAGAGAATAACCAGTGATGTTACCGAATCCGATAGCGAGGGAGCCGCCGGCCAACGCAAGCTCGCCTAGGCGGCCGAGAAAGAGCATGGAGATCATGGAACGAGAGTAGAGTAAAAGGCCAGTTAAAATCATTGGAAAAGCTATGTTGGCCATGCATCTGGCTTCTTTGATTGCAAGAAACAGGTGGGTCGGCTTTTCTTTATTTTTGGTTGGCTTTTCATGGATCAAAGCAGCGAACATGTCGGATTCTTGGTTGAAATTGCATTTGGAAGAATGAGAGTAAGGTAACTGGCACATGGCTGCATCTATAAATGGACTTCAATTTTTGAGAGAGAAATAGGGAAACTAAAAGAGTTATGGTTTTATGAGGGGAGTTTGTGTTTGTGACATTGATTTGGAGATATAAACAGAGAGGTTTAGAAAGGATTTAAGTGGTGGGGGCATACAAGGAATTAGCGAATTTTGGGACGGCCCTCTGGGAGAAGAAAAGGATAGTAGAAAGATTTTAAGATTGCGAAGTTTCTAACTGAAATCCTTGGAAACAATATTTCAAGCGGCCTTTTATGACCCACCAGTATCATTCGTGTTTGTCGCTGTTGGGCCTGCCTCGGTAAAGACGAAACGAGGGGGAGAGTTTTTTTTCCGAATCTTTGCTACTTAAAAAATGGACCAAATATGTATTTATTTATGATAGTATTAAGATTATTATTCATTCGGAGACACGTATTTATGGTGGGTATTAATTGCTCGGTACGTATTTTAATTATAAATTTATTTTATTTTGCTTGTTCGGTAAAAAATTTGTTTTCGGGTGAGAATAAATACGTAGGTGATTGTCAACGGAGGACATGGTTTATATTTGGACGGTTATAAGTGGACCCTCCTTTCTAATGCTACCACTTGACTTACATTTTGTTTCGTGTCTATAAGATGTTGGACCACTTTCTCTGGATATTGATGGTTTTCTTTTATCTATTTGCACTTAAAAAAAAAATTTTAAGTAAAATTATTTAATTAATAAAAATAAAAATATATATTTATTAAAAAATTTAAAAAAATAAATTAAATTTCACTTAAAAAAATGAAAAATTAAATAATAAAATAATTTTATTTAATTTTTTTCAATTTTAATAATCTATTACATAAATTTAAATTAAAAATTATTATCTTTTTGATCCATCATTATTTCTAAAAGAATTCTATAAACTTTAGAACGTCTTTTATATTAAGAAAAATGACAAAATTGGAGCATCATGTGACATTATTAAAAGAATTCTAACTGATTCGCATAGCATTAGTACTATGCATCAATCTGAAATTGTCCCAACAGTACATAATCCTATCCATTAATAAAGGAAAACATTTAAAAAAGATTTACGTAAGTCAAAGGCATCCATCCGTCCTACCACGTTATTATAACCTAAAACCACAGTCGGTGTAGCATAATCCGCGACTCGAGTGCATGCTACATTAATCAAAACACACACGTGTGTGTATATATCTAGAGAGCGAGAGAGAGAGAATTAATGGATTGAATTAAAACTGTTTTTAACATGGGGTCGGGTATGGTTTAGTCAGTAAAAATCTTCTGTCTTGGAGCAGGTCGGGTCGGGTCGGCTAGCTAGCTAGAATGTTGATGACGGTGCGCCATGGGGCTTTAAATAGAGAAATAATATTCCAAGCTTTTGTCCATTCCCTGGGCGGTGGCCTGGCTTTGGCTATTAGTAGCCTTCGTGCACGACTCTTCTTTGTGTCTTCATCTTCGCCTTCAACTGATCCACTCTATTCTATTCACAACTAAAATTCAAGAATGGTGGCAGAAAAAGTATGCACAAACTACAACAAAATAAACTGACTTCCACTTGTACTACAGTAATTGGCAGTTTGTTCTATGTCTATCAAGTTAATTTACTAATATTTATAACATACACATTTAAATTAACGTTAAATATTATATACATTATAAATATGACTATAAATATTCTAACCCTTAATTAACATATGCAATGAAAATAGGATCACGTTGGAATCTTAGTTAGTATCAACATATTAATTGAATTGGGTCTTCTAAGAGTCACTTAATCTATTGCATTTAAGGGTACTGGTTTGATTGGCGGCTTGTATTTAGTGTCGGTTATATATGTTTCGTACTATATAAATGACATATTTTATGTGCTGTGTAATTCTACCTAACTACTACTACAGTGGTTCAAATGCTATTTGGATATTCCTTGCATTCGGACCTCCAGGGTCAACTCAACTTTTGCTCAGATTCTTTTGCATGATTTTTTTTATTTGGAGATAAGGAATTGTTCGAGAATAACTTTGAATCTTTAAACCATTTTACAAAAGTTGGAAAGATATTAACGCTGCCGAAGGCAACGGCAGTCATGGCTTGACATAAGGTAACTTGTTCTGTTTGGACGTGGAACCAGTCTGCTGTATTCCACGTGGCAAACGATAGCGGATGTAAAATAATGGCCAAATCAGCTTATTGTATTCCAATACCAAACTGTACAGCACACAGCCTTTCATGCTTTAGTTTTATTTGGACTCTGCTCTTTTTGAGCACATACATGAACCCGACACACGAGCCCTACAACGCAATTTCACCTAAGCAACGAGTGAAGAAGAAAATTCTCTGTGTGAAGTTTCATAACTTGGAAAAGTAGAAGAACCATGGTGTCGTTACTTGAACACAAAATCTTATACTTTTCAATCACGGATTCATTTCTGTTTCTCCACTTCAGACTTTCAAAAAAAGTGTATGTCTTTCAGCGTCGTTAGAATGTTAACTATGCAGACATTTCTTCTAATCCAATTATATTCCAAGTATGAACTTAGAAATCGTAATGTGTACGCAGACACGCGAGGAAGGATATTGGATTTTTGATTCAAAAAACCATAATTTTAGGCCCAATTATATTTAGGGTCTTCATTGCAAGTGTCCTCTATTTGGAATCAATCAGTTGCCTTTCAGATAAAAATACTTTCACTTTTAATTTGGATCTAAAATTAAAAATTATTTTTCATTCTAAAACATAAAATATTCTACGGCTATCCTCTTATCTCACCAAACTCAATTACAACCTGAAAATTAAAAGATGACAAAGCACAAGGAGTTGTCATCGTTCACCTAATAGGGAATTAAAGGCCATTGCACGATGCAAAATTGATGGCAACTCCATATTAGGTATGTTCTATGTTTTGAGTATATGAAAGATGAAAAAGCATGAAATTTACATTACTTGAGGTTAGTGAGAGCTAAGGCAAGCTTTAGAAATTAGTTTAGCATTAACCGGATGGCAATTTATTCAATTGTTTTCTTTGGTTGTGTGGGTTTTGAGATTGTGGACTATGGGTGGTGATTGAGAAAAAGAGATATAACATCTTAAAATTTCTATACTCTTAAAATTCTGTCATAGAGTTATAATACAGTATTTTCGAGAGTTTTGATAAGAGAGGGAGTTGGCCGGTATTCGGAACAATGTACTGTATGAGTGAAAAATACAGTATTTCATTATCGGTATCATAAATTTGACGACTGAAGTGGAAAGCTGTAATTTTTTGTCGTGCGTGCACGACTATATAAGCGGGATGGTTCGGAAAACCCGACAATACAACATCACTTTTCCCCTCCCTTTTCTCTCTCTTCTCTCTCTCCTCCCCACGGCTCTCTCCCCTGTGAACAGTGACTTTTGTCACTGGACCTCAGATCACCTCACCGCTGGTGAGTGGAGGACCGCCGAGCCATCGCGAGTGCAGCGCCGTCAACCCCGCCGCCATCGCCGTCACCATGCGCCACCCGAAGTCTCGCCGACGTGAACTTTGACCGACGATTCACGGAGGTGCACGGCGAGTTGACTGACACCTCCAGCGCGTCTGGCACCGTCTCGTCGCCCTCTTCACGGTGGTGTGCCCAATTTCGACATTTGGTCACCGGATTCTGGCGAGGGAAGGCTGATCAAGAAGGTGTCTTTCCGGCAAGATTTTCGGCGATTGGTTTAGCTCCGGTGGAATCTGAACCTATCAGTGTGCTCTCTGACACTCGTATTTCAACGCAGTATGTTTAGATCTCAATTTAGAATGAGTTTTGATGATAATTCGAGGGTCCAAAGTAGGTACCTTGAAATCTGAAATTTTAGGATGTTTAGTGATTTTGAATACTTCAATTTGTGTTTTGTGGCATATGGATACCATGGACAATATCCTGACATCGCAAGGATCGCGATGCTATGTTCCATTTATGAAATGAAAATCAAAATTTTGTGGGTTGAATAGTGTCTATGAACAGTAACTTACACGTTTTTCGAGAAGATACCCGTAGCGTACGGAAGAGTATTTCGAATACGTATACCCTCTCCGGAACAGTTTTTCATCATTCGCATAGGCACTGGGTACCCGGAAGTAAGATAATATAATATTTAAATTGTGATAAAATAGATTTTAATATTTATAATGTTTATAATTGTATGAATGTATATCATAACAATGGTTTAAATTGTAGAAAAGTCTCATTGACGGGGAATGGACATGATTGTGCAATTAGAAGTGTTAATATCCGTATGTTAAATATATATATATATATATAGTTATAAGCGTAATATCATTACCGTCGACCTGCAGTGTTACATTAAGTATTCTAAAATACCTATACAACATTGTATATCCCATGTTTGTATATATATATATATATATATATATTTATATAGTAGGTACGCTTGTATATACATACGTAATTATGCCCTTGTGATCAAATGATTGAGTAGATGTTGCACTTAATGTTTTGCAATGCTATCCGAGTGGACATATATGTATACGTTAGTATGTTATAATTATTGTGCCATAGTAAGGTAATAGGTATAGTTTGACTTGTGATGACATGTTGAGATTGCGTGTAATGACGCAATATATGATAACCAATTAAAATATGTTTTTGTGAATTTATAATAATAGTGATATAGTGTATCCGTGTGTTTGGATTGTAATATATTTCTGTGTTTTATCTTGATTGTTTTATGGTGTATTTATATGCCAGAGTGGAATATATTTTTATGACTTAATACTGCTAGCCTTACGATAAATCCATACGTATGAAGTCTTTTTAAAAAATAAGGGCTAATAAATGTGTTCATAGATAATTATATTGCCTATTATGAAATTATGAACGTGCCTTTTAATTAATGTAGGCAAAATGGTCATTTTGTCATGATTAAGTCGACTAAGAATAAATCTGTATAGATAATTGGTATAATTAAAATAATTATGGATCGGTAGTTTTTCTGTTACACTAGTAAAGCCGCACAGGACGGAGCAGTATCATTATAATGAGACTGTAGTGCCCTTCGGGGTATGTTGAACCCACAGCAGCTCCGGATTGATAATAAGACTATGGTGCCCTTCGGGGCATGTTGAACCCACAGCAATGAAAAAATAATAATAAAAACCATGGTGCCCGAGGGGTATGTTGAACCCATAGTAGGAAGCGACTGTCCTCTATGGTGTCATTGGGTACGTGCAACTCATGGTAGAACTATTTATGATGTTGGTCTGAGAAATCCGGTGTGGGCGAATGACCATTATATACATATATTGAAGTGTACGGTGGATATCATGACCACAATCCATAATTTACTTAATTATGACCAATCTATAAGGAAATGAATTCGTGTGCCTACTAAATTCAAATTGTATGGTAGAATACTTCTATCTGCTAAGAGTTGCTTGTGTTTGTGTGAATAGCGATGAGGCGTTACACGTTGTGTTTTATTTAGTATTGGGACTATCTTGATTTTCTTATGTAGGTAAGACAGCTTATATGTATAGGCAAACTCTTGCCGAATTCTTATAAGAAATACTATTCATACAGCCATTCGTGACCTCTCTTTGTATTCTGGTTTTCATATGTAGAGGAGGATCTAGGATTATCTTTAATTGCAATCATAATCGAATTTTTGTTATGATTGTGAATTGCGAAAATAGTTGAAGTCTGATTACACCTTGACAAGTTTCAATTCTTTAAGAGAGAACTTAACCTTGTAGAGAAAGAGAGCTAGCATCAGCTTGAAAAAGAAGAATTAGGGTTTAAATAAGATAATGGGTTAGGCAATATATAGGCTACCTCACTTTAAGTATATAGAATTAGGTCTAACCCACCGGTGTGCTTGTGAAACGAAAAGAATATGTTTGAGTCCATAATAGATTAAAGGTCATGTGAAATGCTTGAGGATATTGTTGAAAAGGCACAATTGGTGTATTGCAGGTCATTCGATATATTAGTCTACACGTTTATACATGTGGTGGAGAGTGTGGTAGGGATATGATGGTATAGGAGCTATGTTATGAGCTACGTTTGTCATTATCAATGTACCTTAACAGCCGACTAGGATTGGCTTGATATGTGTCCCTATAGTGGTATAGTTATGATTTATGTAGCTGAAAGAATCCTTAGTAAGGGATAAGGAATGGTGGACATGTATTCGTAATTATGGTATAACTGTTAGGTTATCTTGATATAGTAAGAATAAAGAGATAATGTGAATATATGATAAAATAGACTAGTAATGAATTAGTATTGGGATAATAGGGATATGTGGATCGGATATGTATGTTCCATCATACTAAGTCAGGCTTGTAAGCCAGCTTCTCATTGAGATATGACGTTAAGACTGTGGTACCCTAAGGGGTAGGTGGAATCCACAGCTGTACTCCAAATGGCCCTGTGGCCTAGAGTAACAACCATGATCCATGATGTCTCTAAGTATAATCGATCACTTACAAATGTAATAAAGTACTACCACTAACTTTCCGAGAGTGGAAAGGACATATAGAAGAAGTGTTAGCGTTTTTACTAATACCCTCGTTTGTATATATTTAGATGTTTGAAATATTTCTATCCTATGGGGATATTGATTGTGTGCTTAGGATATTTTGGTTATCTCGAACCGAGTGTGTGATTGAAATTGTGTGGTTATACCAATTTCTGATCAGTTCTCTTTATGTTGTTGAGACATTTAGTTGATATCTATGTGTATATCAATGTAGTGATTTTATATAGTCATGTAGGTATTTGTGATAAGAATGAAAAAAGGAATTAAATGAGTACAGGTGAGGAAGCTATTCATTTAAAATGCATCTTGTTTGAGATTGTATAATTTATAGTGTGATATATTATGAATAGTATTACTCTGATTAAGACTGTTTATACAGAAGTCATAACTAAGATAGTGCCTTGAGTTCTGGATGATATGACATGATATCTTATGTACGTCAATGAGCATATGTTTGTCTGTACATGTATATTGATATATGGACATGCTTTTACCTATGTGTGTGGACTTGTATGAAATGGCCAAAATAAGTAGAGATTCAAGTAACATGCTCCTTCCTTTATTAAGTATGGTATTATTTTACTGAGTAATGTGGTGTGCTCACCCCTTTGTGGGATTATTACTTTTCAGGTGATTACTATATAACGGTAGCAGTTCCGGAAAGTGCAGTTGAGGTAAAGATTTTCGGACAAGGTATAATATATCTAAGGTTTAGGCCATTGTTATGTAATTTTCTTTCAGTGTACTCTGAAGTATTAATTTTATTAAGTTGCATAACAATTATTTAGAGGAAAAAAAAATATATAATACTAGTTTAGTTGTTACTTTTTATGTGGTTACTTTCTATAAACTCTTTTGAACAAATGAAAACTTCGTTTCACTATAAGAAAGCGTTGATTTTTTTACCTTTTCGATAATCTCAATGTACTATATGCCACATGAATAGAAATGAAAGGAAGGGGGTGTTACAAGAGAAGCATTCAATTTATTCAATGATGATATTTATCGAGAGAATGTAGTTAAAAAAGATATTTCTACAATGAAATTCATCATACTCACGATAAATATTTAGTGAGAGAATGTAGTTAAAAAAAGTTTTTTCGCAATGAAAACGATCATTCCCTTAATGAATTTCATTGTAGGTGCAATGAATTTCATTGCAAGAAAACCTTTTTAACTACATTATCTCGATGAATATCATTGTTCTCACGATGAAATTCATCATTCCTTAATTGTTTTCAAAATAGATATTCTCTCAATGAATTTCATCATTCACGTGATGCATTCCATAAAACGATGAATGTTTTTCATCACAAAAAGTAATCCGATCCCCTTAATGAAATTCTCTTCACACAATGAATTTTATAAGAGCATCCATTTTGAACTACTCTCCCATAATAGAATTTGTCAAGAGATCAGTTTGTAGCCTATTTTTCCTTGATGAAAATCATTGCAAGATTACAGTTTTTTGTTTTACTCCTTTAATGGAATTTGTGGAGAGATTTAATATATATCCTATTTTTTCTTGATGCAAATCATTACAAGATCATTGTTTTCTACTTTACTCCTTTAATGGAATTTGTCGAGAGATTTAGTATGTAACCTATTTTTCTTTTATGAAAATCATCGTGGGATCACTATTTTTTACTTTATTTTCTCGATGGAATTTGTCAAAAGATATATTAGTGCGTACATGTTATTTAGTTTTTTAATGCTAATATCACTTTTTTTTATTAGGCAAGAACCATGGATACACTTAACCCCCAATGTCAGTAGAAGATTGAAGACAACAAAGTGTAACACTCCCTTCTTTTCATTTCTATTCATGTGGCATATAGTGCATTAAAATTGTCGAAAAGGTAAAAATCAACGTTTTCTTAACGTGAAACGAAATTTTCATTTTGTCCAAAAAGTTTATGGAAAGCAACCACATAAATAGTATCAACTAAAATAGTATTTTTTTTTCTTTAAAGAATTATTATGCATTTTAATAAAATAATATTCCAGAGTACACAGAAAGGAATTTACATAACAATAGCTTAAACTTTAGATATATTATGCCCCTTCAGAAAATTTTTACCTCAATTGCACTTTCCGGAACCGCTACCACTATTTCGTAATCACCTGAAAAATAATAACCCCACAAAGGGATGAGCATACCACATTACTCAGTAAGTTAATACAATACTTAAATAAAGGAAGGAACATGTTACTTGGATCTCTACTTATTTTGACTATTTCATACAATTTCGCACACATAATCAAATACATGTCCATATATCAATGTACATGTACAGACAAGCATATGCTCAATGACGTATACAAAATATCATGTCATATCATCCAGAACTTAAAGCACTATCTCAACTATGACTTCTGTATAAACAGTCTCAATCAGAGTAATACTACTCATAACATACCACACCACAGATTATGCAATCTCAAACGATATGCATTTTAAATAAACAGCTTCGTTAACTGTACTTGTTCAATTCCTTTTTCTATTCTTATCATAAATACCTACATGACCATATAAAATCATTACAATGATATACGTAAAATATCAACTCAATGTCTCAACCACATAAAGAGAAACTGATCAGAAATCGGTATAACCACACAATTCCAATCACATACTCGGCCCGATATAACCAAAATATCCTAGGCACACAATCAATATCCCCATAAGATAGAAATATTTCAACATCTAAGTATATACAACCGAGGGTATTAGTAAAAACGATAACACTTCTTCTGTATGTCATTTCCAATCTCGGAAGGTTAGTGGTAGTAATTTATTGCATTTACAAGTGATCGATTATACTTAGAGACATAATGGATTATGGTTGTTACTCTAGGCCACAGGGCCATTTGAAGGACAGTTGTGGATTCCACCTACCCTTCAGGGTACCACAGTCTTAACATCATATCTCAATTAGAAACTGGCTTACAAGCCCAACTGAGTAAGATAGAACATACATATCTGATCCACATATCACAATTATCTCAAAACTAATTCATTACCAGTCTATTTTATCATACATTTATATTATCACTTTATTCTTACTATATCAAGACAACCTGACAGTTGTACCATAATCACAAATACACGTCCTCCATTCTTTATCCCATACTAGGGATTCTTTCACCTACATTAAACCTTGACTATACTATTATAAGGACACATATCAATCCAATCCTAGTCGTTCACTAAAGTACACTGACAATAACAACGTAAACTCATAACATAGTTCCTACACCATCATATTCTTACCGTATTTTCAACCACACATATAAGTGGGTAGATTAATATATCGAATGACCTGCAATACACCCAGTGTGCCTTTTTAACAATATCCTCAAGCATTTCACATGATCTTTAATCTATTATAGCCTCACACATATTATTTCTGTTTCACAAACATACCGGTGGCTAGACAATATTCTATATACTTGAAGTGAGGCGGCCTATATATTGCCTAACCCATCATTTTATTTAAATCCTAATTTCTCTTTTTCAAGCTGATGCTAGCTTTCTGTTTCTACAAGGTTAAGTTCTCTCCTAAAAAGTTAGAATTTGTCAAGGCGTAATCGGACTTCAACCATTTTCGCAATTCACAATCATAACAAAATCCGGTTGTAACTGCAAATAAGGGTAATCCTAAACCCTCCTCTACATTGAAAAACTAGAATACAAAGGGAAGGTCACAAATGGCTGTATGAGTAGTATTTCTTATAGAAATTTGGCAAGGGTTCACTTATACATCTAAGCTACCCTACCTGCATAAGAAAACCAGGACAGTCCCAATACCAAAAGAAACACAACGTGTTACTACCTCATTGCTATTCACGCAAACACAAACAACTCTTAACAGATAGAGGTATTCTACCATGCAGTTTGAATCTAGTAGGCACACGAATTCATTTCTTTATAGATCGGTCATAATTAATCAAATTATAGATCGTGGTCATGATATCCACCGTACACTTCAATATATGTATATAATGTTCATTCGCCCACTTCGGGTTCCTCAATCCAACAGTATAATTAGTTCTACCATGGGTTGCACGTACCCAAGGAAGCCATGGAGAACAGCCGCTTCCTGCCATGGGTTCAACATAACCCCTTGGGCACTATGGTTTTTATTATTATTTCTCAATTATTGTGGGTTCAACATACCTCGAAGGGCACCGCTGTCTTATTATCAATCCGGAGCTGCTGTGAATTCAACATACCCCGAAGGGCACTACAGTCTTATTATAATGATACTGCTCCGTCCTGAGCGGCTTTACTAGTGTAACAAAAAAACTACCGGTCCATAATTATTACAATTCTACCAGTTATCTATACATATTTATTCTTAGTCAACTTAGTCATGACAAAATGACCATTTTGCCTATATTATTCAAAAGGCACGTTAATAATTTCATAATAGGTAATATAATTACCTATAAAACCCATTTATTAGTCCTTATCTTCTAAAAAGACTTTATACGCATGGATTTATCGTAAGGCTAGCAGTACTAAGTCATAAAAATATATTCCACTCTGGCATATAAACACACCATAACACACTCAAGATAAGACACATAAATATATTTCGATTTAAGGGCATGGATACACTATACCACTATTAATACAAATTCACATAAATATATTTTAATCGATTATCATATATTACGTCATTACACGCAATCTCCACATGTCATCACAAGTCAAACTATACTCATTACTTTACTACGGTACAATAATTATAACATACTAACATATACACACATGTCCATCCGGACAGCATTGCAAAACATTAAGTGCAACATCTGCTCAATCATTCAATCACACGAACATAATTACATATGTATATACAAGCGTACCTACCATAAAATATATATAAAAACATGGGACATACAATGTTGTATAGGTATTTTAGAATACCTAATATAGCACTGCAGGTCGACGGTGATGGTATTACGCTTATAACTATGTATATATATATACATATATATATTTTAAAACACGGATACTAACACTTCTAATTGCACAATCATGCCCATTCCCCATCAATGGGACTTTTCTACAATTTAAATCATTATTATGATATACATTCATACAATTATAAACATTATAAATATTAAAAACTATTTTTTCACAATTTAAATATCATATTACCTTACCTCCGGACACTCGGTGCTTATGTGGATGATGAAAAGCTGTCCCGGAGAGGATATATGCGTCTGAAATACTCCTCTATACGCTATAGGCTTCTTCTCAAAAAACGTGCCAATTACTGTTCACCGACATTATTCATAGATACTATTTAACCCACGAAATTTTGATTTTTGTTTCACGAATGGAACATACCATCGCGATCCTTGTGAGGTCAAGATACTATCCATGGTGTCCATATGCCACAAAACACCGATTTAAGCATTTAAAATCACAAAATATTCTAAATTTTTAGATTTCAAGGTACCTACTTTGGACCCTCGAATCATCATCGAAACACCATCCAAATTAAGATCTAAACATACCGCGTCGAAGTATGAGTGTCGGAAAGCACCCTGATCGGTTCAAATTCCACCAGAGCTGCACCAATCGCTGGAAATCTTGCCAGAAAGATAGCTTACCGATCAGCCATCCCTCGCCGGAATCCGATGGCCAAATGCCAAAACTGGGCACACCACCGTGAAGAGGGTGACGAGACAGTGCCAGACACGCCGGAGGTGTCGGTCAACTCGTCGTGCACGGCCGTAAATCGGAGGTCAAAGTTCACGTCAGAGAGACTTCGGGCGGTGCGTGACGACGGCGATGGTGGCGGGGTTGGCGGCATTGCACTCGCGATGGCCCGGCGGTCCTCCACTCGCTGGTGATGAGGTGATTTGAGGTCCGGTGATGAAAGTCACTATTTATAGGAGAGAGAGACGTATGGAAGAGAGAGAGAAGAGAGAGAAAAAGGAGGAAAAAATTGAAGTTGGGTTGTCGGGTTTTTTGACCCGGTCCTACTTATATAGTCATGCACGTACAACGAAAAATTATAGCTTTCCGCTTCAGTCGTCAAATTTCTGATACCAGTAATGAAATACTATATTTTTTGCTCACACAGTATGCTATCCCTAATACCGGCCAACTCTCTCTTTTATCAAAACTTTCAAACATATTGAAATACAACTCCATGATATGATTCTAAGAATATATGATTTTCATGATATTACACAAAGGCAGATTTTTTTTAAGAAGTTGTGACATCATTGTCAACATGTGGACTATTGAAAGGATTAAATAGAAGCTAACTATGACACAAGTCGATTTATTTTCAAATTCATGCTTTGGGTGGTTTTTAGAGGTGCAAAAGCTTGGCTTCTTAGGGTTATTAGTTCACAAGTTAACATGAGAAGTTTATGCTATTGGGCTAGTAACAACTTTAGTTTTTCTTATTCGACCAACTAATTTGGTTTGCTAAGATGGAATTTGGGTTGATAACTAGTTTTAATTTTGGTAGTTATCCCAAATGGTAAATTGATTCTAAAGAGCAAAAAAAAAGATCTGTAAATTACATGACAAGTTCTTTCTTTGGTCGCTATGGATCAAACAAAGTTGACTAGATAAATTTATGAATGAGATAAACTTTAGCATTATGGGTGATGAAGATGCTTTAAAGATAGCATTGGTTTTCTTTGTTGAGCAATTTCTATTAAAGAAGGATAATTGTGGGAAAACGGATTTATTCATGCTGTAATTGGAGGACAATTTAAAAGAATTCAATAGCCATCCTTGGGGAAAAGTATCATGGGCACTTACTTATAAATATCTTTCTCAATCATTAATTAGAAAAACACAAAAATTCAAAGTACAAAGCAAGAAGAATAAAAACCATACCTATGAGCGTTATAATTTGAAAAGTCTTTTGATTGCATTTCAAATGCATAACATTCACTCAAATAATCTATAAAACATATTTCAAATCTTATGATATGCCATGCCATATACAAATATAGATATATGAGGTCATCCCCATATGATATAATAAGTACAGTAACTACACAAATTGCACATACTCTAAGTTGGATTGCATTGGATAATGAAAGGCAAAAGGAAATTAGCAAAGTACTATTTGTAACAACTAATGTAAGTTGCTTAACTTGTATATAAATATAATCCCATTTGCAATGGAACATTTCATTGCAAAAGGCAAGTAGTGAAAATTTCTCTTTTATCACCATAAGTACTTTTTGTGAGTAAGCAGTTTATCATGAAAAGGCTACTAATGATGATATTTATTTCACTACAAAAAGATCTATATATAATGAAAAAATTTTGTCACCAAAAGATTTATGTTATATCTTCACTATGAATATAATTGGCAGAGGAACTTTAGTTGATTAAGGTGTTGAGGAATAAGTACAAGATGATTGAAAACTAAAGTGGCAAATTGGTTGAGACAACACAATAGAGAGAGTTCAAAATATGAGTTTATTATGCTATCATGATTCACAAATAATTACCAAAAACTATACTGCTTTCTACAGATAAGCAATATTCATGTTTAAGTTTATTATATCATTAGAAAGGTCATTCAATTTGACATTAGTGTTTTATACAATAATAACAAAAAAAATAATATAAATAATATAATTTACAAGCTAAAAAATGTAATTAATTATATAAAAAAAAAATTATTACCACTATCCTTATATAACTAATCTCCTGTGCAAACTAATGTCTCTATTATTTTCTAAATTAGTTGTACTTCAAAATTGATCAAATATATGACCATTTATGATGAAAGCTAACTCAAATGCAGACATAGATATAAAAATAAATGTAATTTACTAATCTTTTTTTTTTTTTAGTTCATTCATGTTAGGAAGTACGATGTTTGTAATTAGAGTTAATTATAAATGATTGAAGGCATTCTTATAATAAAGAGCACTTTTAAGTATAAAAACAAGTTGAATTCATCTTATTAGTCTTACCCATTTTTAACTATCTAGAGACACTTGCTTAGCATACCCCAAAATTTTTTATTTTCTTATTTTTTAACAAACTTAAAAGAAAGCCCAATCACATAATAATGTTCCTTTCATTTTCAATAGACGTTTCAACATTTGAACACAAACATCATTACTTAGTGCATTATCTAGATTTAATGAAAATACCTTTTTCTCACCATCCCAATCATATAATAATGAATTTATCTTATTAGCTAAATTAACCCTATTATATGAAAATGACCTTATACAAAACTTTTAACACCTTTTCATGTAATCTTCATTTTTGGTCAATGAAATGTGCTATTAAACTGAAATAACCATATGTGATTATTGAAATTCATAAATCAAAAACTAAATATTCTCTACCAAGAAATCCTACTACCATGCAAATGATCTTTTGTTTTTCACTTTTGTGCATCTTTAGCACATTTAATTTTGCTATATTTTTAAATATTATTAGCACTTGTACTTCCAAATATTGATGAATTTTCCTAAAACCCTCGTACCCAAAAAATTAAAAAGGTAAATCATGCATCAATGAAGCATTAGACAATAATTCATGATATATGTTAGGATTAAATTTATGAGCATAAATTGACACAGACCCTTCATTACAATTTATAATGTTCCATTTAGAATTACGTGGCATAGTTAATTTAGGACAAGAAGACTTGTACTTTTTCATATTTATGAATTTGGACACACGTACACAATCCCCCACTTTCTAAACTTTGCTCTTTACTTTTCATTTCAATGGTAAATAAGTGGTAATTTGTCAAATAATGTCCAAACTTTCTGGGTCACCTCTTGCTCTAATTCAATTATATCATCTGCATCATCATCTCCAACGCTTAGAGAATTATTAACTATCTCCAACGCTTAGAGAATTATTAACTATATTAATTTTGGTTGAATTCATTCTCTTCCCACAACATAAAAATATAACTAGTACAAATTAGACATTAATTGAGTAATGATATAAAAATAAACTAAATTAGTGTATTAGCAATAACTAATACATATTTATGATTGAATATAAATAATAATATTAACATAACTATAACTATTAATGTTAACATCTCAGTACTTGATGGATTTGTTTATGTTAAGTTTTACTAACTTTAATTAATTTTAACCAATTAATTAATTTAAGTAATTAATAATGTAGAATAAATAGAGAAGACCTCTAAATTTTAACGTATTTTGGATTTTCAATCTTCCATCTACAAGGTCACATTCAGAGAAAAATAATCTACTAAAATAAATAACAATTACGAGTACTAATAAATTTAAATAAAATAAAGACTCTACTTATATTTATTACCATTTTCTTGAATCTTCTAAAATAAATTTGTTATACGAGATCCTCTAGTCTTAATGTATCAAATTCTCTTCAATTTAACTAAACAAAATTCCTTTATTAATTGTCATTGTACTTTCTTCAACAAACACAAGTCTTTTTCTAAAATATAACAGAAATATTTATTAATTATACGTAACATAACACTTTTTAAATTTATGAAATTAGATATTACAAATTTATAATATAATTTATTTTTTTTCTTTTACATAATAAGAATAATATGAAATAACTTAAAAAACACAAAAGAAGGAAATAAAAATCACACAGCACTCCCTTCCATAGGCATCCTACACGGCTCATTATTGGCTTTTGTAGAAATGAAATAAGCTACACACACACACACACACACACACACGCGCATTTATCAAAAATCTAGCCCTAAATGTGTGTAATTTTATTTTCTAAACAAACAAAGAATATATCATCCTAATTAAGAAGAATTCTTTTTTGAAGAAAAATTTTATTTTCACAATTATTCTTTCCTTTTATTTGTAAAATACAACTCATAATAAGTTTCCTAATTAAGCATAAATATCATTCTTACTTAATATAACTAAAAAAATCTAAAAAAAAACTTTACATGTGAAAAATATAAAAACAAGGATGAATAGTATCACGTTTAAAGAATAGTAACAATATAGTATGTTACAATAAGACATGCAACATAAATAGTTTTTCAAAAAATGTCAATACTGTAAACTTAACAATATCCCCTTTTGACACTCTTTTAATAAAATATATCCATAATCATGATTTGAGAGCAAACAACTCAAAATGATCATTCAACTCAACAAATTAGCATAAGCATTATTTCGACATAAAGCATAAATAATTAATCCCTTTAATGTGCTTCTCCTCTTGAGCTTAAAATAAATTAACATAAGTATTATTGCAAGATAAAGCATAAATAACTAATCCCCTTTAATGTGCTTCTCCCCCTAGACTTGAAACAAGCAACATGAAATATTATTCGCCTTAAAAATTATACTCCCCTTGAATATGAACATGCATTTACACATATTACACACACATTTTTATTCCCTTATTTTTTTTCCCACAAAATGCCCAAGAAAGTGTATCAATTGAAAAGCCTAAGAGTGCAAATTATCCATTAAGTAACCACAGATATGTAAAATCCAAAAACAAATGCAACAGCAACAACCACATTATCCAACAAATCACATGACAAATGTAACCAACGTTTGTAATCCAGCAATCCACAAATTCAAATAAAGAATATACAAGCAAACATATCCAAATAAAACTCAATTTACCCACTACATAAAGAAGTAAAACACTCTAATGCTAATGAGAGGAGAGTCATAATGATGCAAAGGGAATAAATTTAAAAGATCTTGAGCAATACTGTAATCCTTAAGTATTTATTTCATCCATATAAGTTATGCACAACAACTTCCCATAACAATGTACTTGGCCTCAGTAGTAGATAAAGAGACTGAATTCTACTTCTTACTATACCATAAAAATAAATTATTCCCAAGAAAGAAACAGCCTCTAGTGGTACTTTTTTGATCATTTGCATTATCTACTCAGTCAGCATTACTATACCCTATGCTAAAACTAATAACTAGGTATTCTTACAATTAGATACAATAAATTCCCAATCATGCTCCCATATAAATTAGGATCAACATTATACCCACTGTCATCTTTTGACAATCATACATTAGTCCCTATAGATGCATTTAAGTAATTGGCAGTTTCTAACCCAAACTTCTTCACTAAGTTTTTTATACATACTCAGAGTGATAAATATATCATCTTCAAGTTGTTTAATCTACAAACCTAAAAAATAAGTCAATTTACCAACTAAACTCATCTCAAATTTATTTTTCATTTAGTCTACAAACTCTTACACCTTATCTAAGAAACAGAACCAAAAACAATATCATCCACATAAATTTGAGTAATTATAATTCTATAATTAAAATTATTGATAAACAATATTTTTTCAACTCTTCCTTTCTTATACCTTTTCTCACACCAAAATTTAGTTAACCTCTTATACCATGCTCTTGAAACTTGTTTTAATTCATACAATGTCTTTGTAAGTTTAAAAATATAATCAGAAAATTCATAGTCCTTAAAGCCTTTGAATTGTTCTATACAGACTTTCTCATTTAACAATTCATTCAAAAATGTATTTTTTACATCTATTTAAAATAATTTTAAAGTTTAGAACACATAAAAATGGTAAGAAGTAATCTAATTAATTCTAGTATAGTCACAAGAGTATAAGTTTCATCAAAATCAATTCTCTCAATTTATGTATACCATTCAGCTACTAATCTAATTTTGCTTCTCACTATGTTACTAAATTCATCAATTTTATTTTTGAAAATTCATTTGATTCCAATAATGTTAGTATGCTTAGGTTTAGCTACTAATACCTATATATCATTTCTTACAAAGTGTTCTAACTTTTCTTGCAAAGCATTCATACAAGATTTTTATAATAAAACTTTTTTAACAATTTTAAGTTCACTTAAAAAGGTGTAATAAACATATTTTACAATGTGAACATACTTCCTTCCTGTTACTATCCGGATAGACTGATGTTCTCTACTTTTCATTATCTTTCTATTCACTTTAGAATTTTTCTTGGTTTTCCTTAGTGATTCCAATAACTTCATCCTCCCATGAATAATTTACAAAACTTTAAAATCATCAATCAATATATTTACAGATTTCATAATAGTTTGAATTCTCATATTATAAATGCAATATGCTCAACTACTATTAGATTATCCAAAAAAAAAAAATCATCGGCATTTTTAAAATCAAACTTACCTCATTATCTTTTGTCATTCAAAATATAACACATGCTCCTAAAAATGTAAAAATAACTCAAGTTAGACTTTTTACTTTTCCAAATTTCATGTAGAGTTTTACCTATGCCTGAACGTATTACACTCAATTAATGGTATAACATATAGTGCTTATTACTTCGGTCCATAATCTCTTGGTCAATTTATTGGCATTTAACATGACTCGAGTCATTTCTTATAAAGTTTTATTTTTTCTTTATATAACACTATTCTATATAGGAGTTTTACAAGCAAAAAATTCATATAAAATTTCATATTTATCACAAAAACTAGCAAAAATAATATTTCTAAATGACTTGTCGTGACTACTTTTTATTCTCACTATTTTTTCAATTTTGTAATCTTTCTCATTTGCTAGTTCAACATACAAATTTCTAAATGCATCAAATATATCTGAATTTTCTATAATGAAATCAACCCAAGTATATCTAGAAAAATCATCTACACATACAAAAATATATTTCTTACTTCTTATACTTTTTACCTGAGCAATATCCATAAGATCAATATGTAGTAATTAAAATTCCTTTATTGTAGAAGTATATTGCATCATTTTATTTTGCGACTTGAGCTGTTTTTTGAGTTGATAAGGACCACATATTTCAAGGTTACTTGTTATTGAGTTTTGAAATTTCCGCACAACACTTATATTCAGAATTTTGATCAAAATTTTATAATTTAAATGTCTAAATTTTTAATACCATATTTTCATATCATCATAATTAATTTTGTGAAATGTGAGTAGATATGTCAAAACATAACAATAATTAGGTGTTCTAATTTCCCTCAAAACACAATTGTCAAATTTATTTATGTTAATTTTTATTAGTTTTAATTAATTTTAACCAATTAATTAATTCAAGTAAGTAATAATGTAAAATAAATAAAGAAGACCACTAATTTAACATGGTTTGAATTTTTCAATTTTACATTCATAAAGCCACACTCTAAAAAAAATAATCCATTAAAATAAACAGCAATTATAAATATTAGTGGACTTAAATAAAATAAAGATTCCTCTTATATTTATCGTCATAATCTTGAATCTTCTCTAATAGACTTATTCTATAACATCTCTCATCTTTGTAAGTCAAACTTCCTTTAACTTAACTCAGTAAGATTCTCTTACTAATTGCCATTGAACTTTCTTTAATAAATACAAATCTTCTTCCAAAAAAAAATTTAAAAAAATTATTTTGACAACACTTAAGAGAACACTTTCTAAATTTATAAAACTAGAAATTATAGATTCATATCCATCAAGTTATTTTTCCTTTTAGGTCATAAGAATAACACGAAATAACTTGAAAAACACAAAAGAATGAAACAAAAATCACACAGCACTCTCTTATTTAGACATCTTGCACGGCTCTCTCTTGACTTTTATATAAAAGAAATAAACCACATATATATATATATATTCAAAGATTTAGCCCTAGTTATGTGTGATTATTTTTTTTTTTTCTAAACAAATAAAAAATTTATCTTCCTAATTAAAAAGAATTTTTTCCTAAATAGAACTCTAGTTTCATAATTCTTCATCTGTTTTTATTTTCAAAATACATCCCATAATAAGTTTTATAATTAAATATAAATATCAAAATTATCTAATATAACTAGAAAAAATTTTAAAAAAAAATTTACACAAAAAACATAAAAATGTAAATAAATAATATCGTGTTTAATAAACAATAACTGACATAACATATTTCAACAAAATAGACAACAAGTACGATTTTTTCAAAAATGTTAATATTATAAACCTTAATAGTACCTAATTAGCAAGTTGAATCATATTCTATATGCACAAAATATAACACACATATCTAGGCAATTATTTGTTAACATAATTTAATACAAACCTTGAAAATATCAATTTTGAAATTCAAGAATTAGTTTTGAAATCTTAAGAACAAATTTTAAAACTCAATAATTTGAATTGAAATTTAAATTAAAGAACCTTATCCTAAATATTAAAGTAACTAAGTAACTTTGACCTAATGATTCACTGATCATAAACCAAAAATATAAGAAAAAAGATTTGAATACCACAAGAAAATCTCTTGATAAATTTATAAAATTCTCTAAAAAAATAAAGAGAAAAACAATTCACATAATCTTAATTTATTAAAATTCAATCTCCTTTTACAATATTATTTAAACCCTTTTATATAAGGATTGCAATTAAATTCAAAATTAATTAGGAATAATAAATCCTAAAATAATAAGAAAAAGTTATTAATCAAAACATAGCTTATGTAGTATTTTAAAACACACTAAAAAAGAAAATAACACAAAAAAATTTAATCAAAACATCATAAAATATATCCTGAACATAGTACACATCCTCTTCACATACTTGTATCACATTGACAAATTTTTAATACTCTTTTAAGCTCAATTTTATATTTAATACTATCGTTGATATTGATTTCAAATTTTATACTACCTAATTTATTAAATCAATCCATTAAATGCTACTTTAATCTTTTTTTGCTCTTATTTTATAATTGATCCAATTAACACATGCAAAAAATCCTTGTAAACTTATTCTTGTAGATTTTCATCATAATCCATTGTAATTATAACAATAGTCATTTCAAGTTCCAACAACCATAACCCAAATAATTTATATTTTAGAAAATAAACAAATTTATGATTACAGCAACAACAACACCATTTGTGCATTGGCAACTGTATATCATTCACTACATGGGAAGAATTTATAATTTAGAAAATAAAATACCTGATTTTAATTAGTAAGTAAATATGATACCTTGATATAGTGACAGGAGAAGAGAAACAAGAAGAGAAGATGCAGTGCGACTTGGTGTAGCTTACGGGTTGCAATGGTTGAAGCACGACCTGGTGTAGTCAACGCTCGATGGTTGGACTTTGTAGCCAGTGGCTAAATTGAAGGGTGTACTGTGTTGTGACTTTCGGCTTGTTAGTGAGTTTGTAAAAATGAAATTAGTGTTTTAAATTTTGATTTTCTAATTTTTGTCCCTTTTCACATTTCCATGTTGGTTTACGGTCTTATCATTGTTGACTTTATTTTGGGCTTCACCATTAAATTTTGGCTAGATATTAAATTTGACAAATTTTTTTATTTTAAATATTTTAAAAAATAAAAAAATATAATAATTTAAAACATATCATAAACAAATTTATGAGATAAATAAATTAAAAAATTAAAATAATTTTTATTTATTTTTAAATTATATTTTAAATAAATAAATAAATCATATATTTCAAGAACAAATTTAGCACAATTATTTAATAGATAATATGAATACAATATATTTATTATTTGTGTCAAATTATTTAAATTTAAATCCGTCTATTTATTTAAAATTTATATTAAATAACTATAGTGTGACATGTATTATCACTCCTATTTAGCAAGGTTAACCAAAAAAAATACAAATAATTAATTAAAATAGTTAAAAGTAAACTAAAAAATGATTGGCACTACAATGCAATACAGATAAACATAACATTTATTATATAAAAATTATATTTAGTGATATTTTGATAATTACAAAGAACTAATTTTTAAAAAATCTATAAAAATTATTAACATAAAAAGCTCACGTTTTAGCACGGAAAAACGAATTTTAATGGACATAATTATGGATTGCATCGAGCTAAACTATTTAAAATTAAATATGATTGAACCTGAGTTTTAAGAGCAGACTGGGATAGTTTTGCCACTACCATAAATGTAGCAGTATCCAACAAAACCAGAACAATTTATTAGTTTACCAGAATTAAATATAAATTGTTTTGCTCCATGAATTCTTTTGGAGCTTCTCGAAATTAATTATCTTCTTTCTTCTTGGTTTTTCAGCCATCGGAAATAATTTTCTAATTTCATTAATGCTAGTTTAGTAGTAAGTGAGTAGGTGATTTAAGAGTAATTTACTTTTCAAATAATGAATAATATCAGCTATTAGCAATACAAATTTTATTTACACAATAATAACAATAATATTATATTATTGTGACAATATATTTTTATTTTTTAAGAATATAAAATCTTGAATATTGTTTAAGTTAATTTTTGTATAAAAAAAAAAAAAATTTGAGTTTTGAGTTAAAAGCAGGCGACGAGTTTGCAGATGCAGATGCAATGCAAGTCCTAACGCTTCTTTCTAATTCAGTTTATTACTTGATTAAAATGCAGCAAAGTGCAAAGAAACATAAACAAAACTAAAACATAATACAATCAACTTCTGCTCCTTCTTACTTTGTAATTCATGTGCTATAATTTTATATATATTTTAAAGAGAGAGTCTATCACGTTAATATAAATAATATGATATAATTATTCAATAAATAAAATAAAAAAAATTTATTTATTAGTAGTACATAAAAAAAAATAGTCAAAAGTAAATCTCATAAATTTTTTTATCGTATTAATTGAAAATAAAATTTATTTTTAATTTTTTTTATTTATCATTAATAAATTAATTTTTCTTCTTTTATTAATTAGATAATTTTATTACATCACCTAAACTGACATAATAAAATTGTCCACTTAAAACGCTCTTCATTTTAAAATATGAAATTGTGAAATAAATAATTATTTATATTATTGCTTCAATTTAAAATAATGTTGTTGCATTTTATATTATTGATAAATTCAAATTTTCTACTAATCCATATTTAAATAAAAGTAATTGTCCCAACCCCCAGAAAGAAATAATTACCTTTCTTTTAATACCCTTAATAAATAATTGATTGGCCTAATAGTTCGGTCCCAAGTGACAACAGACACAGAAGGGAGTCATAATCTTAAATTCCATACATTTGATCCTCTCAAAATATAATACACTCAACAATATAGCATACACATAATTCCTCCAATGGAGATTCAAACATAGACAGATCATTCATTCAAACTTCGGCAACATTAACTTCCTCCAGGCTTCACTCAATCAAAAGTTTCCCATTTTGTTGTGACTACTACTACAGATTCAGAATGCCTTGGTGGTTGCTGCAGTTCTGGTTGCTTTTGCACTTGCCCTTGGTGCTGCGATGGTTTTTGGCCTGAACTTGTTCTTCTAATTCGTACCTTCAACCTATCAAGAGTTTCTACATAATTCTGTATTCTCTTTTCCTGAAAGAAAAGAATGTCTAGTGTGAATTATTTGAACAGAATAAGGTAGCCACTGACAAAATTAATGTGCTAATGCTCAAAATTAAGTACCTGCTTTCTCTTTTGCATCTTCAAATCTCCCTGATCAGCAGCAATAATTCCATCCAATTTAACTAACTCTGTCATTAACTTTTCAGTCAAATTATCTAATTCTATATCCTTTACTTTCTCTCCTTTTGAAGCTGATGCTTCTAAAACTGTGACCTGCCCAGTTGAGGAAAAGAAGCAAGGATATGTTATTTATGTTCTTATCACTCCTATTTTTCACCAAAAGACGATCAAAATCTACCTGGGGAGCAAGTTTGTCAACAGCCAAGCTGATTTGTGCGAGGGATTGTGAAGCCTTTTCAATATTAGCAATTTTGAGCCTGTCTTGGCACCGTTTTCCTGTGTTTGTAATGTCTTGTACTAACACAATTTTGGATCCATCTTTAACTCTTGCGACATCTAAATACACTTTCGAATCTCTCTTTTTCTTTTTGTATATCAGCTTTTGTTCTTCGGGGTGTAATCCAGTGTGTTCTGCCAGCATCTTCTTCAATTCACCTGAAACATAAAATTCAACCCCGATTCACACTTTTTAGCTTATCATCAAAAACAAAAACAGTATGGGTTTCAGAATGATTAATTTTTAATTACCAAAGCTTGCTCGAGAACTGATACAAATTTCATGGTATGCAGAGCCATATTTCACTCTAACTTTAATGGTCGGAACAGAAGAAGCACAAGTTTGATTGGAATATGAATTTCTCTTCTGCACCAACATACCTCCTGGCCTAATTTCCCATTCTTCAACATTTGCCACTGCCTCCATATATGTTTGAATTCTTGAATATGTAGTTGTGGATATAGAGTTTGGAATAATGAGAAACTGATTGACTGAGCAAGAAAAATATACTTCAAATTAATTCCTGAGAAAAAGGAAAAACAGAAGAAAAAGAAAGAACCTTAGATCTCCAAATAGAATTGGATATTATGAAACTCGATAAAGATAAAGAAAGAAGCAGGGTAGCCCGAAGAATCTATCAATATAAAAGATCTTTTGTATTTTTGGAAAGTAGTTAAAACTTGCCTAGACAAGCGCTGCACGCAAATGAAGCCGGGAAACAAACAAACATTGTCCGCTTTAATGGAGATTGAGCTACCAAATTTTACTTTACAATGGACTTTCTTTTCATTTATAACTATAAAATCGAAATATTCAGAATTCATTCGACTTTCAGAAAAATTCATGTAAAATTACTCGGTTATATATTAGAGAATTAAATTGTTAAAAATGAAACAATGAACTTGGTATATTATTTGAGCTGATTTATGTATTTATTTAGTTCTCCGCCTCCAATTTTGGAATGAAATAGAGGTGCAGTGCAGCAGCGGCATTATTATTGATTTGCATTTATTTAAGGCAAAGTAGAAACAAAACGGCAGCTAAAAGCAAATGAAAACAAAAATCAAACTGGGCCAAACTTCTAGCCGAACTGGAAAGCAACGGTGGGCAATTCTGCACCTAAAAACGCGAAGCCAGTTGGCACCCATCTGTCATGTAATTGGGTTGTTGATTAAAACCACCAAAGACCTACTCTTATCTTGTCTTCTTTTTCATTATCCTGTTATAATTATGGTTAAGTAATCCTTTTCTGAACTGAATTATTTTTAAGAGAACAGGTAATGGTGGGTTTTACTTAAATTTGGAATAAAAGCAAAGCATCACCTCGGGGTCAAATTCTGCAAGTGATTAGTTAACTAATATGGCACCAACAAGCCCCCCTTCACTACCTCAAATTTAATTACAATACTTGTCATCTAATTGATAATCCTTCTCTAATAAACATACCCTTATTTCATCATGTTTGATTGTAATTGTTGAAAACACCTGTTAATTTTTTTTTTCCTTTTTTTTTAATTTCCTTTTCTTGTTCCTCTAATCACTCAACTCACCAAATATAGACATGTGAGAATAGGCCTGGAAAACGGATATGGTAATCTACAAAATATCATATCCCAGCAGGAAGGAGGTAATTTAGTGGTGTACCATAAAATCTTCAGATTAAATAAAAATTTAACTAGAGTTGGACAATTTCAGATATCAAAACAAGGGTTAAAAATCTTTTACATTGACAAGGTGAAGAAACCAGAGAGTGCAATGTTCTGCCATTCTTGTAATCCCATTCCGGGCAACTAAATGTGAAGAAAATGTGGTTTCTATGTCGCATTCTCACTGATCTTTCCTAACTTTAGGTCTGACAGGCTTTGACGGTTTGATAATGTAACCCAGGAGGATCAATACAATGGGAAGAATAGTTCCTATATAATACACACTTCCATACGAAGCTATCGTTTCATGCATGCTTAATACCTGTGCCACACAACAAGACAGGCATTACAGAATTTAAAACTCAAATATCAGCACCCAAAAATTTATTTCTTGGTACATAAGAGAGAGAGAGAGAGAGAGAGAGAGAGACTAACCATAAAGCCAACGCAGGAATAATTCAGAACCAGAACTGTGTAAGCAAAGTTCAAAAACGCCAATATCTTCTTAGCTAAATCCATTTTTGGAGGCAGAGCTTGCTGCCATCTGTAAATGACTGCTCAGAGAACAACAAGGGCGTATGTGAGGCAAAGGAGAAGTGATAATGGGCAACTGATAATAAATGGTGGTCAAGTCAGTACCTCTTGAGCCAGCAATCATCAATGCTGACTGGACAAAGAATATGATGTACCCAGGATAAAGTCCCTGTAATTCAATGAGAGAAGACAAGATAGGAATGAAAGATGTTACATAACTGTAGAGGATCTTAACCGAACAATAACGGCAAGAACGCAGCATTCTAGTAATGAACTATACAAAGAATATCTACAAACATAATAGCATCAGCTCGCAATGTCACATCATGTACTATTAGTGATAACATGTTTGACAACTAGCATTAGGTACCATAATTCTTGAAAAAAAAAATACTCCTATAAGAATAGAATTTTATAGTCCCAGCTAATGAGGTGACTATATTTTCTTGAAAAGAGGGTAGTTTTCTTGGCTATAACATTCACCAGAAAAAGAAGTGGCAGAAGAAAGCTCTGGAAAATCTCAACTTCATTTTTGATCAAGACATGCTTACTAACTGTTTACATAGATACACAAAACCAAAGCAAGTTCAAACTCAAGGTTGGACACTACAAAGATAACAGATACTCACATGCCAAACAGCACTGACAGTCTGCGTAGCCAGCAACTGAAAGAAACCAGGTTTCTTTCCATTCTGAACGAGCCTATCATAAATGTCTGCAGCAATGCAAGACATCAGATATGCTTAATCTTGCCACAGGATTGCCAAAATAATTGTATATCTATGAAATCTCTTAAATCAACAGAAGAAAAAACCTAATCTTCCACAGCCGAGCACAACATACCATAGTAGAATCAAATGCACTAATGTTTGATCAGACCTACAATCATTTAACAATCTCCATACACAAAAATCAATAAGTTTGCAGTTGAATAATTCCAATTAAAAATTGCACTGCAAGGTTCAGTAAATTAAATCAAGGCTTATCTTCTTTCTCTAGTATTGTATTTCTTTTAGATGATTTTGAGGTAAATTTTAAACATGCCTAGATAGATCATGACCAAGACACAATAACAACCTAAAGCCTAACTTAAATTTTCGCATCATGGAGATGACGTGAGCAGCAACTTCACTGAATGACTGATAATATCTATATCATATTAAAATTTGTAGAGAGGCTAGAGACACTTACAATGACGAAGCCAGGTGCTGACTTGTATGTTCCACACAAGTGGTAACTGAACAGCACTCTTAGCCAACTCAACACCTAGAATGTCAACATTTTTTGCACGATCCCATTTTGGCTTTGATGGAGAAGATTCTGTCCAACCACTGAAACCCAGGCCAGAAACAATGATTGAGGCCTCTGAAAGTGACCAAATGAAATAATATTTCCAACGTGCTGTCAAGCCAGACATGTACTGATAACTCAACCGCTTCCAGAATCCCCATTCTTGGTATATTGGTTCTGTAAATCGGGACAAGGGATAATGGGGTACAAGGTAAAGATACAAAGCCATGCAAAAACCAGCTTGGAGAAGAGCTCGAAGTGTTGCTCCATAAGGTGATGGCCATGGCCCATCCCAAATCTGGAAAAAGGGCAATTAATAAAAGTCACAAAGACCAAAACTATTATTTTCCAGAAAGCAGAACAGAAACACAGACATAAAGTTGAAAAATAATAAACCTACCCCCTTCCTTTCAGTCCACTCAAGATAATCCTTCATTTCATAAACAGGGCCAGCAAAGTGACTACCACAGCAAAGGCAGAAACCAAAATACTCAATCAGTGAGGGCAATTGAATCAACCGATTTTTCTTTTGAGCTTCACGTAAGTTCTCCTCTTTCAATAATCCATCATTGTAATTTATTGCACATGAAATGACTTTCAGCGTTAACACCATTAATGCTCCTAAATATTCAAAAATACAAGTCAATTTTCAAGTAATAGATGAAGTAGAACAATTGTTACATCCATATTAACTGCAAAAAAAAAGAGGGAGGTTGAATTACATCAAAATGTGCATGTTTTCACACATAGAAATCAAAAGTCCAACAGTTTTAATGGCCTAATACAAGAGAAACCAAAATGTTATAAGCCACTAATCTGAAAACCTCCAACTTCTTTCACAGACAGTGCCACTCATCACAACTTAGGCAAATCACAACTTAGGCAAGAACAGAGAAAAGATCGAACAGCATTTGTCAAGAATAAAGCATCAAATAATAGAGTTCTTACTAAGCAAATTTATAAAAACAGAAGTTTCTGTAGTTAGTTCATAAAAATGATGAAATGAACACTTATGAATTTCATTTTGAAAGGAGGATACAGAGGGCACAGAGAAAGTGCTGAAATTATGCTTACCAGTAGCATCAATACCACCTTCCTTCCATGCATCCCCACTCATGTAATATACATGGCTACAAATTTACAACAATAGTCAAGAATTCTGAAATAAAAAAGCATATACACATAAAATAGATGCTCCTTACGTAATTGAAAGGAACAACGACTACAAGAGAACAAACCATGGAGAACCAACTTGTCACTTTAAACACACAAAGGAAACACAACAGCATGCCCAATAATAAATTATTCATAAAGTGAACGGTCTTATTGCTCCACATTACAAATGAATGAATCACACACATTTTAGTATGAATTGCAACAAAGAAAAAATTACAAAATTTCCTACAAGCTATTTGTTGTGATTAAGTAGCCGAATTTGTAGAAGCAGTAACAAACCCGGGTCTTGCATATAAACTTTGTCAAATTGTCAATAGCTATAAGTTCTTTAGATTGTATTACCTATATCTTATAGTGCATTCAAATAACTAGAATATAACTGAACCTTCAGCAATTTACACACTTGAACATCTTATATTAGTATTATTCTTTGTAGATATCTAAAGACAAAACTTGACTATACCGTGATATTTCATGAATGATTCTTTACCAAGATAAAAATGATTTCATCCATCAAATAAAACCAATAGGAATAAAATTTAAATAGAAGTTAACAGAAGGATAACCATAAATTCCTATTGAATAGCGAATTCATATTAAAACTCAAATATTCGTATTTTTCACCGTTGCAGACCTGAGCTGAACTTACTGCAATAAATTGTTACTAATATTAGTCACTGTATATTTACAAAGATCTCGGAAAATAACATGCAATATTGCTTTTGTTATCCTTCGCCCTCCGCAAAATTAAACCTATTAGCGATAGAAAACTAAAAAAAATCCAAAAAAATACAATAAAACTTTTATCATATGCAATTATCCATCTCAGATGCAAAAGCAACATAAACCAAACCACAAGTAAAATAAAATCAAAAGCACATACCAGCCAATGAGATATCCAAAGCCCAAGAAAAACGTGATGATCCCACATTTAGCGCGAAAAAGCGCCATAGAAAGATAGCCCAACAACATGGGAACCAAAAAGTGCAGATTTGACGAGAACCCGAACGAAAGATATGATAAGAAAGCGCCTGAGCTGGCCGCGTAGACATGACGGCCGATTCGACTCGGAATGAACCGCAAGAGAAAACTCACTGGAATAGTCGCAGCGAAGCACAAAAGGAACCTCAGCACTGGGACCGTGACCCCGATCGACCCGGCCATCGATTCCAAGTCTAGGGATGCCATGGTTGCCGTTTAACTCTGGATAAGTCGAATCAGTGCTTTCGTTTCAGACTGACTCGGTGGATTTTCCAATGGTCAGTTCAGAAGTAAAGAGGTTGGTTTCGGGGCAAAGTAAAATTACGTATTTATCCTTACGAGAGTTTTGTCTAGTCAATTCTGTCGATAATATTAGAGAGTGTGTATAATTAGTTGTTTATTTGCATATAAAAACCTAATTCTACTTGTTGTATCCTTAAAGATTAATTCAATTGTATTGTGGAAAATAACACATAAACCTGGACAGTTTGATATATAAGGAACAGTTACACCCCCCCTATTTCAAAAATATCCTAAAATATTCTTCTTTTTTTTTTTTTTTTTCTTGATTGTTTGTTGAGCAGACTGAAAATTCGTTTGATTAGCAAATTAATTATTGGCATACCCTTAAGTGTAATTTTTGACTGTTGAGTATGTTGGTGATTTTTTTTTTTCACTTTTTTTTTTTATGGTTTAGTTAGCAAAACATCGTGTAAGGAATGTTCAAAATTAGTTACCATATTTATTGGAGTTGCAAATTAATTACTAAATTCTCTTTGTAATTTTTCATTCCCTACAAAAAAAAAAATTTTGTTGACACAATGATCAAAAAAAATTTAAAATAAATAAATAAATAATAATTAACAACAAAAAGATTTTACCAATGGTTTGAAATATGACACATTGTTTCTAGGAAGAATTGTACTCTTATTTAAAAAAATCTTTTACCCTAATTTTTTTAGTACTAGTTCTCTGAAAAATTTAACTTATTCAAAGAAAAATTTAAGTTAAATTAGTGAAGCAATTAACTTGTTCAAGAATGAGTTTAAATTAGGAAAGGAGTTAATCTATTCGAGAAGGAGTTTTATCACATCTTATACATAGAAAGTTAGAGAATCAATTCAAGGTATGAGAGACAGAAGAGGTACGAAAGAAGAGATGTGAGGGATTACATAATTGGTTCTCAATTAATAAGCTTTACCAATTAATAGTATATTTCTCTTTTATCCGTCCCAATCTCAATTATAGTGAAGTTCTCTCTCATTTGGGAACTTAATCTAATTTAAGGTGAGCTAAAACAAATTGTTGGTGTTTTGTCTCATGTGTTATTTATTTCATAAGTTATCAATCTCAATATTTTAATTACACTTCCGTGCACGCAACACCAATATACTCTATTGTCAAAACTAATATATTTGTAAAAATTAAATAAAATAATACTTTTATACTAAATTGTCCCAAAAAAAAAATTAATACTTAAGGGTATATTCATAATTAATTTGCTAAATTAGTGATTAAAAAAAATTAAACAACAAAAAAAAATTGTCAATATATTCAATGATCCAAAAATTTAACAAAGGAATTATACTTTAAGGCAAAGTGTGACATCTTTTCTTTTTTTTTTTTAATGCAATTAAACTTTAGGGGTGTGAATAAATTTATGTTTTTCATCTAAATAAACAGTTTTTTTGATATTTGAAGGGAGTCTAGATGTACATTTTTAAAGCGTTGGAAGTGCATTACACCAAAGGGGGTCTAGATGTCATTTTACGTTAAATGTAAGTAAGTTTATGTTATCCTGCAGGCGCCGGTCTAGTTGTGCGCGGTGTTTGTACTATGGTGTTTCAGTTTCGATATAGGGACTTTGAAAGTTATTAACGTACAAGGCTTAATCAGCACAGGACAGGAAGGTTCGACTAGGGATCTTCAATTCCATGGCATACGTGTCCATTAACTGCGCGCGTGTGAGGTGTGCGGTTTTCTTCACTTGCCTTGATATTATCGACCCGGGGCATTCATTGCAGGATTTTGCCGCACTTTTAACTTTTTTTTTTAACACTTTTCTCTTTCTATATATTTTTTTAATTTTTAAATACAAATAAAAAAATAAAATAAAATAAAAAGGGTATAAAAAATATTCAATGGCATTACGTGAAGATTGGACAACCCAAATTTGGATCCATTTTGGATTAAAATTTAGATTGATTCTTAATTATTAGGTTTGGTTGAAATCAAATACATTCAAATTGGTATTAGAAAATAAAATAATATTATTCAAACAATATTTATTAATTTAAACTTATTTAATTTATCAAGTTAACTTAAACACAAAATATTAATATAATTATAATATTTAATTCAATTAAAAAATATATATAATAATTAATATTAATTAAAAAAATTTATTATCCAACAAACAATCTAGAGATAATACTAATTTATTCCTTACCTTGTGACCAAGAGAGTGTAAAATATTTATATGAATTATATTGTATATAAAAATTTAAAATAATTGACCTAATTAAAGTACTAATATAATAATAATAATAAAAAAAAGGATAATATCAATTATTATTAATTTTATTTTATAAATAAAATCGATGATGTTTCATAACTAAAATGTTAACTACAGTAAATTCTTTAGATGATCAAATTTATGTCACCACTTCCAGTAGAATAGAAATAAGTGTTGTTTCATTCTCGTAACATTAACTTACGCGGATAGTTTAGTGAAGCGAAAATTCACTAATCACAGCATTAACTTTTTTAATCTTTTCTCTTTTTTTTTTTTTTTTTTACTAATTACTGATAATTGTCAGATTTTAACCGAACAGCTTTTAAATTTCTTGATTGCTAAAATCAGAACCACTGCCTTTCCACCATCAACTACTTACGTGGGCTCGTATTTCCCTATAAAATTTATAAAAACAATTTTTTTTCTTATTTTTAAATATTTAAATCTTGTTATAACTAAATATAGATTTAGATTTTATTGTGTATTCATGGTATGTATTTATACACGTATCGTACCTTTAAAATTAAAGTACATAATTTAAAATTTTATAAAACAATTTAAACTAAAAGTATATTATTTTAAATATTTTGATAAAATTTTTTCTATAATATAGACATTAAAAATTTAAATATGTAATTTTAAATTCTTATAATACTTTTAATATCATTCATAAAATTTCAATCTATCATTACAACAAACTTATCATATTAAAATTTAATACATTATTTTAATTAAATATGTACAATCTCTAATATACTTATAATTTTTTGAAAAATATAATATATATAGTAAAATATTCTTTCAAAATATATTTAGACAGAAAATAATATTTGTTTCTTATTCACCTAAACTCCATTGTTTCAAAAAGAAAAATTTAAAAGTAAATAAAAAGCCAAAACCTAATAAATATTCATATATAAAAGAGGGTTTTAAAAAAATCAATAATTATTATACTTTCAATTTTATTTTTTTTTATAAATAAGCATAAATTCTAATTATAATAATAAAATAACAATACAATTTAATTATTATTATGTGTAATGTATAATTTTGAAATACTATTCTTAAATACTAATATTTAAAAA